>JARBJD010000040.1:0-360226 GCA_033064195.1 Blattamonas nauphoetae
GTTACTTTTCTTTTTGGTTTTCTTCGCTTTTGGTTTCAGCTTTTCTTCCAGTTTCAGTATTTCTCCTCTGAGGCTTGTTCGCAACCGCAGTGTTTCCTTCATTGATCGCTTGCATATTGTGCCATCTTTTCTGCGTGGATTTGCTGATCCGACTTCACATCTGGTATCATTTCAATTCCTGTCTGTGCTACCTTTGAAATCAATGGTCCAACAATGGGAATTAGATTCAGAAATGGAGCTCCAACTCTGAGTATGTTTTGCCAACTGCTGCTAATTTTGATAACCAACCTGGTGCCATTTTAATAAAATAAAAAATCTGATTACTAGTGAATTTTTATCCTTTGAATTGAATTTTGGAATTTGACGATAGTGGTATATCATCATTGGAGTATCGTCCATTTCGTGGAGGTTCGTACTCGATCATCTGCGGTTTTGTTGACGATTGATCACCTTATTTTGTTGATAAACGTCCATCATTCCTCCTAATCCATTGAGTATTCCACCTGCTGTTTGTCCGAATTTACTGTTCGTTTGAGAGCAATCCACCACCGACTTGAAGCAATGTTGGAGCTAGAGGTTTGATGAATTGAAAGAATTGCTTGCCGATATTTTTGAGTTTGTTGAAACTTCCTGGTGCCATTTATGCAATTTTGAGAAATTGTGTTGAAGAGACGAAGTCTATTTATGTAAAAATAAAAAATACAATTCATTTATAATTTTAACGAGGAAATAATCTCAGAAGAGATTTCTGCCCTAACGGGGTATTGCTTTCGTCAGAGAAATGCCATAATTGAGAATAGTGTTGTATGCTTCGTTATAGGCAATGCTCATATCTTTTCCTCCAACAAGGATCTTGAAAATGGTTCTAAACACTGGGAGTTTATTCAGACATAGGCACTTATCAGACAGATCATCCAGTTCGATCACCACATCATTGATCCCAGTGAGTGTCGCAATCAGAGCACATAAATCACTTTGGTTTGTGATCAGTTTCTTCGAAGGTTCAATGAGATTATTCAGTAGTTTCTTTTCACACGCGAATGCATTCTTGTAAACTAGCAATAGTGGATCTTTGAATGCTGAAATGTTCGATGTATATTCTCGCAGTGGGATTGAACGGCTATGAATTGAAGCTGATGGATATGTCTCCAGTGGTGGATCGTAAGCACCTCGTTCAATAGTGACCACAGGCTCAGAGCATACTCTTTCTCTCCCCAAAGGAGGGTTCGAAGCCTCTAGCGAGACCATCTCCATCTTCGATCCTCTATTATCTACGCCAGCTTTGCTCCTATCCTCGATGATGACATTGTTGGTGATTGATGTTGGTACTGAAGAAGAACTTGTGTGTTTCGTAAATTGACAACTTAGAATTGGTTGCATCACTTTCTATAAAAATAAAAAATATATATTAATGTTTTTAAATTCACATTTCTGCTCGATCTATAGCTCCCATTCCAGAACTGTCCAACTGTGCAAATCGATAATACCCAGGCATTTCAGATTGGTATCCGCTGATATCATCATCTGTGACTGTTTTGAATGCTTTGGCTTTCAGTTTATTAACTTCTGTTGATATGTGAGTTGAATAGCGAGTACAGTATTCCGATATATACGTTGTATCTTGAGTGATCATTTGGAGAAACACTGGATAAATCTGATCTTTGAAGGCTTTCTTTTGTTTCATACTGGGATTGTAGTCCTGAACATGATCATGAAGCCATTGATCCCACATCAGTGATGCAATCTGTGATTGAATTGAATTGAACACCATATTGTCTAACACATTCTTGCTGGGATCAGCTGGATTGCTTCGATTTGCACGAGTTATTCCCAATGTGTCTGTCATGTGTTCACCAACAGCTCTCTTCATTATTGCATATGGTTGTTGAGATCGTTTGGTCTTCATCTCTTCATAGCTGATGTCTCGATAATTGGTTGGCAAATCGTATGTTCCATTTTTGAGGAAATTCCGATGTACAGCTTTGATTCTCCTTCCATTCTCTTGATTGAATGATGTGTATGGTTTCAGTCTTCGCATATCTGGTGTTGGATTCATTGCATAGTATGTCTCTTTGACTGGTCTACTGTTGTATGGAGTTAGCATGGCACCATTGACTGCAATCAGATCTCCAGTATCATTATCGTAGACCATCACATCAGGAACTTGTCCATATTGTTCTACTTTCGCAGTCCAATTTCGTCCAGTTCTCGCAATATACTCACGAGCTGATGGAAGACTACACAGAGCATCATTGCGTCTGGTTTGAATATCATCGTCGGCATAGATTCGTTTCAATGCTGCTTGAGTCTCCGGTCCGTATCTCATTTTTGGTTTCTTCGCTTGTGCTTTTCTTTGTGGTTGAACGTACACTATCTTTTGTGACATTGTGTGTTTTCATACAAAATAAAAAAAACCAAAAGTATATTTTAATTAGAGTTAAATCACAAATGAACAAATCGAATATGGCTAAACCAGAGGTTTCACGGAGGGTGGAACCCTTGTCTCTAACAGCATACGTGAATGCTAAATTGAGTGAAGCATCAAATAGGAATGTTTCTCATGAAGTGCAATCACAAATACATCCAGACTTACATTTCAATCGCAACAGTGTCAATGTCCTTGTTGGAAACAGAGGAAGTGGGAAAACATTCAATGCTCTTCGAGAGGTTGCCAAGCTCCAAAACGTTAATGTCAGGAATGAACTGTTTCACCTCTTTGTCTTCGTGACTGATAAGAACATTGATCCAACCTTCGACAAATTTAAAACAATATTGAACGTTCCTTATGTGAAAGTCAAATACGATGATGCACTTCCATTTCTGTTGGAACTCTCTGAATCAAAAGCTGCGTATGAAGAAATTATGGACAACCAGTGGCAGGACAGAATCACTGATGAATGCCGAGAAGATCTCTTTGATGCACTTTACATTGATGATTTCTCAGTGAAGAATCTCCAGACGATTATTCTCCTTGATGACTGTCGTAGGATCCTAGGTGAACGAAGAGCATCCAAAAATAGAATGACAATGATGGACTTATTATTGGAGAATCGACAACCAAAGTTCACATTCTTTCTGACGATGCATGAGCTCTTCAGTTTGTCAGCAGATATGAAGTCAAACATTGATTCAATGTGGATCTTTGGAGGATTCAACAAAGAACGAATCAGTCGAGTCTATCCTCAGTTGAACTCACCAATTGATATTCGACAATTCTGGAATATCTATCAACGAAAACAGAAATGTGAAGCAATCATTCTTCGATACAACACTGATGGAGTAGCACTGAATGAGATCAACAAAGATGGACTAATCAGAAGGGTCTGTTAATTCTTGAATAAGGTTTCCAATTGAGTCAGTCAGCGTTCGAATTGATTCTTCTATGTCGGATAATCTCTGATCAATCGAGAGTGAATTAGGAGGAGTGGAAGCATCAACATATCGTTTCCTCAGTGCAATCTCACCTCTTATTTTTGTAATTCTGTATCCATCAATTTGAATCATCCTATTCAGTTTCTGTGTTGTGAACTCATTCAGTTCTTTTTTATTCTTCTCCAAGTATCTCTGAAAGTCGTGGATGTTTGTGAACTCTTTCTGCTCAGGATCAAACGGTTCTAATATTTTCAGTGATATCATTTAAGTGAAATAAAAATATTTGAAACATTTTTGAAATTCGATTAAATTGAAGCGAACGAAGTTCTGAGGTCAGAGAAGACCGAATTCCGCAATGAACTCTGGAGTTAAGTCGTCAATTGAATCTGCATGAAACTTCGTGTGTTGGATTGGAACGTAGACAACTTTTGACAGACAAGTGAGACCATTCAGTAGAGTAGCTACAACATTACCGTGCTTGTATTCAATGAATTTCCCCACGAATTGGAACTGTCTACGCTTCTTCTGAAACTTGGCAACAGTCTTGTCCAAATCAAGGTGAATCAGTAGAATGTTTCCTGGTTTGTATTTCCATAACATCTGTGTTGTCTGTTGCATTTGGATGTTCTTTAATTGTTCTTCACAACTGGAGATATACAGTGCTTCAATCTCTCGATTGTTTTGTGCTTGCTGTGGAGTGAACTTGTTCCAGTACGCCCGATGTGGAGTCATGTTGTAGAATTCCACCATCTGATTCATCAGTGAATGATTGGCCATTTGTGTTGCATTGTCTTGGAATCCATCTCTGATTGTTCTAATCACTCGATCGACAATTCTGTTGTGATTAGTGAATGGCGAACTTGTGAAATATGTGCTGACATTCAGATCCTTGAAAAACTCTGATGCTTCTCTACTTGTCCATGCTGCTTCACCATCTCCTCGAATGTTGTTGACATGAACTCCACGATGATTTATCAGGTCATTGATTGCAGTCTTGACTTTGCTCCATGATTTATCCAGAACAGGAATGACGACCAGGTATTTAGTGTTGATGTTAATGGCAAAGAGATAGATCTGCAACACTGTTTTCGACGTTGGTGATTGGATAAAAACGAGATCAATTTCCCATGATCCATTCTTGGGAGAAAAGTATGGTCGATCACAATTCTGAGGAACCTTTCTGTCTGATGTCTTCTGTGGATCACCTGTTGTTGCTTTCGACATGAACTGCATTTTTGATCGAAATGGATACACGATTGTTTCTGTTGCTTTTGGAATCATTGGTGGATCAATTCTCATTCTGTCACTTCCTTTCTCTCTCTGAATTTTCCTGGGATGTGCAGCACTCCATCTATGATCATATTCCTCATACCAATCCAGAAATGATCTTCTTCCGAATGGGATTTGTTTTGTGTGAGTCAGAATGAAGTCAAGATCTTCGTTCGCAATCTTTCTGTTTATCGAGGCTCGAACGAATGTGTCTCTGTTCATTTTATTTGCATCCAGAATGTGTGCTGTAATAAAGTGTTCCATCTGCTTTTGATTTTTCATTATTGAGTTCTCAGCTTTGATCTGTTCATCTTCTGAATCGTTTCTCTGTTGATGATCAAACAATCCTTTCATTTGTGCCAACTTATTGAGCACTTGCTGTGTCGTCGGTTCATACTGTCTGATCTCCCTCACTGGGTGGTTGAACACGATTGGTGTGAAGAAGGGATTTCTCTCAATTGGATCTTGCATCTGTGAAATTGGTATAATGTCATCATCATCTTCAGCATCATCATCATCATCATCCTCATCATCCTCTTCCAACTTCCTCTCCTTCATTGGATATTCATATTCAAACCCCATTGATTTCAAGTTTCTCTTCAGTCCAGGTATAATTGGAGGTTCAGGTGATTCTATAACTATTGGTCTCTGCACTGGTGTTGGGATTGGGATTGGTCTTGCCTCTGCAGGGCTTCGAACTCTTGGTGAGAGAATTGGTGTCACTAGTTGATTGTACTTTCGATGATATTCTTTATACGTCTTGAATGCTTTTTCGCATCTCCAATCACTAAAACGTTTTCCCAAGAATTCAATAAGAAACTGTGAGACTACTTTTGTTCCATCTGACATAGTTAAATTAGGAGGTAATCCACCATTGAACCAATCCTCAAAATATGTCTCATCGTTTGCTACATACTCTCCATTTGAATCATAGACATCATATACTGGTAAAGTGTTGGCTCTATTGAACTTAACATTGAATATTCTGATTTGAGAGTGTTGTGTGCAATTCAGCAACCTTTTCACTAATGCATCGATCTGTCTTGTGTTCATTTATTCAAAAATAAAGTTTGTGTTTATTCAATTATATAATCAGTTGCTTTCAATCCATGAATGAATGGAGGACACGATTCGTTTTCAAGTACGATTGCCTTCAGATGAATTCCACTGAGACTGAGTTTCTGTTGTTGTATTTTCGCTATCTCAAATCCAATACTGTCCTCTTGACTCACGATTCTTTTCGTCTGGAACGCATCATTCTGATGCTTGAACCGTTTTACGGTGAAGTTCAGTGTTGTGGTTACTGTCTTCTCTCCATTCAGGCACTTCACATAATCGTCACTTGTGATATTTGTTTTCTTCAGAGACACTCCTTTGATCTTGCATTTCTCATCGAGAGAGTAACACTTGGGTGCATGGCAGATCATCTGTTCACCTTCCTTTTCAATAGCTAATCCAAACAGTTTCTTCTCATCATCGACACCCTTTTCAGGATTGGGAAACCATTCATATTTGTGTGCATCATAGAATTCTTTGTCAGCAATCACGTGTTCAAATTGTTGATGGATTCCAGCAGTCGGATCTCCACTAATCGCCCAATATGCAGAATCAGGATCACCCTCACAGAAGTGAATCTTGTTCATGTCAAGACACTTGTACATGAAATTGTAGATGAAATTCAGATACCAGAACTTCGCATTGTCGAGTGTGAATACTGCTTCTTGCAGACATGTCTTACATGATGCTTTCTCTCGATCTTCGATCACAATGTAGTTGTCCTCATTGATCTCTCGAGTCGCCACAAATCCTTTCATCATTTGCTTCAAGTATGTTCTCTTCTCATTGCAGATTGTGATTGAGTTGTATTTTTCAGTGTTCATTCCATCATATCCGTAACTTCCATTGAGGTTTGTCTTACAGAACTGTTCCTTTCCTTTGTTTCCAACCTTCATTGCTTCTATTCGATCATTCATGAACGAGGTCACAAAAGGTTCAAATCCAGCATGTCTCGAAAAGACCATCACACTCTTGATGTCATCAATAATGAAGTGACAGTAGTCAATGAGGAACCACAGATAGTATGTCGAAAAGAACATATACTGATCGTGTGTGCTCAAGAGTTGGGTCAGCTTACGTTGTTTGTCATCAGTCTTCAATCCATGTTTCTTCATCAACGAATATGTCTTCTCTCCAATGGTCTCTTCTGTTGTATTGACCACGATGTTCCTGAAGATTGGTGGGAAATTCATGAAATCATTTATGTATTTCTCATCGATGTGTCCTTTCAATTCTGCCACGAACAATGTCTTCTGATTCTTGTCTTCGATGATCTTACGACATTCTTTATCTCCTGTTGCGGTGAATAAGCATCGTCCTGGCATGTACATTCTGTGTTTAGTGTACGGATTGTTCTTGTTCTTGATTGATGAAAAAGCACTTGGATAAAGTGAATTAAAGTCAACACCACAGACGTGAGTCATTTTGTGTTCTGTGTCCTTGGAGATAACTTTTCCATCTTCATATGTGAAGTGATTGATTGGAGTCACGTCTTTGATGTTCTGTCTGTGCTGAACATTCGATAATCCACCAGTCACTGCGGCTCTCAACTTGTGATATGTTTGCTCATGTGTCAGAGTCATTGGGAGTGATTTCCAGATGCAGTACTTCTTCAGTTGAATTCTCAATCTTGTGAGATGTTCATCATGGTCTGACTTGTAGGTGTTGCAGTAATCACAGCAGATCTTAACGTTCTCTTTTGAATGTCCTTTCGAATTGTCGATTCGATCCAGTGTTGGTCGAACTGCTTGTGAGAAGTGACTCTTGCAGATGTAGCACACTCTCTTGCACTGTTGAACAAACCAATCGCAATCTGCTTCAGTGACATTTTTATCAGTACTGCGATGAGCTTTCTGGTCTTGATAGATGTACGATGCAACTTTGTACTTCCAGTATTGCTTGGTGATTTTTATTTCTCCAGATTGATCCACTCCATTGAAATCATCATCAATATCAAAGTCCTTGTAGGCACACGCATATTTGATTGCTGAAGCATTCGCTGACAATGAAAGATTGTGCAACATATCCACCTTGTATTGGAAGTTCAGATCAATGAGATTATCCAATGGTGCAATCATACATTCGACGTCTCTGATGTTGTAGAATTTCAGATATTCCCAACGGTTCTTGAATCCTTGTTTGTTCCAATCATCAAGGTACATTTGGTAATCACTGTCGGACATTTCACTGTTGTTCAGACTGGAATAGAATTCATATTTGGAGAATGGTTCTTGTTTGCTCAGTACTGTGTCGTAGTCTGTTGAATCAAATGATTCGTAAGCAAAGAAAGATTTCTGAAGTGTTGTGTTTCCTCCAAAAGCCTTCACTGCATTATCCAAAGTCATTGGTCCTGTGTATGACATCATGTCGATGAACCGAAGGACCTGTTGGGTTTTCTCGTGTCTGATCAATACTTGTTTATACTTTGTTGTTGATCCAAGGAAGCTCGCAACTTTCCAATCCTTGTCGACGAGATCTCGGAAGATGAGATTGATGTCAAATCTGGAGCTGTTGAACCCAATCACACTGACTTCATTTTGTGAGGGAATCTCTGGATCTTCATACAGGTTGTTCTCTCGAACTGTTTCTGCAAACTTGAAGAGTTCTCTGATCCATTGCTTCACAAAGTCCTTTCCATCTCGAAGATCAAAGTAGATTGACTTCACACCTGATTTTGTTTTGATAGCTGATGCAACAGAGAGAGGCTTCAATTGTGAGATCAACTGAGTGTTGTCATCAGAGAATAGATTATCAAGAATGAGATCTTCCATCGTTTCGAAATCGTACGTGATGTAGTACTGCGTTGGTTTGAACTCGTCTTGTCTCTTATGTGCCATCAGAAATTCATAAGTTCTGTTGTTGAGGATGTGTGGAACATAAGGTCTTGGTGTTTTGTCAAGAGTGATCTTCTTCACATGTTTTCCATCAAGCTCTTTGCACTCTTTGAGATGCTTCTCGTAGTATGTCTTGAAGTGAGAATCCTTGACTTGGAATCCTCTTGATTGACAATATGGACAGAGCTTGTATCCAGTGATTTTCTCAGGATCCACAATGAACATGACATGAACGAGAGTTGCAGTGAGTGGAATCATCAGAAGTGGGAGAACACGAGCATCATCATTTTCGTTGACATACGATTGACTTAGGAAATAGCGCTTCTTGTCTTCGTCAAATTCATAAATGTGAACTGTGATGTTAAATTCTTGCATGACTGTCTCCATATCACATGCAATATCAAATCCAGGATATTTTCGCAAGTGCTCAGGAAGTTGATGTGGTTTGAGATGGGTCAGCTTCTTATGCACAGCGAACAATCGTTTTGCTTCAACATTTCTCATATTGATTGATATCTTTTTCCCAGGCACTTCAGGAAGGGTGAGGAACGACAATGATTGAAAGAAGCAAATGTTGAACTCAGAATCGATGTACCGAACGTTTCTCGTTTTAATGTGTTCAGTGAGAATTGCATTTGCTTTTCCTGCAACTGGGAATCGATAGACTGCAACTAGAATGGAGTGGAAAGCTATGTACATTGTCTTCGTATCCATCAATGTTCTCTCTTGAGATTCTTTGATCAGATTGATTGCATACTTGGAATACTCAGTGATGTCTCCTGAACTTCTTATCACTGTGGGGAAACTCTTTGATGTGTTCTCCAATTCTGGTCTGAAGTCTTTGTATGTTGTCTCATCTTTGTCTTTTCTCTCGATGATCTTTCCGAAGTCAATACTAATCTTGAATGGATGATCCTTCTCTTTGTCGAACACTGCTTTGATGAAGGTTGTGATTTCATCAACATTCTTCAGATGATTGTGGAAGTACAACTGATATGGTTTTCCATTGTCTTCAACCTTCTCAACCTCATTCTTTTTGAACTTCCTTCGTGCATTCATGAGACATTCATTGAATGCTACTTTGTCACGCGGTTCAGCAAGTAATATGCATTCTTCAAATCCATCAAATGTCTGCACTTCTCTTTTTTCCATTTGTTCATTTTTCTTCTGAATGATCAATAGATTCTTCATCCAATGATCCATCAACTTCTCTTCAATTGATTTCAATTTCCACGTCATTCTGAACACTTGCTTCTTCAGTTCTTCTTTGTTCACTCTTGGATTTGCTTTCATGTTTTCCACGATCATTCGGTGAGCGAGTCGATCTTCTGACGCCATCTGTTGTCGAAGTTTAACTTGTTCAATAAAATCTGGAATGAGATTGAGATCGAGATTCTTTGTTGGATGTGGAAACTCGAGATCTGTGTGTTGAAGCATATTCAGAAGAAATGAACGATGATGTTGATAATTTGTGCTGTCTGGAATATACGTTCGACCATCGCTAAATTGAAATTGTGTATTCGGAAAGAGGTCTCGAATTTCTTGAATTCTATTTTTGATTGGTTTTAGCAGTGTCATTTACTACAAAATAAAAAATCCGAAAATAAATAAAGTTGAGCGTTTATTTCTGTTTTCTCAGATGGGGCTTTTTCTTAGCAGTCAGCCATGCATCAAGTCTAATTCTGAACACTTCACTTCCGCCAATCTCTCGATATGTGAATGGAACTAGATTTTTAGTGTACTCACCGACGAGTTCACAATTGTATTTCTTCAGTTCATTCTCCACAAATGATTGAGTGTAGTGTCGACGTTTCGCTAGGTGAGGTCTGTTTCCTTGTTTCCACAACTTTGGTTTTATTCTCCATTCAACTCCCTCATGAACATACGTCACCGGCACATTATTTCTGACATACTCAGAGACGAGTGAACAGTTCTCTTCTCTCATTGATTCAATTAATGCTTGTTCTGAACATACTCGACGTCTTTCTTTGTACATCTCAGTTGGATTCATTTAATACAAATTAAAAAATTCAGAATTAGATTTTCATTCGTTGTTTTCTCAGTTTTGGATTTTTCGCTGAAATCGAGGATCAATGGGTTCGATCACTCATTTCTCAAGAGTGCTTGTTTCGTTCTAATTCGTCGCGTTTCTGATTCTCCTGAACTCCAGGATCATCGTGGTATGCTTCGTTTTTTGAAGATTTCGGACTTTTGCAGAGATATTGGCACTTTCACAGACGGTCTCAGATCTCGGAAAAAGTATGAATTCTTCATCATACCGACCTCATTCTCTTCTTATTTCAGCTCCGTTTCAGTTGTTTCCGGTTGAATTGTAACCTCATTCTCATTCGTTACCATCTCATTTTTGACCTCACTTCCGTCTTCATTTTCTCGTTGATTTCTGTTTTTAACCACTTCATTCATACTCAGTTCGTTCAAACTTTTTCTCAAATTCAACACACTAATTTCCGTTAAGTGAAGATTCCGGACTTTTACCGAGATCTCACTTTCAACGGCTCACTTCACATCTCGGAATTTTTCCGTAATCTTCATCATTTCATGAACATTTTTGAATCATTTTTGATGTTTTTAAGCAAAAACAACCGAGAACACAGACCTAATTTTCACTATTGGTGTCACATTTCACACAGTTTTCACGATCGTCATTTTCACTCTCAGTTTCAGACTTGCCCGTTTCATTGTTGGTTGTTTCGCTTTCTTTTACTCTGTTTTTGTGAAAAAAGTGATGAAAAGTTGACTAAAATGATGTGCTAGTGAAGTGAGAACAGCCCACAAAATGGAAGTGATATGAGCAAAATGAAGAGGAATGGTGAAGAGATCAAATGTGAAATGGGGAGAGAAAGTGATGAAATGAAAGGGACTACAGTCGGTTTTGAAGTGACAAAAACGGTCAAAAGTTGTGAAGTGAAAACATGAAAAAGTGACTTTATGGGAGAACTATCCGACAAAATCTCCTCAAAATTCGAGCACACCTTACTCATACCGTGAGAAAGAAGGATTTGTAACGAAATTCAGATCAAAAAATCCATAGTGTCAAAATGTTGGTGCAAGTGTGTCGTCACAAGTGTGATCGAAAAACCGACCCTCCAGAGCGAACTATAGGTGATGTCCAACCAGAATTCTCAAAAAAGCGTCGCTTGAGTGTAATTGTGAAGTGGTTTGAAGGAAAATCGTTTAAAATGAAAATTGACAAAAAATTGTGAGAACGATCGTGTGTCGAGGATCGTCAGAACCGAATGACGCGAAAACCTGTCCACTATCGATTTGACATGTTTTGAGACCATCAGAGGGCGAAAAGTGATGTATAGGAGAAGAGCGAGACGTCACTTTCTCCTCCTTAAAAATTTTGTCATTTTCAAAATATGTTGTGGGGTCAGATCAAACTTTTTTTTCAAAAGTGCTTTTTTCCGAAAATTTCACCTATCAACATCAATTTCGTAATTTTAGAACGTGTTTGAACACAATTTGAGACATAAAGGTGTTCATAGTGGCGAAATCCGAACATCGACTTTTTCGTCACTTTTTCGACCTAAGTTCGGTACACAGTTCGACGAATTCCCAACCGATTTTCATCAGGATTGTCTTGATCGAGGACCGACAGTGTCCCCAAGATTTTAGAATTTTTTGCAGAATTTTTCGAAATGGTTCTCACATTGGATTCGACTGATTTGTGGTCAAAAATAGATTTTCAGTAGTTTCAAGACCTTTCATGGTACTTTTTCAAGTGAGGACGGTCTCCAAAATACAACCAATTGTCCAAGCGAACGTAATACTCATTCTTTGTTCGTAAATCGCGATATTTGAATGGCTCAAGTACCTTTGTGTATGTTCCAATGAGTTCACAATTCTCTTTTTTCAATTCATTTTCAACAAACGATTGTGTGTATCGTTTTCGTTTGTTCTGATGAGTTCTGAATCCTTTCATCCATTTTGATGGGATTACTATCCATTCAATTCCTTCGTGTCGATATGTTACTGGAGTACTTGAATGAGTGTATTCAGAAATGAGTTCACAATTTTCATTTTTCATTGATTCAATAAGCTTCTCTTTTGTGCAACGATTTGCTGGTCGAAGATATTTCTGACGATTCAGATGTGGTCTGTATCCTTTGACGAAATTATTGACGTACACTTGATAAGTTTCATCTGGTTTCTCTTCGAGGTAGTATTCGAAAGTACTTCCAGTGAGATATGTTGTTCCTTGTCGATTGAGAGTTGGAGGTGATTTCATTTTCAAATTATCTTTCTCGAGAATTTCTAGGAGTTGTGTTGGTGTCAAGACGCTGCTCATTTTATACAAATTAAAAAATTGAATAAAAAAAGAAATCGACTTTGTTTTCTGAAAGTACTCAAAATTTGCTTCAAAAAAGACACTTTTCAAGAGGTCCCTTTTTCGTCTTTATTTTTGAATTTACGGCCAAATATTGACTACTCTGAAATGTCAATATTTTCAGTAGTAAGTGAGATGGAAATTAGAATGAGTCATATTAAAAAAAATCAATTGGCTTTGAGATTCAAATTGATTTCTCGTTCCAATTCTCCTAGGAGTATCACCTATGCCAGTTTGGTTCCCATTTCGCTTATACCACTACTATTTAGTGCCACCCCTATATTCAGATGAAAATGGACCTACTTAAAAACTCGAAATTGCTCATTTTTTTGCGATGAAGAAATTATTAATGACATAAATTAGTGATTTTGAGGGCGAAAAATGCTGCCCTTTTCGGTCCGATCGAGACCATGATTTGTTTCAACTCTTCACAAAGATCCTTTTTCTGTGTTTCTTTTGATGATTCTCTAATAGTCTTCACAGTCCCCCTTGCTCTTTTTTCTCAAAGATTCTCACGAATTGAAGATTCTTTGAACGTAAACGAAGCTAATAAAGTCATTTCAATTGCAGTATCATCAGACATAAATTGGTCCATTATCATCTGATGCTACCCAATCCGATATCAAAACTACCTGAGACGACTTCGCACGGATTGGATTGATTTGTGCATATTCTTTTGTAGAAAAAGAGAAAAAACGAAAGATGAATGAAAAGAATCAAACCACGTCAGTGTGAATTCTCTTCGGTCACTTGTTCTTTTCATATCACGAACCACTCCACCATCTGAAAACAAAGTTATAGAGAGCAAAATAATGTGAAAAGACGTGATGGAAAGGAGAGAGAAAAAAGAAGAGACCAGAAAGAAATTTCATCGACATGGTTTGATCCATTTCATTCATCTTTCGGTTTGTCTCTTTTTCTTCAAAAGAATATGCAAAAATGATTTAAATCCGTGCGAAGTCGTATCAGATACTGAGAGATTGTAACGAGATGAAATGACGTTCGCTGGAAAGAATATGATCATCCGAGTCCTTGGTAGAATAATGAAAACATTGAATTGTATCCTCGAAATTTGTGTGATGTCAAATTTTCTCACCCAGATATTGCCAAAATGAATTGTGAAAAGTGGCACTTTTCAAGTGCAAGGGGGTTGTCTCAATTCGTCGCAAGATGTTTTTGTCCAAATTTAGGTTTTTTCTTAGTAGACCATAATCAGACAGAACTGAGTGACACAACTCTCACCCACCTCTTATCTGCCAATGTTTTTCCAAAATGTTCGAATCGTCAAAAAAGGATCTGGCAAAAATTTCATCAAAATTGGTTCACGGGTTGTTGAGAATTTACCAAAATGAATGTATAAAAAGGCCAGAAGCATGCTTAATGCAGTTTTCTCAGCGAGTACTTGGAGTTTTTTTCGAAATTGTATTTTTTCTTAGTTAGACAACATCTATCTGTTTTCGATTAAAAATCTCGATTTATGGCGGGTTCATGAATTTCGGCGCTTTTCTGACGGCACTATGAATTGAACATGAGTAAGACAGAAATGAAAACCAAATACAACAGGCCTTAAAGACACAACAATATCGAATAGACACTCTTTTATGTTGAAAGAACGGCAATTCAGACGGTTGAAGTCATTGTATGTCTGTTCTCGTGGTGTCACAAATCAATCTTATCTCACATCAAAACGGTCTTGTTTGTGTTACTATCTCAATAAAATGCACACACCAAAATACTGGGTGTATGCTGAAACTTTTTTTGAATAGATGACTAATTTTTATGCAACTTCGCATAAACACATCATTTTCTCACAATTGACAAAAAAAACTGTTTCACCAAAACACCAGCTGTCCAAATGAATCCTCCGGATGAAGAATACTCTTTCATTCTTTTCTCTTTGCCAGTTTCATTTGAGATATTTCATATTGTTCTGTTCGTTGATTGTTTTTGGTGAAGGGACCTTCTGAATGGTTGATTGTCGAAATCACTGACAAAAGTTGTCGTCATCCTTGCAGAGCATTTGTGAATAATCAGTTTTATTCATCTTTTCTTCAACACTTCGAACAATGAGAACCTCTCTTCTATCTCATAGGGAGGAGATTTAATGAGGAGAACATGCTCCTCCACCAAAAACGATCTGTCTCCACTCGTCATGATTCTTTGCTAAGATGAATAAAAATTATGGATCGAAAACTTCACTCGATCTTCACTTCAACAGGCTCTTTATCGTGAAATATTGTGGAAATCGCAATCCGACAATATTGTGAAGTGATTAGGACAAAAATGGATTCAAAACGATTATTCACCGACGTCCTGTGAGGATGACAAGAAAATAATGTCAGGGACAGTTGGGGGAAATGTGCTAATTTTGGAGGACATACGAAATAATTTCAAAAATTGTCGCTACTCTTGATTTTATCCATTTTTTCGGATTTCGTATCGTAATTATCATGCAACTAAGAGATGACGTGAGATCTGACCCTTTGACTAACTTTTTTTTCGACAAGGGCTGCCACGTTTGGTCTGTCAGATACGTCTAACGGAAATTTCTTGAATAATCGTATTCTCAACCCTTATGACGATTGTTCCAGATTTTTAATGCACTATTCCCAGTTCAAGTCGATCAACCCTTTCCCCCCTATTCTTGATCAATTTCTTGGAGCCATCCACACCGATTGTGGCACTCTGATCTTTTTTGTACACATTTCGTATGTTAAACAAGCATACTAAAGCCAATATTTCCCCAAAGAGCATCAAAGGTTGGACCGCACCTTCGGTTGATTTTCTCGCTAATTCTTTGCTGTTCCTCTTTTCTGCACCTCACCTAGAGAAAATCAGTGACTTTCTTGATGATTTCCACACTGTTCAGACCCAATCAACATTCGACCTTCAATCATTTTTGTCGATTGTCCTCGGACCAACTCCTGATGCTCTCCTCTACTCTCTCAAGACAGAAGCAACACTGACTGAGTCTTTCTGCAGTGTTGTCATCGGGGAAGGAGAACAAGTCTATCAATGCTATGACTGCCAACACTGTATCCACTTTCAACTTTTATCAAACTATCCGTTCAGCGGGCCAAGCATGTTTATGCTTCAATTGCTTTGAACCTGAAAGACACCAAGGTCATCGATACAGAATCGTTTATTCTTCTTTCATTCATCGTGAACTCAGATATCCAATTCTTTGGGCACATGCGACTGTGGAAATGATCTCGTCATGAACGTATCTGGTATGTGCAGTCGTCATAGGAAGAATCAAAATGTTACCGACCCCCTCATCTCGATCAAGAACAAGGCGACAAAGAAACTCCTTCAAGAATTCTTCGATGCAATCGTTGACATCATCACAGATTTGTTGTGCTGCCAGATATACCAGACTTATAAACTCTGGGACACACTTAGACTACTTCAAACGATCGATCATGTCATCCAGAATCACATGGATTCCAAATCTCTCGTTCTCCAGCCCTTCACTCTTCTCTCTCAATCAGATGAACAACAATCTTCTTCACTTTTGGATTCCCCTGAAACAACCCCACCTCCTCAGCCTTCAACCACGACTGTTTGTCTTGATTCTTTTCCGTCATTTTTCTTCCAGCCTCCCATCTTCGAGCCAGCTCTCCCTGCAATTCTCTCTGAACTAACAGCTCTCCGCGTGAACACATTTAATCCGATAGAACTCATCAGAATTGAAGAGTCGTGCCAAGATTCTTTCTCAAAAACTTATCGCGCCCCACCTCCCTCGGACTCGAATTCTCAGGCTGAAACTTTCCCAAGTGTTGGACAATCTAACTTCAAACCCTTTAAATTTTACTTTTCAGCAATGGCCATTCATTCACCAACAATGTCTCCGTCATCATTCTCTCCAAGCTTCCCAATGACTCCCCAGACAGGACCACGATCCGACGTTGTTTTTCCTGCAACACCCCATGCCTCTCGCATGCGGAAAACAGCACATTTTGGTTCAGTAATGCCATTTTCTCAGAGCACGCAGCCGATCCCATCTTCGCCCTCGTCACTCTCAATTTCTTTCTCACCATCTCTCGCCAGAGGCATTTCTTCCCCAACAGTGAGACCTTCTATCACCAGAGATGCTGTTTTCATCTCGGCGCTTGACCAAATTGATCAACAGACACTGAAGCAAACTGTGAATGAACTACACAAACATATCTCCGGATTTCAACACATCCTCTTAGCCCGACGAGCATTAATGGGAAACCTTTTCAGTGTGCTGCAATATATCCTCTCAAATGGTGGTGGCGGCGTCTGGAGGCTCTTCGCCTTTTCTTTGAACCGTCAACGAAACACGTACAACAGTCCAACCGAACCACACTTCCCTCATCTCCATTCGTCTTTTATGCGAATTGTTGCAGAAACCGAACACCCGGAAGAAATGCGCGACGTCCCACGACCGACAGATCTCAACCCAGTTCACCAATTTGATCCGAACGATCCCCTCCAGCAACAATCAACAAATTCACACCTACGCTTCTGGATGCGGTTCAATCGTCTTTTCTCTCAGGAGGAATTTGCATTATTGTTCCTCAGCATGACGAAGGACAACGCGTTCATCCACAGCTTCATCCGAGCGTATTGGGAGAACTATCCTGCGATCAAACTCCCCCCTCGCTTCCATTCACGGGCTATCGAGACAGGATTGGCCGGAATAGTCACTGCCCAGAACACAAACGAGTTCGAATCCGTATCGGCTCAGCTTGACACAAGACTGCTTCTCCGAATGGATCCTGACATAAACTGGATTGTTACATCGATTCTGACCACATTCAGTGCATCGCTGCAGACGATAATCAAACCATCGCTCACTTTCCTCTTCAGCTTCCTCAATCGAACAGGGCTCAACCAGAATCCGTCCTATTCCACACCCAGACACGTGCTTGTGCAGCACTCCCAATCTCTCAACGGAAGAATCCAACGAATGAACTGGATTATCCAAAAAATGAACGAAAACGAACAAACCATCACCAACTCGCCAACACCGAGCACTTCAGATCTCTCCGACCTCTCCTCCCTCACCCCCCACCTCCCTCCCCTCCGCCACTCCGGCGACATGCAAGTTGTCGACGTGTTTGACAAGCAGCCGTCCACCACGCTCTTCGCCGTGCAGGAAGACCTGATGACTGAGATTGGCTTCCACGTCATCGTCAAGCACATCCACGAGCACTTCACCCGACCGTACAATTCCCTCCCCGAGTCCTTCTCAGTCACTGCCTCTCCCCCTCCGACGATCCGACAGCGACAGGACTCCCCGCAAGTGAAGAAAGCGTCCCCGTTCAAGTCTTGGCCTGGTCAATCGCTTCCCGCCCTCGCCCACTCTTCCACGATGAACACTCTGCGAGAGGAATATCGAAGCTCGTTCGACCAGAATGGACAGACGCTGGATTCCAGCCCGATTGCTGATCTTCTTCTGTTGCTTACGCCGTTCACGTCGTGTGGGCCGATGATCAGAGTGTTGTCCCAGCAGCCCTTCCTTCAGTTTGCTGCTGAAGAGGAACTGACAGTCGTAACGACAGGATCGATGCTGCTTCAACAGACACTTCCTCTCACCTTCACAAGCACCTCAGCGACTCGTCCGTTTCTCAGAACACTCATCTCCATCATCGCGCAGAGGATGCTGTCTCGCTCGCCGTTGGTCGCTCTTTACCCGTATCGTCCACAGGCCCCGTATTCACACTCACATCACGTCCTGAATGTGGCTGACAGTGTGGCCTTCGCTCCTCCTTCTCCCACTCCACTCGATGTCGACATCACTTGGGACGACGTGCCGGTCGTCCTCCAGCGGATTCTGATCAAAGAGAAGACGGGAGAACAACTTGAACAGGAAGGACGCGGCGAGAACATCGTTGAGACAATCGAGTCAATCATCTTCGCAAACGACTCAACGGCGTTCAACCAAGCACTCCTCGACGCCATCCGAATCGACGACGAGAACACCACGCTGCAGGTGTCCATTCCCATCGCTGGACAGTCTCCTTCCCTCTCTGGATTCAGACCAATTGCATCCTTCGCCCCCGTGCCTCTCCTCGAACAGCAGACTGTCACTCTCACAACACCAAAAGCGAAGAAAGCGCTGTCTAAACCATCGTCATCTCCCGTCTTCGCCGCTTCGTCCCCTCGACCCCCTCCAAAAGAGTTCGTGCCTGTCAAAGACAAAAGTGGGGAAGTGTTCGTCCCTCTCGTCCTGTCGCCGATGTCTGGCGGTTATCTTCCGCTCGAATCGAGCTCCCCAATCGTGTCTGATCGTTCTTCGTCGACATCGCCCAACACAAACATGCTGACCACCTCAGCTCCACCCTCCTCGGAAGTCTCCAAGTTGAAGCAATTCGTGACCAGACTCCTTCTGCATCGGATGCACTTCGAAGTTCCCTTCACAACGAACCTCCTCAACCATCGACTCGCCGCATTCACCCTCGCCAACCACATCTCCCTCGCCGCAAATAATGATCCTCTGTCCACCCTCATCTCGCCTGAAGAGTCCCTCCTCCTCTGCGAAGAGCCACTCAACATTCGCGTTGTGTTTGGGCAGGTGTTGAACGACATGTGGAGGAGAAACAACAGACACGCCCACCGCGCACTCAATCGCTACCTCTACCCATCGATGCTCTACTCGAATGTGTTCCCCGATGCTTTCATCATCCAGGTGGCTATCTGCGCTGCTGGGTGGGATCGCTTCCTGACTCTGTTTCTGACCAACACGCATTTGGACTTCTTCTTCCTTCCACCGTTCTTCTGGTCGAAAATGGGGAAGATCCAGAAAGACTGCACGCATGCACTTGAGAACCAGACAGTGTCTTTCATTCCAGACGATGTGGAGAGAGTGGGGTGCGGATGGGAGATGGAGCCTGACGCTCAGCTGAGCTACGCTGGCCATATTATGATCACACTCCTCTCCATCACAAACAGTCGCATGTTCCACTTCCAAAAGTCGGACATTGTCCAGAAAATTGAAAACAAGGAAAAACTGGCTTCAGACACGATTCTGATCGACAACATTCAGGGCGAGACACTCCTCAACCACACCGACGACGCCATTGTCCAGTCCATCCTCTCCACTCTCGCACTCGGCGATGCTCCATACAGCACACTCACCCAAAACATTCCCCTGTCGCTGTATCAACACAGAAACTTCGACGGGATCCTCAAAAAGCTGGCGACGACGTCAACAGGGCGCCAGCAGATCCTCCAACTCAACGAGCAGGCTTGGGACCAGGTTGACGTGTTCTACCCTCAGTTCGGCCCTCAGAAATCGGAACAGGCCATCATTGGCGCCTCATCCAATCTCAAACAGAGGAAATATCACATCTACGATCCACACACAGACAACACGACAGACTACGCGGAATACGTTCGAGCAGAGGTGCCTTACAAAACTGGCTCAGAGCCAGAAGATGTGTCGATCTCTCCCAGCCTCCCAGGCCTCCCACATCCCATCACCCCACTTCCACAGTTCACTCATCTGCTGGACATTGCAACGTCGAGAATCTTTCTCGGAATCACTTGGGACATTCTGCACGTCACGTCTCATCTCCAGAACCAGCTCGGCGGGGTCACTCCTCCATCCACGGACAGCTCAAGTGCCGTTGCGAGATCAGCGTCGGAGAGCGGGTTGATGGGAGCACGGGCGGCGTCTGGTCTCTCAATCACTCTGACCGACTCCTCTTCACCGCCGCCGAGCGAGGGAGCCACACCGTTCGATCACCACGTACCAGAATTCGACTACACGAAGAGCTCAGTCGACAAAGTCCTTCTTCCGATTCTGAGACTGTTGGATCTGACACTCTGCTTCTCTTCACAATGGCAGATCGAGCCAGGGAAGGAGCTGAAGCAGCCCAGACTGTCAGAGAGCGACGTCCACCCTCTGTCACTTCCATGTCCTCCGAATACGTCACTGATCGAAGCTCTCTTCACGCCAATTCAATGTCATTGCCTCCCGCTGACAACGAACCACTCGCACACCACAAACACGTCCATTGCATCGCTCCTTTACGATCTGTACACTTACAACGTTGCCCATCCAGCGACTGCCATCGTCTTCGTTCCTCCTCTCCTCTGCCGCCTCCTCATTCGACTCAGATTTGTCGCCAAAGTCTTCTTTCCCAACGATCCACGTCTGCAAACCTGGCTCAGGTCAATCGGATTGACTGAATCAGCCAATCAGAAGACGGAGTCGGAAAGAGATGCTGAAGACAAGAAACAGAAAGCGCATGAAGCGAGAAAACGAATCATCGAACAAATGAAACAGACACAAACGAACTTTGCCAACGCAAATTTCGAACATGAAGAAACCGAACACGAGGTCAACGAGCACGCGACAGGCCTGACATGCATGTTCTGCCACGCTGAGATTCTGCGAGGGGAGAGTGCAGGCTATCTGTCTCACATCGAATGCCGTCCGATGCTCCAAACACTCAACACTTCAGCCATCTACAGGCACCGACTGAGAGAGCTTGTGAAGGCGATCAAGGCGAAGGGGCAGCGGAAGCAGTTGGAGAGAAGACTTCACAAATGGTGGCACAAAACGAAGTCGCTGGAGGATGAAGAATTCGAGCGACAGCAGAAGGAACTGCTCGAACAGGAGAAATCGGAGATGAAGAAAAAGAAGAAGAAGAAGGGACCAAATTCGGACGATCTCGTGTCGAGCGAGGAAGGACTGAGTGGAGCTGATGACGACGGCGACAAAGTGTTGGCTGGTTTGCAGGACACAGACTTTGGAACGATCGCTCAACTGCTCCAGCCGTCGGAGGACGATGGTCTCAACGAATATTTCGGAGCGATGGAGTCGATCGCCGACACTCTCTTTGCATCGAATTCGGAAGTTGAGGGAGAAGAGGAGATGACCGACGAAGCCGACGACGCGTTCAGTTTTGGGTCGGAAGACGAATTGTCAGATTCGGACACGTCGGACATGGACGTCCTCCTCGCCACGCTCATCACGCAACACGCCACCGTCGAACCAGAAGCACCGTTCCTTCCGCCGACGGAAGATGACCGACGGTACATGGAACATCTGCTCGCCATGCTCGGCCCTGTGGACTCAAGTGATTCGGTGATGCGACTGATTTCAACACCAGCTGAAGCACAATACTTCCTCGGGATCGACGATTTCGTCCAGAGGAAGGAGAATCGAAAGATGATTGAGGTGGACGAGCTGGCTAGAGACGACACGACAGAATGCGATGGGCTTCTGAAGGAGGTTGGATGGGAGCACAAACCCGGCGACGTCGAACTGACCCGCGTGCCCCTCCATCCCCACCCGGAAGGCAATCTTCGTGTGGGTCTCCCGTTGAGGAGATTGGCTCTGTCATCTCTGAAGAACGCGAAGACAGTTGGGAGTGTTGACTGGTTGGACGAATTCGTGCTGACACAGGGGACAGATGCTGACTTGTGGGGTGATTATGAATCGGGGAGTGAGATTCTGACGGATTCCCAGTTCCTGCCCACAGCAACAATCTCCGCCACCACACACCCCTTCACCCACGTCGAGCTCGAACAGAACTGCCGCGGGGGCGAAAAGGAGCCGCTGAAAGAGACAGTGTCAGTCCAAACATGCGGACACGCCATCCACACCAGCTGCTTCGCTAAAATGATCGGAAACAAGTCCACAAGCGAGACACGACTCAACGAGCCCCGAATCGAGCTGAACTGTCCGGCCTGTCGTCGTCCGAGCAACTGCCTTGTTCCTGTCCTCTCGGCCATGGTGTCATCAGTCTCACCTGATGGTCCCGAATACACTTCGATGGAACGGGCAGAGAAGCAACTGTTTGAAGAGGAGCGAGTGAAGGCTCTGATTGAGAACGGGTACATCCTCAAAACAAACACTCCGCTGCTCGTCCACAATCCGCACATCTCTCGTCCGGACCTTCGTGATGCTCAGACTGAGCAGGCTGGTCGTCTGCTGTCGCTTTTTGCTGACATCGAAGTTTGCAGCACAACCTTTCTGAGTGGACGGGAGTTGTTCCCGCTGATTCCAGAGTTGTTGATGAAAAAGAAAGACTCCTTCCGATACTCCCACAAACCACTCTCCAACTTCTCGCAGAACGAGCTCATCGCAGCCCCACCCCGCACGCTCTTCCCGAAACGCAACGAGAGACACACAACCCACCCGAAAGTCATCAAACTGAACAGAATCGAACTGCATCTCTGCAGCTTTGCAGTTCTCACGGCGATTGTGTATCAGACGCCACTCAACCCTCTCCAACGCTCAGACGAAGCCCGTCTGCAGAATCTTCAGCAGTCGCCTGGTGCCAGGTTTGCTCTGAATCGGATCATGGGACTGGACGACTATGCGGGGATCCGAAACGCGGCGGACGAGGAGTTTGTTGAGATCCCGCCAAGCAAAGGAGTGAAGGACCTCAACACTCACCTCTCCTCTCTCCGTGAAATCGAGGAGTCGCTGAAAAGCAAGCCGGCCTTGTCGTCGAGGAGAAGACTTGAGATTCTGGAGTCTGTCTTGCATCCGATTTCAGACTCGAAATGTTTGGATGCTCCGCTCGACCCTCACCAGAACCCAATCCTGATCCCCCTCACCGACACCATCTCCCTCATCGAGTGGTCACTCCGCCCATTCGTCCTTCCCGGTGTTGCCGAGTTCGCAGATGTCATCGAGAGAGAGAAAGACTCGCTGGAGACGATGGTACAAACGCCGGGACAGGAAGAGAA
The DNA here is from genome assembly GCA_033064195.1 of Blattamonas nauphoetae. Taxonomy (NCBI): domain Eukaryota; phylum Preaxostyla; order Oxymonadida; genus Blattamonas; species Blattamonas nauphoetae. Next base: position 23,560 of record JARBJD010000040.1, read on the forward strand.
CGCTGTCTCGTTCTTCTTCAAACACCGAACACCACCGATCAGCACTCGACACTTCCACCTCACCCATCAACAGTGTTTGATGATCGTGTCTCTCTTCCGCACGTCCTCCATTCTGATCTCAGCCACGACCTCGTTCACTCCGAAAGAGAATCGCGGCCGACGAATGGCAGCTGTCATCTCAGAGCTGATCAGGATGCGAATCTCTGCGTATTCTGCCTCCATCCTCAGTCTTCTCTCGCAATGCCCCGATTCAGACATCGGCGGATTTCGCTGGGGGTCTGTGGAAGACATGTTGGTGCGAGAACGAACACAGCTGAGCAAAAACGCACACAGTTGGTTCGATGGTGGTCTTCGCACACTCCGAATCTTCAACGGCAGTGATCCACTTTCCCTCCTCGTCCAACTTCTCGCGCTTGGATCGTTTGTTCAAACAGACAAGGGCATCACATCAGTTCCGGTCACACCGACGCTGTTTGTGCAGATCCTGTGGGAGATTCTGGGGTCACTCGCGCACACTTCGGAGAGTTCTTCCCCTCTTCTGTTTTCTGACGATCTGAATCCGAAGAACGGCGATTTCGTTGTCCACTCTTTCCTTCGCCGTGCCTTCATTCTCTTCTCAGCGCTCTTCGAGAAAGACACTCACCTCCAGCAGTTCCACGCGGAATTGGCACAACCGCTTTTCACGCCCTCGTCGTCACACGAAACAGTGCTGAAACTGGCGAAGACTCAGGCACAGCAGGCATATCTGATTGATCTCAACTCCATGCCAGTCTATCGAGTCCCCACAATCACCTCCCTGCTCGCGTTCTTCCGCCATGTCACTCCTCAACCTAGTTCGCTCACCTTCACCCTTCCTGAGTCCCCCTCACTCCTCCCGTCCGCTCTCCTTCTTCCCTCGTTCGTGGCTCTTCCTCTTCTCCACCACGACGCCCTCCTCTGCGCCAGCTCGTCTGTCTGTCCACACTGCAAGTTGTCTCCCACCACACTCTCCGCAGCTTATTCTGCAGTCTGCCTTTCGTGTGGACGGAGCATTTGCATGAGCGGGTCGTGCTGTGTTCGGAAATCGAATTTGCGCTCGTTCGTTCGAGAGGAAGGCGGGAAGATCTCGACTGTGCCTGGCAACTTCTCGATTCTGAACCATCCGCTAGCAGAGGAGCTGGAACACTCGCTCTTGTGCCCCGGACCGATCTTTCCGCTTGTCGGCACATGCCCGATTGTGATCTCACCGAAAATGTTGACGTTTGAGTCGCAGAGATTGTTTGTCGTTTCTCTTCATTGATTTCTTCCTCTTTTCTTTCTTCTCCTTCTCAGAGCGAGCTTGTATCTGGACGAGCACGGCGAAGAAGACATTGGGAGCATCAGAGGACTGCCACTCATTCTGTCGTTGAACCACTATTCACAACTTCTTGGAACACTGTGTGAGCATCACTTTTCGGATCGGGAGGAATGGTCAAGTTGACCTGTAGGGTGTATTATTTATGATTTTTTTTAATTTGTATCGGTTTTTGAAATGAGACAATTGCAATTACTCAATGGGATTCATGAAAATGTGGCCCAGTTGATCAACCCATATTTTTGACTCTCACAATCATTTCAAGGTGAATTTGCTTGATAGCATCTCTCACAAGTTCTGTTACTTCTTTGAGTTTATTTCGGTCAACACTCCATTTCATGACATCAACTACTCACGATCCCAGACCGTTCGTTGAAACAAGAACTCTCCCACCACAGCCTATTGACAGACTCCGATCGCGAACAGATATCTTCTTCTCGCGGATTTCAAACCTACTCAGCCTCGAAATCTCGCAAGCTCTTGAACTTCAAGATTCTGCCCATGATCGTTCCCGTTTACCAACTGCGAAGTCAATCAGGTCATTTCTCGTCGACTGTGCTGCTATTGCTCAACTTACAGAATATGAATTATTGTTTGCCACAGGTCTCCTAGAAAAACTCCTCATTCAACAATTGAGGGTTGAACAAACATCAGAACATCTCGTCCGAGATGACAATGTGGGTACATTCATCCTCTGCTCAATCATCACCACAACAAAAATGCTTCGAGACTCACCCTACACCAACAAAGACTGGGCGAACTATTTTGGCATCTCACTCGACGACGTCAACAAGTCGGAAGTGATTTTCCTACAGCGACTCCAGTTTATGGTCTCGGTTCCTGATACCCACATTCGCGCTATTCAACGGAAAATTGGATTCTAAATCGCTGTTGAAATCTCTCCCCAACTTACATTCACAATTTTGTCGTCCACTCTTTACCTGCTATTTGTGCTCACAGATGCGTTTGTCGCTCTTCTCGGGCATATTTTAGTATGTATTGGTCAAATTTCAGTTTCACTATTTATCTGACCAACATTTTCGTGTGTTATGCCCTTCATTTTGTTTGTTAAGAACATCATTCATCAGCCATTATTTTCTGCATAAATTCCTGTTTAGGAGGAAAAATGAGATTTATGGTGTTGTTTGTGAAACTTTTAACGATGTAGCGTTCAGTTCAGTTCAAAGGACCTTTTCGATCAACCCAAAAGACGATTGAGTCACCAAACAAGCAGCTCTATCCAACAAAATATTCTGTTTATGCGTTCTGATGATGATATGGAGCTGGATGACAGCAGCACGAGACTATCATCAGCTCAACAACAATACAACACAGCGACACCTTTGAGGCAACGCCTTTCTTTCTTTTCCCATTCATCTTGTTTTTCTTTTGCATCAATGTGATATTTCACGTAAACAATATGCATTTTTTACCTCTCTTTGATTCTGAATGCTTAGACCTCAAAATTACAGTTTTTCTCTCACACCACCCAATGCACGATTCAACACAAATATGAATCGAAATGTTATGAACCTTCCCCCACCATTCCAGCAATCCATGTTTTTTCTTCTCATTTTCACCATAATAGGTCACTTCCTTCGGCAAACAAACCATTCAGTCAACCGAAGGTCCTTCCTCCCCCTCCTCCTTTTCCCACATCTCAAAGTTCAGTTTCTGGTTCACCATCACCACAATCATTTCACAGTCCGAATGGCCTCCGTTATACTCCTTCCCAACCCAAACAGGACACTTCTCACCAACCACAACAATTTGGGCAGTATCAGGTGAATATGAAATCACCCTCGCCTGTCCCAAAGCCTTTTTCGTTAACATCATCGTTTTCATCTCCTAAATTTCAGGCCTTCTTCTCTGGAATCTCATCAGCGTTATTCACCTCAAAAGTGAAAAACAGTCTTACAGATCATGACTACAACCGCCGAAAGCACGTTGTCCGCTTTTTGGAGGGATATATCCAGAATAAAGCAAAAGATCAATTAAAAACGGACCCATCAAATTCAGACCTTCATTCTCTGACGTCGCTCAGCCTCTTCATATTTGGCTCGTCTCTGACCCATCTTGGGAGTAAACGCTGTGACCTTGATATTTATTGCAAATGTGGGATTGAGGATATCCGAAAGCCGGCACAGGAACGCAAAATCATTCGAAGCGGAAAGAATGTCCAATACATCACTGTGGACACTCAAATCCCCATGTCGGTGTCAGAACTCCGACCAATAATTGATCGAAGGCTTCGTACCATCTCCCAACTTCTGTCCGAACTGTATGAAACGACACATCAAAACCTGAACGATGACACAGCAGAAGCCATCCAACTATTATCAGGAAGAATCCCGATCCTCCGGTTGCATCCCGCTCAACTCTTCAAAAAGGCCGTCTTCACAACAACTACAAAGGCAGATAATCAGAAGACAATCGCGTTACTCGAATCGGATTGGAAGGACATCACAACAGTCGACATAAACGTGTCATCGGCAGACGGACTCCATTCTTCACTTGCCATTGAAAAAACAGCTTCAGAAGTCGGAAAATGGGAAACTTCTGGGGTCGGATCAACCATCCAAATATTACTGTTTATGACAAAGCTGTGGCTCAAAGAGCGACACATAAGCGACGCTTATCTCGGATTTCCTTCATCTTACAACATATGCATCTTAGCCCTCCACTGGTTGAAGATCTGGCGTTGCTCAGTCGAAGACATCATCAACAGCATGAGACTGAATGACCCTCAACAGAAACCGAACACCCCGTCAAACCAACCCCTCCGAATCCCAACATTCGTGTCGGGAAGATCGTGCGAGCTCGGATTGCTGATGTACGGCTTCTTCCTCTTCTACGGCCATTTCTACGACTACGAAAAGCGAGGCCCCCGCAAGACCGCCGACGGACGAGGAATCGAGAACGATTCTGTTGTTTACACAGCCCAACAGCCGCTTTCAGTCGCTGAATATACTCTCCAAACACGCATGACAGACAGCGGGAACGATTGGGTCGGGCAGATCGACATGGTCTCGATCGACAACGGGACGCCCCTCAAATCCATTGTGGGTACACCAGCCTATCTGTTCATGATGGAGTGTCGTGACGCGGAGAGGATGATCAGGCAGGAGTTTGTGGCGTGCTTGGGAGACACACTCTTTCAGGTCGAAGGAATCACTCCGCCTGTTCTCAAATCACTCGGCGGATCCACACTTTCCAAGAACGATGCACAGACAATGATGTCTTTTGTGATGTCGTTTGGACGGTCGGTGATTGAGAATGTGGTGATTCATGTGGACGAGGAAACAGATGCGAAGGATGAGAAGACAGCTGACAAGTCGCAGATTCTAACTCGAACAGAAAATCTTGTGAGTCGATTGATTTCACGCGAGATCGACATTGGGGTGACCGCATTCATCACTGAGACGACTCGCATGCGGAAGGAGGGGAAGGAGAAAAGGAGAAACGATGCCCAAGCGTCTTCCTCGCCATTTGGGTCGTCGCCCGTTCCCACTCCAACATCGATGCTCACACCCTCCCCACCGTCCCCACTCTCAAAACTGACACTCCCACCAAGCCCGTTCAACAAAAGCTTGTCTGCTTCTCAATCTTTGGGAGCACTGACACCGGGACAGAGCACGGCGTGGAATTCGTCGAGCCAGCCAGCCTTGAAACAGACACAGCCTGTGATTGCTGCCAATTCGTTTATCCAGCCAGCTCCATCCACTTCACTGCCGAACCTTCTGACATCGATTCCAACGCCACTGCGGCCTGACAAAATGAAGAGTATGAGCTCGTCGCAAACTGAGAAACAGAATGAAATGACAAAGGACGAAGTGGACTGGACGAAAGTGATGGAACAACCACAAACAGCAACAACCATCGTTCCCGTCATCGCAAAAGCAAAACGCCCCGAGCCAGAACCGATCACTGATCCGACAGAAGGAAAACAGAACAGCTCGTCTGATGGGAGACTCAGCAAGAAGGACAATCTCTGGCTGGACAAACCAGACAGCACGATTCCCCCGAAACCCGAAGGAGCATCCAACATTCTCCTTTCAGACGAGTTCATCTCGCTTCAGATGTCCGAAGACTCGCCCGGTGAAGAAGAGAGAACAAAAGGAGGGAAGACGAAGAAAGACAATTCTGCTGCTTCGAAGGGTCACTCGGCTGCTGTTCAAAACTTGTTCAGTCGAACTCAGGCTGTGCCATCTCCTCCATCGTCTTCCAATCCACCATCAAACGTTCCGAACAAAATCCATCTCCGGTTTGATGATGATGTCGAGGTGAAAGAGGAGGCAGACAAACCAGTGAAGGGTGAGTTGGAGAAATGGAAGGAGAAGAAGGATATGTTGAAACTCCAGAAACAGCACAGGAGAGCACATAGAATAGAAGAAAAAAGAGAGAAGAAACTGCAGAACAAACTCAAACAACAACAGGCAAGCCAGAAGAAAAAGATCGAAATGACCACACTCCCCAACCACACACCCATTGTCCCCTTCACATTGCCTCCACCCTCGTCATTCCCAACACAGCAGCCTCCACTCTTTGCAGTGACTAATCAGAAGGGAGCACAGCAGCCTTCCCTCTCTCCAGTGACTCATCAGAACGGAACACAGCAGCCTTCCATCTTTGCAGTGACTCATCAGAACGGAGCACAGCAGCCTTCCCTCTTTGCGGTGACTCATCAGAACGGAGCACAGCCGTCATTTGGCGGAAGCGAGGGAGTGGGAGAATGGATGAGGAAGGAGCGTTCTGTGGAGAGTCTGCACGCTGAGATCGATGAACTCAGAGCTAAGCAGGCAGAGTTGGAACGGGTCGTGAAGACTCTTTCTTATGAGGTGTTCTTGATGAGGTCAGATTCTAAAAAGAAAGAAAAATGACTAAATGGTATGATCTTTTGTTACTCTTCTTTTTGACGAATGAACGCACTCACTTCGCAATACAATATGAATGAACACATAATTACACAAATAATACTGTATATTCATGAAATTGTACAAAATGGTGTGATGACGACGGATGGATCTTACTTTTTTCAAGATCCAAGTATGTTTGGTTTATGGAATCAATTATCACAAGACTTTACGAAAGGAATATGTTAACAACTCAGCTATTTGCCAATGAAAAGATAAGACAGACAGTCAGATACAAACACAGGTTAGAATCCCCATTGGAAGGTGAAGAGACGAGAAGTCTTTGGACTTGTGCTCCACTTCCAGAAGGAGACCTTCCTTTCCTTGCCCCACTTCAGTTTGAACCATTTCAGCTTTCTGAACTGGACATACCCATAGAAGTCGGCATTGAGGGCGGTGACCACGTTGTCGGCATAAACACCAATCTTGCACTTCCCACCGTCAACAAAAGCGGTTGGCTTGAGTGTGTCTGACACACCAGCTTGCAGTCTGATTCCGGCTCGGACGAGAATGATGCTTGCGCGGGCTTCAGCGAAGGCCGAAACAGCTCCTGTTGGTTCGAAGGAAATCTGGGCAGAGATGTTCTGGAGGCACACCTCATATGGTGCTTTGGCTCTGAATTCAAGCGATACTCCAACTTGGAAGGTCACTGGGAGGATGATAACCACGATCGTGAACTTGAAGCCGTAGTCCTTCTTAACGTTGGCAATATCAATAACTTTCTGGAAGCATGGAGCATCCGGGAACTTCTTGCTGAACACAGATTTGCCAAACACTTTGCAATCGATAGCGTTCTTGAAGGGGGTGTTGTATTGATAACCGTACTCGGCAACCAGATCAAGGGCGGAGATCTTCTTCTTCAAAACATAAATATCGGCGTTTCCGTAGACACCGATCACCCAATCGCGGCCGGATTGTTCACCGCACTTTCCACTCGTTCCAACAATGGCCTTGCCGGAAATGTAGAACCCGAAGTTCTTGTTTCCGACATTTGTGGAGAATTGGTACCCTTTGCAGACGCTCATTGAGCCTGGGCAGGTCACAGCTGACCCACCTCCAGTTGATCCTCCACCTCCTGTCGAGTTGGTGCGTCCACCTCCTGTCGAGTTGGTGCGGCCTGAGCCTCCGGTTGAGTTTGTGGATGGTCTTCGGGTTGAGCCAGTGCTTGTTCCACGTCCTGTAGCGGACGAGCTACGGCCTGAAGTGCCGGATCTGCTGCTGGCTTGGTTGGATTCTCTTTCGAAGGTCCACAGGTCTTGGTATGCTTGACGAGGGATGCGATCGGCATAGAAGTCTTCGGTCATCCATTCCACAACTTCGAAGTTGGCGTGGAATGTTTGTGTGATCTCCTCCATCGACAGCGAGATGAAATCTGCTGCGTCGTTTGCCTTTGTATCGCGCACATATGTGAACTTGCTTTCAGCTTCAGAATCCATGCTCATGTCTTCGTCATCGCTGGAAGCAATGGTTGAACGAGTAGCAGGTTCAACAAGACGGTACGACGACGAGCGGGTTGAGGCACGGACGGCTCCACCTCTGATCACTGTGGTGGCAACAGTGTCGAAATGAATGTCGTGCTCGTCGGCCATTGAGTCACGGAAGTTCAGCATATCTTCGTCCGAGTATGATTCGAACACGATCGTTCCATCGATTGTTTCTTCTTGGTCAAGATGGGTGAAATGACGACCAGATTCATCAATCGCAATCATATCTGCATTCGATGTCTTCACACCTGTAACATGCGTTTTCAGACCGTTTGCGCAAGCCATCTTGAGTTCGATCATTTCATCTTCGTCGTCTTTGTGTTTTACCACGTTGAGAATCGATCCGGTCTTCGTCAGAGTGAACACCAGCGGGCGTTGGAAGACTTCTGCAAGTGAGAGATCATCCGGTTCCTTCACACCTTGCGTTTCGTCAACCTTTGAGCGGGCACCATTTTCGTTGTTGTACATCACTGGGTTCTTCGCTGTCATCTCGAAACGGAATCCGGTAGAGTCGGTCTGAAGGCACTTGAAGTAGCACTGAGCTGAGAAATCAAATCCTTCATATTTTTTCTCGACAACAGGGCGACGAGATCGTGTGGCAACACCACTATTGACTTCGTTTTCAGCATTGATTTTTCCGGTAGAAACAAAGTCATAAATATATACATAACCAGGGTTATATTTCAGGTCCTCGGTCAGAACAATTGCAGAGATGAGAAAAACGATCATTGCTTATGACTGAATAAAGGTTTTTGATCGAAATCGGAGTAGTTGTGAGAGACAATCATCACAATTTTTGGGTAAAACACTTGAAAGATATCCATAAAATGTGTATCTCCAACGTTTTGTCAGATTTGCACAGTTTTCACAATGACTGTGTTCCATTCTTTTTGATCACTGTTTATCCTGTGTTTCATTGGTCTATTCTTTCTCAACCTGACCAGTTGTGCAGAAAATGATTGGAAAAACAGAATTGATCTTCCAGAAAAACAAAAAAGTCTGAACTCCGCTTAGAATAAAGATGTAAAATGGATCTGAAGTTAGGTGAAGTATAGATGACATCCAGATGCATCTGAATGTGTCATTCGATAAATAAAGGGGCGTCAGGGTCAGTTCGACTTGATTCCACAGACAATCAAAAGGAAGCCTGAACACAGCTGGATCAGGAAATGGTTGAAACAAGGACAGTTGAATCTGTCGCACTCCGAAATAGTCAAGTCCACTCGAATGATGATCCAGCGGCTCCTCATCATCTCAGACGAGACACCAATTTCACGTAATACTGTCTGACACTCCATCCTCCGATCCGCTCTGAACAACTTGGAAGGAGAGAGGCTCTCCGCCGTCCAAAATGTTGGGCCCCTTCCCGCTCGCCCAATCGTCTGCCTCTGTCTCGTTCGCTGTGTCATCCTTCGCGTCGCTGGACGAACTCTCCGAGTCTCCTCCCCGGCCATCCGCAGAGTTGGCATTTTCGTCTTCCAATTCTTGCTGAGTGAAGGGGATGGTGTCGTGAGGAACAGCCAAGAGAGCAAGGTACGGGAAGGCGAGGAAGTTGAGAATTGGTGGAGCAAGGTTGTGAGAGAAGAGATAAGAGAACTCACGCACCACCTGCTTTCTAATTCGGACAGTTGGTCCTCGTTCTGTCGCCTCGATCTGCTTAAAACGCACTCTCATCCGCTTCCACAGCTCAAATGTGAAAGCTTCTCGTGACACGCACATTCCATGAATGAGTGTCGTGGCATGAATGATATTCAATTCGGTGGGGAACGTGAGCTTGAGGGCGTTGCCTGTGATCAGTCCCCTTTCTGATTGGGAGAGCAGATCGCTGGAGAAGACTCGCCCGGACGAGAGGAAGGTCGGCGGAGGAACGTAACGACGAGCGGTCTTCATGAAGCTCCTCAGCGTTCTTTCATCATCGGCCTCGCTGTGACGTCCCTCCAAATACTTCAGCGGAACAGCCGAAATCGTGAAGTTGCGGAAGATCTCCAGCTCAGCCTGATCAAACTCCGATTGGAGCAAAGTGGGGAAGTGCCAAGCGTAAGCAAAAGTGAGGCTCCGAGTGACGTCAATGCATTCTGTGGTGAATGCGTCGAGCATCGGGATCTTGTCCGAGTGGAGTGGGTGGAGGATGGAGGACGAACCTTCCATCCCGATCGTCAGGACAGGGACGAAGGCCGGGAATTGCTGGAAAGTGAAGTGTGGCATCATTCGGATGCGATGCGGAACAATCATCTCCAAATTGGCAGGCATGGTTCGGTGGAGATGGTTGAGGATGACTGCGGTGAACTCGGTCTTCTTGCTCATGTTCGAGAGTGAGGTGCGGAAGCTCTTGATCGAGTTCATTCGTAATATTTTGTCGATCGCATCCATTTCAGCGATCTTCGGAGCCTGTTGTGTGTCCACTCGAGACCAAATGTCGTCGATCCTCGCTGCGAGATTAAAGAAGTGTTTGTACAACTTGGTCTGAATGTTCTGTGCCTCAAAAGAGTTCCCATGCGACACATGGAACAAGAAATCCTGCGGCTCAGGAAGCTCCCTTCTCGCAACTGTCGTCAGCTGTGCTGGGAAAGAGATGTAGCGACAGTTGAACGTGCTTCCACAGCGCGCACAGTGTCTGGGGATGACGACGTCCTCTTCGTCTTCCCGAGGCGTGTTGTAAAGCAGCATCAGAATAGTTGATCTGTCGCAGAGAATCCCGACGGTGGTCGCTGTGATAAGATTGACAGCCTGGACAATCGATGGAAGGTACGACAGAGCGAGGTTCTTCACAGTGAAGCCAGGCGCTGTCCCTATTTTGATGAGTTCAGACGATGGGCGTTTCGGTGTCAAGTCGGGGAGGGCACTGTGGGTTGGTAAGAATTGAGAAATGGAGACAGGCGATGCCTTGCTGAGGGGGAGAGGGTCAGAAGGAATGTGCTCAGAATATGTGTTGTGCATCAGACGAGTCACACGAAGCGAGTCGTTTGTGCTGCTCGAGTCAGCGTCTTCCTCTTTTGTGAAAGAGCGGCCGTCCATTATGTCATGCGGGATGGAGGACTGGGTGATGTTCGAATGGAGAAGACAGAATTGAGTGAAACATGGTGTCAATTGGAGTGATGTTGGGAAGCCGTGCGGAAGAATCATGTCGCAGACGTAAACCGAACACGGGGCTGCCACAAGCGCCATCCGAAAGGTGCGAGGCGTGTAAACAGACCAGTGCACAAGGTGAGAGAGCGAGGCCTGTCGCTGAGTGTCCGTCGAGTTGTACAGAGGAGTGGTGGATGGGCCGTCGTCGAGGCAGTAAGAGAGGGATTTCCGTTGAAGGTTGGGGAGGGCTGGAGAAAGCAGCGGGCTCATCGCAAAAGAAGTGACGAAGGCAGGGGCCTCCAGAGTGGCGACGAGATGAGTGAGGACAGGATGGATATTTCGACTCTGTCGGGTAGAGTGCTTCCACGAGCTCAGCCCCACCCACGACGACGAATACGAATGGATGGAAACGGAAGAGTAGTGAACGGGGAAGACCCTTCGTGGTTGGCTGTGCTCGTCGAAGAAAGGCTGGCAGCATGAGCAGTGAAACGAATCAGGCAGAGAGTTTGTCATTTCGAAGTCTTTTCCTGATTGGCCGAGAGAGCCAATGACTTTGTCTACTTCGAACAGGACAGGCGTGGAGAAAGACTGCGAGAAGTTGAAAATGAGAACGTTCGGTCCACTCACCACAACCAGAAAGGAGCCTTCGCTAACCAGCGTCTGTACGTTCCCCCAAACCCTCAGTCGGCTGATCGGCCACGCGGGGAGGTTGGTGTAGTTGTGAGTGTCGGGGTTGTGGCAAGCTGCGGTGTCCTGGTTCTGAAAGACCTCCAAGTTGGAGAAGGTGACCATCACGCTGTTGCTGGGAGAGAGGACCTGATCAGTTGGGAGCGCGCTCAGGTGGAGTCCACCAAAGCGTTCGGAGAAATCAGTCAGTGTCATCCGCGAAATCTCAAACACAAACAAGTCGGTGACATCCAGCTGGCTCGAAAAATTTGGTTTCCACTCTCTCCCAGCAACAACAATGAACGTGCGGGTGTACTTTCGCGATGCCTCGTCTGGCGTCAGACCTGCTCCCATCGGAGTCACATCCAACGAGTCCAGATCCATGTCATTGAACTCCTCGTTGAAAGTGCTGAACGCGTCATTGTGTGGTGAGTGTGTCCGAACGTGCTGTCTGAGGTTTTGATGTGTGACGAGCTTCTCTTCGATGGTTCTCATTTCAGAGAGGGCTGCCGAGGTTGGGATTGTCACGCAGGCCATGTCGTGGAAAGTGTGACTTTCGAGTGTCAGTTCCGTCGGGATTGTTGGTTTCAAGTGATGAGTGTCCCACTCATCCCACTCGCTCCTCGGCTGTGTCCCATCTGCGTTCTCCGTGTTGGTGGACGTGGAAGCTGTCGGAGAGGCGATGCTGTACGTCAAAGTTGAGAGAAGAACTCGACATAGCTGATTCCGCAAGTCGTGGTCGTCGAAGATAAGCAGATTGTATGTGTAGATGTTCAGGTCGGGGAGGGACGAGAGTGGATCTGACCCATCTTCGATGAAGATCAGCGGGATCGGCGAGGTTGCGTTCTCTGGTGCGTCGGAAAGTGGGACGGGTGTCTTCGAAAGGTGTTTCAGAGGATTTTGGTTGTGTGAGTCCCACGCTCGCAGAAGCTCGTTTCTTGTGTCGTGTGGAGGATACTGTCCCATCGACACGAACGGCACATACTTCACCTTCGATTTCATGTCCAAATTCGTCAGATTCTTCACAGTGAACGTGGACTGAGACGAATACCCGAGCGGAGGCGGTCTGAACGTCGGCCGAGAGAGAATCGGACGCGGCGAGGGTTCGTGAATCGAGTTGCGGCGTTTGTAGAATTCGGTGGCGAGGTCAGCGAAGGGCACGCCGTACAGATCGAGCTTTGGAGTGCGAGGATGGAAGCCTGTGCTGTGTTGGATGAGTGTCCAGTGCAGGAACGACGCGGCCTTCGCGTCTTTCGGAAATCGAGGCAGCGGAAGATCAGCTGGTGGGTCGATCGGTCGCAGAAACGGGAGTTTCCCAATCTTGTCCCTAAGTTTCAGTCGTGGCTCTGTTTTCGAGGCTGTTGGAAGTGATGGTTCAGATTTGGTGCGTTGCGGGAGATGTTTGGAGTGGTTGGGGAAGTCGACGAATTTGACGATGGACGGATCCATCTCCCGGCGGATGTAGTCGAGCACGATGTCGCGAAAAGGAAGGCGCTTGTTGACCTCAGCCTCGACTGACACCTGTTCCGCTGCAGCCATCATCCGATTCTGCTGGCCAAGCCACGTCAGTCGAGTGTTGACGTTCCTCGGGCGGATGTTGCTGATTGCCAAATTCATCGGCTGATCTGCTTCCGACGAGCCTGCCTTTTTCTGCAGCTCTCCGAAGATGTTGAGAGGGTCGCCTTCATCGAGGCATTGAAAGCCGAGCGGTTCGCGAGCAAGCACAGCGATGGCGTGGTAATGCGGGATGTACGTGATTTTGATGGGCGACGAGGTGAAGATGCGGGAGCGAGTGACGATGGAGTGGTCGGGGTCGATTGTGCCGAAGACGAGAACAGGGTTCGTCAGGTCCACCCACAAGTGGGTTGGGAATTGCGTGGATTTCTGAGAGGAGAGAGTGGGAGATGAGGAAGAAGAGTAGAGAAGTGAAAAATGGACAAAAGAATCAGAGAGTTCCTCAAATCACCCTCACACACCGTCGCTTCTTTGTCTTTCGAAGCTGTTAGTCGGACAGGAAGGACGCGATGGAAAGGGCTTGTGTGGAAGATTGGGATGCAGACCATCGCCTGAGACTGCACATTCCAGGACCAATACGCGATTGTGTCTGAATACACCAACACTCTGTCCTTGTCACCCTCCACGTGCACAGGAAGATCTCCCACAAAGCACGAGAAGACACGCGGAAGGAGTTGGAACGGCGGGACGAGGATGTTGCATGTTTCGGGCGTGTTGGGAGAGAGCGGGGCGATGGAGTGGATGTGGCGATGGAGGATGAAGGTGAGAGGGAGGACGACCCAGCTGACGGAACCCTGCCGCACTCCAATCATCAACAACGCGGCCGATTCTTCCTCGTCCTCCTTTCGCATTTGGCTTGAGTGTGTCGACTCACTCGTGCCTGTCACAGACTCAGTGGTGGTTGTGGCGGCGGTTGTCATTGATTCGCCTGTTTCTGATCCAGACATGTCGTCCTTTGCGTCGACCATGTTTGCAGCCTGTCGCACTTCTCTCTTGTCGGCTTCTCTTCGATCGCATGTCCGAACAGAGTGATGGAGTGTCGTCAGAATCGCACTTGACGGTTCGTTTCGGAGATTGATTGAGAAAAAGTGAGTCATTCGCCAGTTTTTGGGAACTTGATTCTGAATGAACTCCTCACTCCCATTCTGCAACTCGATGAACGAATAAGGCCCGCTGAACTCCTCATGTCCCGAGTGGACGAGGAGAGGATCTGTTCCATTCTGTGTCTGCTGCACCTTTTGGGCGAGCGGCATGTTCAGATACTCCTTCCGTTTGGCTGCGATGTGGTTCTCGATTGCGATGGAGTCGGAGAGCGTGTCGAGTCTGAAGAGATGAGCCTTTCCTTCAGGTGTTGTGCCGACGATGAGAAAGGTGGAGTTGTGGATGGTGTCAGCCTTCAGCATGGACACGTCGGAGAGGAAGGAGAGGGTTTGGATGAGCGAGAGGACACGCGTTGGGTTGGCTGGCTTGCCGTCTTGGCTTTTGGGAAGAGCCATTCTCCACAAAAACACAAACACAACATTCGCAGTTGAGAGAGCGATCAGGTCACGAGACGCACAGGCACATCGAATCAGCACCTGAAACCTGTTGTTTACAGCTGATTTTCCGACAAAAGTGGCCGAAGAGATGAGATGTGCAAACCGCGGTGGAAATGTGATGTCTTTGAAGTTCTCCATGTCTGGGAGTGCGTTGAGAATCGTCGAGATCGGCCGCGCAACTGGAGGAACCCACGTGGCAGCGTGGGTGTAACTCGGAGCGATTTGTTGGATGACAAACGGGGGAGGCGAGGGTGTCGGTGAAGAAGCGTCGGAGGCAGACGGATTCGCAACGTATTTTTGTGTTGGGATCAGAATCATTTTGGAGGTTGTGATCTGAACGAGGGCACCTTCAATGGCTGCGAAGAGGATTGTGTGCTCATCGCCAGCGACTCCAAACGCTGCAGCGTCGAGTGGATCGCATGAAGTGGCCGACAACTGGTAGAGAAGCGTCCTGAAGGGCGAGCCGGTGACAGTCTCGTTCTGAAATGTTGGCTCGGACGCCAAGTCGTTTGTGTGTCTCGAATCTTTCACCGAAACTAACAGAAGTTGGTCATTATCGCTGCCTGACGTCAATCCCGTCACAAAAAAGGTTGGCGTTCGGTCAAATCGATACGTCTGGATGAGCGGGATCGCTTTGTGGCCGATGTTGGAGATGTACAGCGCACCAGACTTCCCCGTACCAACCCCCTTCGCCACTGCATCCTGCTTCGTGGCGACCATGAAAGGGCGTTCAATGCGTTCGGGTGTGCAGCAGGAGATGGCGTGTGCGGGGACTCGGTGGTTGTGAGTGTCGACTGGCAGGGTGAAGGTGTGTGTGGTGAGGTTGTAAAGGATTTGGGGGCCGATGCGAGAAGGGATGAGGAGGAGCTGATGGATGGGTTGGAACGAGGGTGGCTGGATTTGGTTTGGATGAAGTGACTGTCGTGAAAGATGGGCAAGAACAGGGTCGACGGAGAGGTGAATGCGATGTGGGGGAGTCAGAACTGCGGATGACATCCACGAGTGAGGGAGAAACTGGTGACGGACGATCCCGTTGTGGATGAGATATATGCTCCGTCCGCCGCCGAAGATCAAACTGTCTTTGACCGAATTGGGGCGCTGTTTGCGTTGGGAGAGATTCTGGGACGAGAGCTGATTGTGGGCGGAGGGGGTGTGAAAGAGGGCAAAGAGGGGGAGGTCTGAAAGAGGGAACTGGAAGGTGAACGACAGCGATTGGAGGGTCGGAAGGATGACAGTGATTCTGTCGAGAGAAAAGATTCCAATGGGGTGCGGGAAGAGTGTGAAAGAAAGAGGGGCTGCTTTGGAAGGATGATGCTGTTGGCCAAGAAAGGATGACAGAACAATACTTGGCAGCTTCAGTCGGATGTTGTTTTCGATCAAAGAACTCACATTTTGGACGAGAGAGAACAAGTCAGAGGAGGATGGATAGGGCGAGACAGAAGACGAGAGGACAGCCTTGTGGACGTGAGCATTTTGACAGTCAACATGGACCATCTGGCGAAGAGTGGCGTTTTTGAGATGTTTGGTGAACAGCTGCTGTTCATCAATTAAGAGTCTGGACGAGGATGGGCTCAGAGCCACAAATGAATGAGGTAACAACATAACTGTTTGATGGGTGAAGTCGAAAACAGGACATAAAAGCGCAACAGCAGCAGGGGTATCACATAACACGAGACCCACAGTGCAATTCTGGTTTTCTGTTCCACAAAGATTGAACGTTGGTAAATCATAAGATTTCCTGAGATAATCCTGTCCAGGAATTGGAGGAACTGGGGAGAGAGAAGCTGATTTGGGATATTTTGGAAAAGGTGGGGTAACGAGTGTGGCAGCGAATGAAAAATCTCTGACCCGATTTATGAGTGAATAAATGTGTGGAATGGGGAATTCTTGCGAGATATCATTCCTTTGGATACCAGATTGCGTTGAATCAAAGTCTTTCTCAAAAAATACGAATGTTTTGGCGAAACAGGACAGAAGGATTTTTTTGTTTGTCCTCAAGTCAATAGGTTCATCTATGCAATGACCCTCACCGGAATTCTGCTCAAAAGGGCGTTGGATTTTCCAAATGTCTTCCATCCCGTTTTGAATGTCAATCACATAGCTGTGTCCACTGATTGTTGGAATCATCGACATGGCTGTTGAAGGATATTGGGTAAATTCCTCCAAAACATAGGCTGGAGGGCCATCGTAACTAACTCCCACAAAAATGGTTTCGTCAACGACGATCACAGCACGAAATGTGACGAGTGGAATGTGTTGAGTGGGAAATACTGACGATTCGAAAGGTCCATCCGGTGAATTGGCCTTGGCTTTTTGATGATGAACACTCCCATATTCATGGACAGGAGGGCTTTGTAGCCAAACAGGGGAATCAGGAGAAATTGGGACAACATGAACAGTCCTGCAAAACGACTTACAACGTTATAAGCAGAGAAAATCAAACTGGAGCAAAGTAAAACCGATTCTGATCTGACTTGGGAATGAGAGGACGGAGCGATTTTGTGAGAGATCCAGAGGCCAAAGGGAAAAACTGTGTTTTGTGCCACTGGAGGAGTAGCCAATCACCATGGACTGACATGAGGAATAAGCAATCAGTTCTGAGATAAAAGAGCACCGAAAGAGGAAATTATGACATTATGAGGATCAAACGTGAGTGATTGAGGAGCAGTTGCTATGGAAGTAGCCTCCTTCCATGTGTTGAATTGGTATTTGATTGTATATCGTTTAGTTTCCGATGTGTATGTATAGAGAGAGATGTTTGTCGACTGAATAGTAAGGTGGAAAAATAGTGTTAAAAAAGCGGATACTCTTAGACAGATGACTTCTGGAGCAGTTCGGGACGTAAAGTGACCGACAGCTATTCCAGAGACATAAGAGGGGTGTGAAAGAGCTTCAGAGTAATAAAGATCAGGTTTGAGAGGAATATCCTCTCGCATAAACGAAAAGAGAAAGATGATCAGGCCCAAGAAGTCATTTTGGATTCAATCAATCTTCAGTATGTCAAAACGAATTACACCTGCGGATGAAGATTATGAAGGTATTATCTTTCTTTTTGGATATAGTTGAAATTAACTCCACATAATATCCTCCCTAATCAGGAATCGTCGAATATGCCAAATACATGAATATGGTCCCTATCGATGAAGATCTTCTGTGGATCGCCAAAGAGGGATATTTTGCACCTCTTCCTGCTGGATGGAGAGAAGAGTATGTTCATTTCATGAGTTAACCCTCGTGTTTTCTCAGGACCACTGAAGACGGGCAAGCATACTATTTTAACACTGTCACTGGGAAGAGTTCATGGGGCCATCCTTTGGACGAACATTATCAGAAATTATACGAGACAGAAAAGAAGAAAAAGAAAGCAGAGGAGGCAAGACTTTCTCAGTCCTCTCCAAGAATGCTACCAAAGATTGCAACTAAACCACTCACTGCAAAAGGAGGAACAAAGAATATCAAAGGAGAAACATCAGGAAAATGCTCGACTCAGACCATAGTCGAAGAAAAATCCAACCAAAATGTGAGTGAGTCCAAAAATGGAAATAATCAGGATGGACTTGGCAAATCATCCAAACAGACAGTCCTTACAAACCTCGAAATGAATTCATTCCGAGCGGATCTCTCAAATAGTGATTCTCAGGTCAAGGACAGAGAGGATCGGTCAAATCTCCAGGAAATGCATTCTGGTGGGAATCCAACCCAACCAAACAACACACATTTCATCGAAAGAGAGAAAGAGAAGATAATAGGAGCGAACAAAGCCGAACTCCTGGAAATTCAGGCCAGGTTTGAAGACGAACGTGACTCAATGAAAGCCGAATGGGAAAGCAAAATAGAACAAGAGAAACTCGTGTATCAAGAAAGACTCCGAAAATTGAAGAAAGAACATGAAGATAAATTGGAGGAAGAATCAGAAAAACTCGAAGAACTGGTTCAGTTTCGAAAACGTGAGAATGAAGCCATGCTCACACAAGAACTTGAGAGTCTTGACGACACCCTCGCTCGAAAGCAGCAGGAGATCGTGAAAATGTCCCAGAATCTCGAAACGACTGAAGAAGCTTTGAAAGCGCAGAGAGAAGTCCTCGTACAATTGGAAAATGAGATCACATCAAAGAAACAACTTCTTCAAGAATTGTCATCGGAACATTCAACGGAGCTCGCAACTTATGAAACGAAGCGGGAGAAACTAATGCAAGAAATAGAATCAGCAGAACGAGAATTGTCGATGAAGGAATCGAAAGTGAAAGATGTCGAAGCGAATATTCGTAAAATGCAGAACAAGGAAGATCAGATCACTGAGGAGCAAATTCAAATCCGGAGGGATGAAGAGATGCTCCGAGAGTCCAAGAAAAAGCTCGAAATAAGCTGTGAAACACTTGAAAAACGGGAATCAGAGGCAAAAAGCTCCATTTCTCGTCTGGATGCAGAGATTGCATTGAAAGAAAAGAAGATAGTGGACCTATCGAACGAGGTGAGGAACGAAGAGAAACGCCTGGAAGACTTGCTTGCCTCAATCGAGAATGCCTCACAAAAATCACGCGATCGTCATGTGCCACGAAATGGGTACGGATGGAACGATATGTTTGATCTATCAGACTCCGAGGACGACAGGAAGAACACAGCAGGAACGTTTGGGGTGGAGAGACGATCAAGCGGAATAACAGAGAAGAAACGGCTGGAAATGCACAAAAGCCCCAGTTGTGACTGCTTGAGAGGGAGTCAAAACAGACAAGACGACGATCTTCGTTCGTACTCCCATTCGCAATATGCAGCAGGACGGAGGACTGTGAATGATGAACCGGGTGATTCAGCGAATAAAATGGGGCAGAAGGTGGCCTGGACAGAGAAAATGGAGAAAGAAGCAGCGATGGTTGAGAAAGAGTGGTGGGAACTGAAACAGAGACGAGCCGCGCTTCGAAGTCGGCAAAGGACATTGGTCGATGAAAGGAATGGATGGAAGGCAAGGGGAGAAACAGCGCGCCTGAAGGCTGAAGAATTAAAGAGGCTGAGGAGAAAGGTGGCTGAAGGCGTGAATGAATCCAGCTCATCCGACTCAAGTTTAATGCTCGATGACGAAAGAATGAAGCGTCTGGAAAAAGAGATGGCAAGGGACAAAGAATGGCTCTTGAGCCGGAAGTTGGAACTGGAATCAGAATCAGAGATGCTGAACATGGAAATCACGCGTCTACACACTCAGGGTGTTGAACTTGACAAGAAACGGACGAAATTGGTTGGTATTGTTGAATATCTGGGAAGTTTCGGGATAGAAATCAGCGAAAGCGTCATGAAGGCGATCGGGAGATGCGCTGAAAGGGAAGACAGTGCTGACAAGACAAGAGGAATTTTTGGTGAAGAAGACTTCGAGAAACAGGAAACAAAAGACAACGAGAAGACGAGAATGTTGGAGAAACGGGGAGACTTGGGAAAAGGAAGGATTAACAAAGGAAAGAGAGATGAGGTGACTCGAATCACAAAATCGACATCAATTTCGAAAGGTAAAACTTCAAGCACTGAAAGAAAGACAGGAACAGCAGAGGATGGAGACACTGTTGATTTCGAAGTCTGGGTGGAGGAGCTAGAGAGGCACAAATGTGAACCGGAAAAGAAGAAGGGATTCGACCAGAGTTCCAAAGAAAATCGGCGATTTGATAGTACGAGAGGTAGTTCAGAAAACAGAAGGGGCGAAAAAGAAAAAAAGAGTGTCTTGAAGAGGATGGAAGACGAGTTTGAGGTGTTTTGATGAAGGGTGCAGATCGTACAATCTTTCTTTTTCTTGATTTACAACCAACATGCATCATTTCAGGATTTGTCTGGATGACTTGAATCAATTCAAAATATGGGTTCGAGATGCTGAAAAGTGTGATGTGGACGACTTCTCAGTGAATACATTCTTCGTTCAGTTCTCTTTTCATCATTGTGAAATGATGAGCGATATCCTGACGTGTTTTGTTCCAAATCATTCCAAACATGAACAGATAAAACTGAGAAGTTATTTTTGAAAGGTTTCACTGGTTTCCATTCTCTTCTTTCAAATTACCATCTCTTTTTCTTTAAGGAACAACCTTCTACTAACATTCTCCAAGGTTTATAAACATGAAAACTGTGTTTGTTCTTTCTTTCCTCTCATTCGAAGACAGACAACTGTCGAAATGAACTTCACCCCTCCTGTTTCCGGAATCTCTTCTCGTATCAGACTAATTTCCATTAATTCAACTGTGTGACTGTTGTTTATCAGTTTTTCATCTTCTTTTAGATACATATCTCTCGAAAAAGTGACAATCTCTGACGACCAACTGCTCTCTCAGACATGCTGCTGTAATGCTAACAAATCTCATAAAACTGAATCAAAAACATGGTGTAAGCCAACGTATCATCCTGTATAGATTAATGATTCAGATGGACGACAAAAATCACATCGAAAGACAAGATCAACGTCTAGCCATTTTTCCAATCAATTTATGATCATTTCCTTCAACATATTGGACTGTTTACCCAATCTTCTTAAATCTTTGTGTCTTCATCTGACTTCTAATGCTGTACTTATCGTTTTTGATGGATTTGAATCTTTTGTCATTTTCACACGATACTACCACTTTTCACAACTCCCAATGACAGAAACAACTTTTTTCACCTCATCTCACTGATCACTTCTCGCTTATCTTTATTTGTATCAAAAAGTGTGTCAAAATCATGTTCAGAAAAAACCTCCATTCTCATCGCGATCGAACCTCGATGATGAAACGAACAACATTTACATCGTGTTGACTCGATGTTGAACCGATAGAGAAATATTAAAAAAAGGGAACCAGCTATAGTGTTTTGACACCTTTCAAAAATAACTTCACAACTCCTAAAATGGCGTGTGGTGTGAGCCAATAGCTTATGACATTGGTGACGTGAGAAGTATTGTGGTTCTGGCAGACAACGAAACTTTATTCGAGCTCGTCCGTATTCAAAGTCAGCTCGACCCTGAATTGCCTCGCGTTATCTTGTATGACCTGAGTTGAGTCCTTCTCGATCCCCACCACTCGCAGTTCGAACGCATCGTCCCACCCTTCTTCTCTCAGAAGCACTTCTCGTCTCTTCTGTAGATCTGGTTTGTCTTCATTCCATTCGGAAGTTTGGTTTCGCATTTTCTTGAAGAATCGACTGAAGTTCACTTCATTCTCCATCTCGACCATCGTTTGGATTTCCCATTTCACAAGTGCTGAAACAATGTCAGCGTCGTGTTCTTCGGATCGAAGCTCCATGTCTCGGATGCTGCTGTGGATCCAACAGAGACGCCTCTCGTGATGAGCATTGTCTTTTTCACTCAGAATGAGTTTGTCCGAATTGTTGAAGATGAAGATGATGAGCGGTTTGGCTGGCTCGAAAACAGAAGCTCGAATGCGAGGATATTGCTCGAAGGCTGTTTCATCATCGTCTCCAATCGGATCACACATGGAATCGATGAAGTCAGTGAGTTCAGAAAGAGTTCTGGACTCCGAAAGAGGAAGAGAAACAAGATCGACTGTTTCAAACATCCTCCCAACAAGATTTGCTGTCATGAACTTGATCTTCATCCATTCAAACTTTTGAACGACGTTCGTGATGGTCGTAAAAGTGATTTCCCTGATGTCCCCGTGAGGGTACTTGAGAGAGTTGAGGATGAGGTCAGGGAAGGATGGATCGTCGAGGACGATTGTTTGGAAGGCAGACTTGAGGGGACCTGCAATTCTGAATGTTAAACTGTGAAAGAAATCCCATCCATCGCTCACAAAGTCTTCAAACTCATCTCGCAGTTCTTTGAGATAATCAATTATTTCGGTGTCATCATCAGAGATCAATGGAGTGGTTGGAGAAGAGTCGGAGGGAAGAGAAGTGATGAGAGTGTCGATAGTTGAAACGGTTTTGAGAATCGTTGGGATAGCCTCTTTCACAAAGAGAATCAAATCTTGGATGATCTCAGAATCAACCTGAAAAGACGAGAAATGAGAAAAAGAGACAAAGCACACTTCGATCAGAGGGTTTTCATCCAAAAGAAGTTTTGGGATGGAGAACGAAGTATAACAGAAGTCAATAGAAAGTTCGATGATGAATCGATCATCATTCGTGAGCTTGGTGAATTTCTGGAGGTGTGAAGGATCAGTTGGGAGGATTGTCTGAATTTCCGAGAAAACTGTTTGGAGTTTCTTTGTCAGAGCAGTCAGGAACGATAGACCAGAATATAGTTGATATGGAGAAGAGGATGAGAAAATCGGTGAGGGGAGAAGGGTGAGAGCAGGAGGACCTCGCTGGACGACCTTGAAAAGAGTCTCGAGTGAGTGGATGGCGATTCTGTGATGAGGGCAGAGAGAAATGCGAGCAATAGTGGTCAGAACAGCAGGTGGAGGTGATGATTCTTCAATTTTCTCATCGATGGAAGCGATGAAGTCGTTGTATCGCAGAAAAAGTGAGTCATCATTTTCCTGCTCGAAGATGAGTGATTCCATGCAAGAACAACACTGACAACCAAATCAGAAGAAGCAAGAAATCAACACACTGATTCCAATGCAGGACAGTTCGACCAATCTCCAAACTGAGTCAAGATGAAAGAAGGGATTTCAGAAGAAATCGATTTTCGAACGAAGGATGGTGATTTCGAATCTGAAAGAAAGCAAGAAAGTCATCCATCATGACAACGAAGAAAAGCACAAACAAAGAATGTCCAGCAATTTCATCAGTTCAGCCTGCAAAGCGAGAATGAACTGAAGCGAAAAAGAGAGACCAGAATTCCAGATGATAGTGCTTGATCAGACAATGGGGACAGAAATCGACACCAATCATCAAAAGAGTCATCCTTTTCACTTTCTGAAACATCCACAACAGTACGCAAGAAATTGATGAAGAAAACAAAATGACGAACGAGAGGCTACTTTCTGCAACTCTTGGAGTGTGTCAACGAGAATGGATTCATCATCACGCTTTAATCTTTTTAGAAGCGAGGAGATATTTGTCTGAGCGAGATACAGTGAGAAAAGACATTTCTTTGAACAGACTGTTTTCCCTCCTCTTTCACCATTTTCAGGTTCATGCAGGTGTTTACCATTCAATGTCGACTGTTGTGACCCCATCAAATCTTCACCAGACCCACAAGACGTGAGAGTGAGATGCCAACAGAAAAGTGTGGGTTAGACTCGATGGATCACTTCGATCTGGGTTTGTCGAGACGAATTCACCATCGGACCTGAATCTATGCTGACCCAGGTGAACATGGATCGGAAGGTGAGTGAGGAGGAGGACAAGGAGGCTGACAAAGGACCGAAGACAGGGTTTTCGGGTGCACCGCTCCTGGGACCCATGCTTAATTAAAATGTCATCCTCTGAGACAAATTTTGATTTCACCGATTTTCTTGAGGAAGACGATGACAGTTCAAGTTCATCGGATGGGAGTACAAATACATTCAAGATGGTGTTGAAGCAGGGCGAGACAAACTGCTTTTCCAGACCATAATTCACATTTCGAAGATCGAGCGAAATTCTTCAATTCTGATTCTATTCGATTGTTACTTTCGTGCAAATGGTTCATAACGGAGATAAACTGTCTATCATGAACTTATGAAGTCTATTTTTCTCTCTTCATTCCACATTTCATCAGGAAAAAAAAGACATGAACTCGTTCTCCTATGATTTTTGACCAATATAATCGTTTTTCATCGCTTTTTCTTCATTTTAATCATCTTCCTCAAATGTATTTTTGTGAAAAAGGATAATTGTGTTGTGATCGAAGTGATCAGCGGTGCACCCGAAAACCCTGACCGAAGATGCCGTCGCCAGGACAGATGATCAAGAAAATGACGATGCAGCCTGATGGAACGTATTATTATCCGCATGCACATCACTCATCTTGATTGTTAGTGTTCTTGTTAATTCTTGATCCAATCATTTTTTTCTTGAATCATCGTGACTCTTAATGTGATGGATATCGATCTCCCTGTGTTCCCATTCACGCAAGAGACTCTTCCACGAGGGTTTTCTTGGGTGCCAAAGACATACTGTGGAAGTTACAACAAACAAACGAAAGAAACGTCGATTCTGGCGAATGATGGAATCTATACAGTTTGTCGCTCCTTTTTCTCATTGAATGGCTTCTGCCTCAGATTATTCGCCGAATTGGTATTTTTCTCGCTTTTCTGTCGATCTTTCGTCTCGTTGAAAGGATCTGGTTCTTTTGGTGAGTGTGTTCTACTGTCATCGTGAATGCCTTTGTAGAGTATTCCTTGTGAACGACGGAGAGAAGGAAGTTGCATTGAAGCTTCTTTTTTCGAAATCGCTCTCACCTGACGCGATAGCTCGAGAATTTCGAATCCCGAAGCTTCTGTCCAGGTGTGAAAACGATGAATTCTTTCTCAACCGACATTTTTTACTCATCTTCGAAACTTTTTCATCAATTTTTGCTTATTTTCTGTTTCGTTTTCAGGTTGACGGAGAACGTGGTGAAACCAGATCGTCTCATCGCTACGGGAGACTGCATTGGCATCATCATGGAATATTGCGAGATGGTATTGTTTTGATTGTGATTGTTGATGTTTTCCATTTTGTTTGACTTGTGTTCTCTTCAGAGCCTGTCCGAAGCAGCGAAAGATCCTGCGAATCAAACAGAAGCCTTTATTCGGAAGGTCGGTCGGCAGATGTGTATCAATCTCATCTTTCTTCATTCTTCCCCCTCTCCTCGTTTGGAGCCGTCCTTTAGTCCGCACTCTCGACGTTCTTCAGCCGCATGGTTTTCTCCATCGGGACATCAAGTCCGACAACATTCTGCTCCAGAAGCGTCCGAATGGCTCGTTTGTGCTGAAATTCTCAGATTTCGGGACGTCGAAAGTAGGTTCCCTGGTTTCGGAGCATTCGTTTGCTGGGACACCTCTTTCGATGTCTCCGGAGCAGCTGACGCCGGGAAAGGAGATCACATCGAAGAGCGACGTGTTCTCGACGGGAATCACACTCTACTTGGTGCTCAAGCGGTGTGCGTGTCTCCTCGCCTCATCGTCGCCCTTCCTCTCTCCGCCAGGCACTACCCCTTCTCGCGGCAAGACTCCGACGATCCAGCCGTCTTCCACGTTC
Organism: Blattamonas nauphoetae; assembly: GCA_033064195.1. Lineage (NCBI taxonomy): Eukaryota > Preaxostyla > Oxymonadida > Blattamonas > Blattamonas nauphoetae. The sequence goes on from JARBJD010000040.1 coordinate 49,154, forward strand.
CCGCGTCGATGGAGGAGTTGACTGAGTCTGCCTTCCTCTCCCTTCTTGCTTCTCAGGCTGATGCGCGACGTGTCGCCCGATCTGTCGGGTCTGTCGGCGGAGTGTGCAAGCTTCTTCGGCGCTGTGTTCCAGCTGCTCCCGGAGAAGAGGCCGAGTGCAGCGGACATTCTGAAAATGAAGTTCTTTGCGGAGGAGAAAGGAGGAGGAGAGACGGAAGGAAAGGGGAAGGACGAGGATTGTGTGTTGTTTCTTCTCTTCCCTTCATTCCCTCTCTCCTCGTTGTCTCATCCATCCCTCTCTCCTCGTTGTCTCATCCATCCCTCTCGCAGTCGTTCCGCTCTCCCCCTCGCTCTCCCCGCTCACCCCGTCTGTCTCTCTCCTCGCCCAAATGGACGCTCTTCTGTCGCACACGCAGATTCTTCTTTTGGAGCTGGCGAACCCGTCAGCGCTTGTGTGTGCGGTGTGTGTTGTGGTTCTCTTCGAGAAGACAGCAGCAGACCGACGGGAGCGGGAGAGACGAGCGGAGGAGAAGGGAGGAGACGGAGAGACAGACGCAGGTGCTGGTCGGGAGTGGGAGGAGGACGAAGGATGGGCGGGTGGGGGGAGGGAGGGTGGGATGGAGACGCGGAGGGAGGAGGCGTTGAGGATTTGTGTGGATGTGCTGCACACGCTGGGCGGGACGAGGGAAGCAGATGGAGTGAGAGAAGACTCGCTGGAGTGGGTGTGGGAGAGGATGGAAGACATGAACTACACAGTGTGCAGAAGACCTGCTTCGTTCTCTCTTCCTCTCTTCTTCCATCCTCTTGCCATTCTATCTTTCTCTCACCTTCCATCCTCTTCTCATCTCTCGTCTTCTTGCTTCTTCTTTCGCAGCTCCCCACTCTCTTATCTGTCGTCTCCGCAGCTGTGCTCAAGTTCCTCGAATCGACCCACAACTTCGCGCGGAACCAGCAAGACTTGGTTGAGCAGTACACACACCTCGTCGAGCTCACGACTGCGCTCCTCACGCTCTCCCGCCTGCTCCAGCCGCCCTCCCCGTCCGAGGCGGGCCATCAGACAGAGACACCCACACTGGTCGGAGTGACACCAACAGCTGCGCGGGTGTTCTTGGAGCAGTTGTATTCTTCTTTTGTTACTTCTTTATTCACTTTTTCGGAGTGAAATCGATTCATCATTTGTGTCCCATCTGCTCGCTTCCCTCGATCGAATCAGATTAGTGATAAATGATTGAGAATCATTCGGAACAATTCAGTTTTTGACAAGGGTCTAATGCGAATCACACCTGAGATGAGGATATTCTGTTTGAAACAATCAATGGTTCAGATCTTCTCCTCTCCGCCATTCCATGCTCGTTTTATTCATCAGTATCAACTTTATTTCTCAGTGCATTCCCTCTATCCCACTTCCTTCCCCATGTACATCTCGCAAATGGACGAATGAAGTCAACCATATCACGCTAGATTCAATCTCGTATTTCGCAACCAATGAACCACTTACAGGACCAATCAAGATATTAGGGACTGCACAAACAGCACTTCTCTGTCGTTCAGAGAGTGATTTATTTCTTCTTTCCGTTGTCAACTCGACATTTCGTTAACATCAACTTGTCTTGTTCCAATTCATCAAGCGATGCACGCCTCAGATTCATCTGTTCACCTCACTGGAACAACAATTCAAGTGAATTCCACACGCACATTGTTTATTTCGTGGAACTCGAACCTTATCTTGGAAAGGATGACTCTCAAACGAGCAGCGCCAATATCCATCCTCCCTCTTGTTGTCGAGAACAGACAACCGACTGGATCGGTGAGCTTGATCTCAACCACCTTCGAAGATGGACACCATTCGGATATTTCCCCACTGGTCGCCAACCGTCAGACAGAATCAATCTTGATTCAGTCCTCGTCCTTCCGCAACATCACCTCAGATTGCTCTGTCCCACCATCCACCCCACTCTCACCAGCCGGAAAAACCCAATTTTTCAACACAAAGACAGATCACGTTGAAGGAGTGTTCTATGGAACATTGACGAACAAAATCAACCTCGATGGCGAATTCTTCTTCTCCAACGACACCTTCCTCAACACCACCCACTCCAACGAAGATTACACATGCCCAGGTGGAACATGCACATCCAGATATGTCTCAGACTCTTCCTACCTCACCATCAAAAACAGCCTCTTCTCCGGCTGCTCCAGCACCACCGACGATGGCGGAGCGATTTGGGTGGGCTCTGCAGTCTCTGGAACCCTTTTTGTTGTTGACTGCCAATTTCAGTCGTGCTCCAGTGCATTTAGCGGTGGAGCGATCCATTGCATTGTCCGGGAGATGATCATCCGCCGCAACACTTTCACAAATTGCCATGCGGGATCATTTGGTGGTGTCTTCAACGCATTACCAACTTATCACACAGTGGAGTTTAGTGAGAACACTTGCACGTCTTGTACTACAAACATTGCGGACACGAATTACCACGTGAACGAAGCAACAGGACTCCAACTAATGCACAACAACACTTTTTCTGTCTCAGGAGGAGCTGAGAGGAGTGATTGTTTGCTTTGTGTGTACGGAACCGCACAAGTTTCCAACAACATCTTCAAGAACTCCCCAAGATCAGTTGACGCACAATTCTCAAATCTCGTTCTGCACACATACTCCATCACATCTGTCCTCGTTTTTGGCAACAAATGCGAATGGACTCCTGCCTTCTCTCATCCGTGGACTCGCTCCAACAGTCCAGACATCGCGGTCTGGTTGCTCTGGTCAGGTTCTGCGGCCTTCCCACTCATCGACTCCACAGGCCTCTTCCTCCCAGCCTCGAAAAAGGGGAGTGTCACACCCACAAAAGAGGATACATCAAACATGATCATCATCGGGCACTTCAAAGATGAGAATGGTTACGCGCAAGTCTACACCGCACCTGCTTCCCCATCCAATCCGTTCTTCGTGCTTTCTGCAAAGAGAACGGTGATGCTCAGACAACTTGGAATGAATTTGAAAGTTGCTCCGATTGCCTTTGCGAGCATCTCGAATGGGGGGACTGTTTTGTTGAGTGAGGTCGATTTCTTTGTCTCCACGTCGACACTGACCAAGAATTTCATCACCGTCACTTCGTCCACACTCACCATCGACACAGTCAAGCTCTCCTCACTCAATCTGGGATCGACGAGTGTTGTGAGAATGGAGGGAGCATCGACGTTGATCGTGACGAACAGCAACTTCGCATCGATTTCGCAGACATCGGCGGGCGGAGCGTTCCTGAGCACGACCGGCGCCAGCAGCCAAATCATCACGATCACTGGATCGACATTCGACAAAGTGACATCGAAAGGAGATGGAGGAGTGATTCTGGCTGAGCTGGGAACTGGATCGAAGTTGACAGTGTCGAGCACGACATTCTCATCGTGCTCGTCGACTGGGAAGGGAGGAGCGCTGTCGATCGTCCTCTCGTCGACAGGTTCGTTCGCTCTCCAAAGCGGCACTTTATTCTCGTCGTGCACAGCGACGAATGGGAATGCAGTGTTTGTGCAAGCATCGTCACTGTCCTCTGCCGTCACCCGAACGAGCATGGGATTTTTGGGATCGTCGTCGATCACTCCGACAACGACTCTGCTGAATCTGTATCGCGGATGGAACACAGCCAACACGTCAGACTCTGTTCCGCTGATCCTCTTCTTCGCGACGATGGGATCAACTGGGCATGCAAATTCGAGTGGGAAGGATGGGATGATGTGTGGCTTCTCTGTGTATCCGTGCCAGACACTCGCTCCTGTTCAGACGACGCTTGTGTCGTATGGCTCGAAGACTGGCGGAACACTCAACCCGATCACAATCCAGCTCCACACAGCACTTCCACAATCGATCCCCTTTTCGTGTGGAGGACACTCAGCGACAATCTCTGGAAACACAATCACACTCTCAAACACTGGCCAGTTCACGACAGCCTCATCTTCGTCATCGCTCACACTCTCCGCGCTGACCATCCTCTTTGCGTCTTCACAGACCCAACCCGCGATTTCTGTCTCGACAGGATCGATTGTGGTGTCTGGTTGCACAGTTGGGAGTGGATCTGGAAACATTCCTGTCTCGTTTGGAACGATCTCGGGAGGGTCGTTGGAGATGCGTGGGACGAACACATTGAAACTGGTGTCGCCTTCCTCTCCTCTGTTCCGTGTGACATCTGGGACTCTTCAGATTGGATCAGGAACAACGCTGACACACTCAGCGATGAAGCGGACATCCTCGCTGTTCGATGTGAGTGGGGGATCGACAACGATCACGTCGCTCTCAGTTCCCTCGCTCACACTCAACTCTGCGAGCAGTGCGTTCTCTGTCACAAACTCAGCCTCGCTGTCTCTCTCTTCGATGACATTCGCTTCGATCTCAAATGAGGGATCTGGATCAGTGATCCACTGCACATCGACAGGGACGCTCTCTGTCGTCTGTTTCGTTCTCGTCATGCAACTGTGGAGTTGATGGGAAGGGACGAAGTGTGTTTGTGTCTCGCTCCTCGTTCTCCTCTGGGAATGTTGTGATGAAGAGTGTGTCGATCACGAAAGCTGGGACACTTGGAAGTCACGAGGTGTATCTGGAGGGACAGAATGTGGGAGCAGTTGTGACATCTGACTGGACGAGTCTGATTGGAGCGAATGATGGAACTCTGACGCTCTCGAAGTTGGATGAAGTGTTTGGTTCAGATCCGACAAACACGAAGAACTGTGGTCCGCTGGGGTATCATTTGTATCCTCACGCGAGTGGAGCAGTGTTTGTGTCTGAAGGATTCTGGGATCATGGGAAGTGTGGGCAGGAGCGTCTTCCTTGCTCGACGCTTCCTTTCGCGTTCTCGCTGCTCACAACCACGAAAACGACACTTAGCATCAGTTCGGATCTGACTCTCTCCTCTTCTCTCTCCTCTCCGAAAGCAGGTGCGTCAATCTCGTCTTCTTCGTCTTTTCAGAAATCTCTTCTTTTCGATTTGAATGGACTGTTCGTTGTGAAAGCTGGCCCTCTCGCTTTTTCATCGATGGACTTGACAATCCCCACGTCGCTCACGAAGACACTTTTCGTTGTGAAGGGAAGCACACTCACTCTGTCCAACACAGTCTCGATCACCAACCCTTCCTCCGCCGCCCACTCTTCGTCATTGTTCGAAGTGGAAGGAGGATCCCTCACTCTGTCATCGACCGTCTTCGACTTCGCTGTTCGCTTCTCGTCCTCCTCATCCCTTCTCGCACAAACCGCGGGCAGTCTCAAACTTGACACAGTTTCGATTGGGAATGTTAGACACACCGATGGAGATGGAAGTGTTGTCCATTCTTCTCTCTCCACGCCCGAGGACAAGTTGGAGATTGTTGGCTGCTCTTTCTCTGCCTGCTCGTCGACTGGAAATGGTGGCGTATTCTTCATCTCTTCGTCAATCAACCACGATCCTGCCAACCTGATCGTCCAAAGCACATTCGGTTCAGACATCAGCTGCGGACAGGGAAAGAAGGGCGAATGGATCTTCTTGCGCGGCTCTTCCAAAGCACATTCGGTTCAGACATCAGCTGCGGACAGGGAAAGAAGGGCGAATGGATCTTCTTGCGCGGCTCTTCACTCGAATCGTATCTGACAGACTCAACATGGACTAGATCGATCTCTACCCTCGTCGCACCCACCCACGATGCCCTTCTGTGGGGAGAAGATGGAAGTGAAGAGGAAGACTCGGAGTATGCATCGCTCTCTCTTCTGTACTATCTGAAAGCGTACAACAAACCGACAATCGCAGTGGGGGATGGAGGGAGAGATGGGGAGGGATGTGGGCGAACACATCTGAGGTGCTCGTCATTGTCCACAGCTGTCTCGCATCTTTCAGGATCATCACCATTCGAAGTGGAGATTGTGTCGTCATTCTCACTCATGCAGAAAGAGACATTCTCCATCAGCTTCACAATGAAGCCATCTGGACCAACAGGGACAATCACAGTCGGGAAAAGTGGAGTATTTGAAGTGTCAGCGAACATTCTGACTCTCTCAACACTCACATTTGATGGAAAGGGAAGCGACCGATCGAACTCGCTGCTCTCGTTTGTGAACACAGGGTCCATCACGATCACCAGATGCACATTCAAGAATCTCAAGACGGATGGGATCGGAGCAGTCTTCTCGTCCACACTCAACACTGCGAACACTCTCTCCATCTCCGACTCGACCTTCTCGTCCTGCTCATCAGCTGGGAATGGAGGAGCGCTGTTCGTCGAAGTGAATGGAGGATCGTTCTTGATTCACACGGCACTCACATTCACAAGTTGTTCGTCGGAAGGGAAGGGCCAGAATCTGTTCCTTGTCCATTCATCTCTTCAGTCGTTCCTGAGTGGAGGGAGTCTAGACGGAATCAAGCCAACACTCCCCTCCTCTGACCTTGTCTCGAAAGAAGAAAAGGAGAAGTGGTTTGGCAGTTCATCGAAAACGACTGAGTCGAGCTCGCTGCTGTTCTTCTGGCATCCTCACACTGAATCGTCAGGCGCAATCCATGTTCACGAAAAAGGAGAATCACACTCACTGTGTGGTCTTCACCAGCTTCCTTGCTCACTCGTTCAGCCATCACTCTCAAAAACAAACACAAACAACAAAACAATCATCGACTCTGATTTCATTCTCAATGAAGTGATAACCACAGCGAACACACCCTCCACACTCACATCTGTGTCGAAGAGCGTGATAATATCAGTTGGAGTGGATGGCAAGTTTGCGCTGTCATCTGGCTCTCTCACTCTCTCCACACTGTCGTTCGTTCAGTTGTCGTCGTTGGAGTTGTTGGACCATACGTTGATCAGTATTGACTCTGCCTCGTCACCTCTGACTGTGGATGGTTGCTCGTTCAGGTCGTTCCGTCTGTCAGCGAATGCTCTGATCGAACACTCGTGTTCGTCGCTGACATTGAAATCGAGTTTGTTCAACGATATTGTTCGATCGGAAGGAAATGGAGGAGTCGTTGAGAGTGGGATGGAAGAGGGAATGGAGCTTGATGTGGACTCAGTTGAGCTTGCGTCAGTGTGGACACTGTCTGGCGATGGAGATGGCTTCTTCATTTCGTTCAACTCCATTTCGGATCCAACCAAAATTCCGTCTTTCAAACTGACAAGGCTAACATATTCAGAATCAGCTGGCTCGAAGAAGAACACTGAGAGGAATGCGTGTTTTGTGTGGATTGAAGGGAAGAGACTGTCAGAATGGGTGAAAGTTTCGGATGCTCGCTTTGCTGGATCGTTCAGCTCGATTGGGATAGTGCCAGAGTTGCTGTGGAGTGTGGATTGGGAGGAGGATCTGAATGCGTCGCTTCTGTTCTACCTGGTTGCTCACTCTGGACCGATTGGAGTGAGTTCGGAGGGGTATTCAATTGTGCAGTGTGGGTATTCGGGAGTGTGGTGTCTTGGACTGGAATATGGGAGAAGCAGCTGAACATCCACAACACAGTTGAGATCACACATTTGATTGATCTGAACGCGGAGTATCGTATTCATGGGAAAGTGGGGAGTTCAGTGCTGTCAGTTGTTGGATCTGGAGGACTTGTGGTTGACAGTGGGGAGCACGTGGAGATTGACGGGATGTCAGTTGTTGTTGGGGTTGATTGTTCGTCGGAAGGATTGTCGTGTGTGAGTTCGGAACTGGTGTTGCATTCGATTGTGTTCAGTTGTGGAGGAGATTCATCATCGATGATCAACACGACTCTGATTTGTGTGAATGGAGATGGGGGTGTCGGACGATTCTCGTCGTTGTCGCTTTTGAGTGGAGTGTCAGTTGATGGGAAGCTGTTGTTGGTGAAGAAAGGGACAGTGCAGATGACAGACGTGTGGGTGTCGTCGTCGATTGCTAAAACTGGTGGACTTGTGTCAGTTGGTGGGGGATCGTTCTCGCTAGTGAATCTAGCGCTGCCTCCGCTCTCGTTCAGCTCCACTCCCTTCGTCCTCTCCTCCTTCGACACCTGCTCGTTGTCGAACCTGACTTGTGATGGTGCCATGTCTGATTCAATTCTCGTTCTCGATTCAGGAAAACATGCTACTCTCTCATTTTGTTCATTCGATGGCATGCCTGTATCACAAAATGATGACAAAGATGATGAAGACGAACTCATCTGTTCATGGACAACTGGTCTCATCAAAATCAACAAAACCCCAACAACCTTTCGTTCATCCTTGTTTTATCACCTTTCTCACGGTGCAATCACTGCCAATGGAAGCCTTCTATCACTCATCAACACAAACATGTCGTCGAATGGAGTCCGTCACCAGACATTCACTTCTGCGCGTCAGAACATCCGCTGCTCGTCAGGTGAAGTGCGGATTGACGACGAGAGCACCACAAACGAAGAGAACGAGTCACTGTGGATCTCGACTGACAACTGTGTTGTGAAGAAAGGTTCGGAACTTGTCGCATCTGGTCTGTTTGTTCCGAAGTTGGATTTGGAAAAGACGAAGAGTGTCTCAAACAAGAACAAATCTCTATCGATTGACCTGGTTGGATCGATGCTGATTCCATGCAATCTGTTTCTGTTGATTTCGGAAGTGGGGAGTTCGTCGAGTTCGGAAGGATTGCGGATTGAGCTGACGCCATCGAAGTTTGGATGGAAGAACGAATCGTCGATTTCCGTGTCTCTTTCGTCGACGGAGCTTGATAAACTGAACAGAACGTCGGGATGGAATGGAACGCTGGTATTTGGAGATGGATCGAACACAAACTGGTTTGTTGTGAAATTGAGCATGGCGGATGAACGGAAGGCGCTGATGAAGCAAGCGATGAAGTGGATGATCCCGCTGATCGCTGGGTGTGTGGTGGCTCTTCTGCTGATCATCATCATCGTCGTTCTTCTTCGTCGCCGTTCATCGAAAGCGAAAGAGAAGGAATCGCTGCTGAAACAGGAACAAGCCGAGATGAACGACATCTCACCCGAAAAGCTGGAAGACTTCGACAAACTTCTCATCCCGCCATCATCAATTGTTGCCGCTGAAGGATCAGTTGGTGATTTGGCTCGAGCCGATGCATCAATTCGTGATCACCCGGAAGTCCAACAAACGTTCCCTCTCGGCACGGATTACATCATCCCGGCTTCTGGTGAGCCGTCAATGTCTGTGTTGAGCAAACCGAGCGGGCCTGGTGGAGTGAAAAGGGGAGACACGCTGTACAACAGACTGCACTCAGCGCAGAAGAGACCGATCGACAAGATGGGGATTGCACAGCAGATCATGCGAAAGCTGGTTGGACTGCACAGACAGGACCCGACACTGTCAGTGCTGACGATGTTCTCGTCGCACAGTGTTGTGTTTAGGGAGGATGGGGAAGTGGAGATTGCGTTGGATGTGAGGGAGACGATGGGACAGACGAGATCGCAGACACAGCGCACACAAACATGTCAGGATGGACAGAGAACCGAGAACATGACACACACAGAGGGAGAGAGGAAGAACGAGCAGTTCGAGCTGCTGCGGTGGCGAGCGCCTGAGACAGTGGTGTCGGAAGGGGAAGAGGGACAGAAGGTGGACAGCGGGGCAGCTGCAGTTTTTAGTCTTGGCCTTGTTCTGTTCGAGATTGAGACAGGACAGGTTCCCTTCGGGGAGATGGATGCTTTGAATGCATCGCGGCAGCTGAAGACCGGGATTCCACCGAAACTGTCACTCGTTGGAGATGTTGGGCTGCGTGAAGTGATTGTGTCGTGTCTGCAAGTGAAAGGGAAAGATCGTCCTCTTCTCGGAGAGATGGAGGAGAAACTGAAATCGGTGGAGTTTTCGTCAGGCTCTGCTGTGTTCTTCGACGCGGCTCAGTGATAGCATCAACTCGATCTCACTGACACACTTCACAGTCGTCGGACATCCACAACATACACTTCACAACACAGACGAGACCATTCTTGCTCTGCACAATCATTTCAGACACACACCACTTCACAGACAGAACAGGGATGTCTCCCACGTCACTCACATCCTTCCATCTTCGTTTCTGAATACTCTCACCATTCGCTCTTCGTTAATCAGTCATATCATTCTCTTCTTCTGTTCGTCTTCGTTCACTCTTCATTCTCCAAACTGCCTCTCCATTTGCTTCCTCTCTCTTCGCAAGTTTTGGATCTCGATAACTCTCCACACTCAGACTGTGGTGTGTTGTCAGCGAGATTGTCTTTATTTTGCGTCTTTCGAGAAAGCCGAGTTTGCAGTGACACTCACTGCGACTCGCCTCGTCTGACGAATTTTGATTGTTTACTCGTTCACCGTCACACAACACATGCTCGTTCTCTTCTTTGTGGAGTCTGAACAGACCCAGCCATCTCATCCACATCGTCATTTCTCACCTCACGTCCTCTCGCACGTCACCGTTCGATTCGTCAGTCATTTCACATCTCATCGCCTTTCACAGTCGAAAACTCTCTTGAATATAAAGAAACGATGACCAAAGTTGATTAAAAACTTCTCCAATCGTTGTTCATTAGCAAAAACCAGTGCTCCACCTCACTGAAACTTCACAGTTTGGTGAGTTGTGTTGACGATCCAACCAACTTGTGTTAAGGGTTGATCACTCATCCTTCAATCTTTATCGCTTTGATTAAATCACAAATTTATCATTTCATTGAAGACATGGACACTACAATAATCTGTACGAAGTTTGTCGAAGCACCACCTGATTCATTCTTCCGAGGAACCACAGATCCGAGAAATGTCACTGCTTTAGCTTCCAGAGAGAAATTGAAGATTCAGAGACACACTGATTTGATCGATCAGTTGTGTTTCAATGTGTGTCTGTGGGAATTGGTGAGAACAGACAATCGAGCAATCTCATCGTTCCTTCAACTGCAAGTCTTGTCTCGATGGTACGTGCAGAGAGCGACTGAAAGATGAATTCTAGTCTCGATGGTATGTGTCCCTCAGTGGGAGTGTTTCTGGAAGGTCGATCCTCTAACCACTCATTCATCGTTGTTTTCTCAATAACTATTTCGTCGCTTTTCACCCCTTTTATCTTTTCATATTCACTTTCTTCATCTCTCTTTCTTCTCCTCTCTTCAGAAGTGGTGCGGATGTGTCAACTGCTTCATCTTCGGCTGTCTTCACTCGCTCTGATGGAATTCATCTGGACACCGCACTCTCTCCTCTTCCGAGCCGCCTGATTCGACGATCTTCGGAGTGTGGGAACTGCGTTGCGGAGGATGGATTGGACGATGACGGGACATCACCATTTGCAGAGCATTGCGTGTGATTGAAAACGAAGAGCTTGTGTTGTGGAATGGTGCGAGTGTGGGCGTGAAGAGAATACGCCCGACTTGTGTTCGATATCAGACACAGTTCTGATGGGACTGGAAGACAACTGGTGTCAACAGGAGCATGTGGAGAGGAACAGCGAAGCCAGAGAAGCAGAGTGGTGGATTGGGAGTGAAGAAGATGGACCATCAGACGAAGCTGACATCAGTCCAGTTCATCCATTGAGTCGCTCTCATCGTTGTGTGAGCCCGTCGTTGCTGCGATCAGAATGGATTTCGACGGTGGACACTGAACACGTTAAAGTGAACAAAGAACCTCGAACAAGCGGTGAATCGGAAGGAGATGACAACTTCGAAGAGCAGGGAAGAGGAGAGGAAGATTATTGTTCGAAATGATGTTTTGGGACATGAATAAAGAGCCACGGACGATCAGTGAATTGGATGCTTCCGACAGGTTTGATTCACAAGGAAAGAGAAAGAAGAACATGAAACAGGATGTTAATGCTGTGTGAAAATGACCAGGAAAAGACAAATTGGTGAGATAATCAACGAATCATGGTATTCATCCTAAGTGTGGATGATCCGAGGACAGAAACCATTTGTTCCCATCCTGTTCATCATTCGGAATGAGCGGAACTGCGCATCGCTTCCAAGAGTGGTTGAGGTGTTGCGAAACAGTCCTTGTTCCAGATCATCTTCAAAACCTTCTCGTTTCAGTGTCTGCAACATTATCTTTCCTCTGTGCATTATTGCGGTTCCAAATGCTTTCCATTTAATGAAATTGCTGTGTATGGAATTCAGACAGAGAATGTGGGTGTTGTTGTCTTCCACTTTTGCGAAGAGAGATTGGAAGATCACTGAGAGACGAGAATCTGTGAGATAATTCAGCGTCGGTTGGTGGTACGCACTCAATTCAAAGATTTTAGTCAGAAATCGCAGTGATTCTTTGCATCCATCAATCCACGACAAAATGAGAGGATTGCGAGAGGTCATGACCAGAGCTGGTTCGATTGGGATCAGAGCTTCTTGCAACATCACATCGCGGACTCGTTGAGGACTCACGTTGCCACTGGTGGTGAGCATTTTCAAAACGTCGGTTGACGAGAGAAGGACTGCATTGTGGAGAATCATGATCATCTCAAACAAGATGCTTTTGTCCACAATCACTGAAAGATCTCGCAAACGGGGTATCGACAAGATTTTGGGAACGAGTTGGGAGGAGAAACTCTTCGATTGAACTAGTCCAATCTGTTTGTGAGCTCGTCATGGCTGCGGTCGCAATGCATTTCGGCGGCGGATGCTGAAGAGGCAGACATGAATGAAGAACCACGGACAAGAAACTTAGACCATCAGGTTTGGGACCCACTATAACTTTTCTTTCGAAATGTCATCTCAATCTGTTTTGCATCAGGAACGTAAATATAAAAATCACACAGAGACCAATGCAAAGGATGACTCGCCGCGTCCTCAAGATCAAAATCAGGATATTTTCCACATAAACAACGAAGAATCCGGAGTTACAACAATGTCGTTTCATGAGGTTCCTGTCTCGCCATCTGTGTTTCTGAATCGTAGTTCATCAGATATTGTGACTTCTACACAGTTTCTTGGAAGTGGATCAAAAATCGGACAGCCGATTCAGAAGAAAGGAGACTTTGTTCGGAGAGCGAACGGAGAGGAAAGATGCTGCTGCTTTGCAAATTGGCTCTTCTGCTTCATATTCCCATATGTGTGCTCTTGTCACCCGTTGACCGACAAGGACCTTCCAGTCGTCCACAAGAACGATAAAGCAAAGCCGGCAACAGAGACATTTCTGAATCGGTACCGGGAGAGCTATGAGCAATACATGAAACTACTTACAGCGTATAAACAGCGAGTTGAAGCTAATCCACAGTATGTCTCTCAACTTCACGTTTGAACGGCGATTACTTTTTATCCTTTGATTTTACTGTTTCTGTCATATAATCTCGCTTATGTCATTCTATGTAATTATATTATTCCTTTAGGATCCGTGAGAAACCCCCGAAGAGGCCTGGAATGATGCAAATGCTGATTCGCACTCTCTCCTCCTTTACGTTCCCAGTCGGCTTTGTGGTCATGCTTGTCGGGTCTGTCTTTGATTTCTTAATCATTTATTGTTAATATTGTGCTTAGAATTGCTGTCGAGACAGTCCAGCCTTTGATGTCGAAAGGTGTTCTCTCCGCGATTATTGAAAAGGAGAAGTTCAACACATCGAAAGGACTGGATGGATCGGACAAGTTTCCGTTCTTCTATGTTCTGTGGATGATCATTGCTCCGTTAATCACGTCACTGTTTGACGCGAACTCCGGACGACTATTCTTCCACTTCTCCGCTCGGACCCGTTCTGCAATTGTGGGAGCTATATACGACAAAGTATTTCGGATCAAAAATATGGCATCAGCTGGATCAGCAGACACTGGTCGGATCCTTTCACTCGTCGCTGCCGACGCTCGGACAGTAGCTGAGATGCTTCCAATGCTCATTATGCTGTTCGGAATTCCATTGTATCTAATCATCCCGCTGATTTTCCTCATTTTCGATTTCAAGTGGGTTGCCGTGATTCCACTTGTCGTGATGATTCTCGTCGTGATCCCGAACTCCCTCCTGATGCAAGGAATGATAAAATACGTCAAATCATACATGGTCTTCAATGATGAACGAAATAAGATCACTAACGAAACATTTCAGGGCATCCGTGTCGTCAAATGTTCAGGCCTGGAAAATGTGTTCAAGTCCACCATCAACGTCCCTCGTGAGAAGCAAATCCATAATTTATTCCTTCAATCGATGTTGATGCAGATCATGAATGCTTTCATGAAAATCAGTGCGTTAGCAATCAACATTGTTACCTTCTCCGTGTACTGTGCCGTATTCAACGACGATCCAACACATTTTGCTGCGGTCGTCATCCCAAACATGGGATACTTGATGATGATGGCAATGCCCACGACAATGCTCCCGAACTACCTGGAAGCAGCAATGATGATTCGGATCAACATCAATCGTCTGTCGCAGTTCTTATCCCTTCCTGAAATTGACGAAATTGTTGTATCTGATGAAGCAAGGCCAGCCAACCCAGATAATGCTCTTGAGATTGTTAATGGCGAATTCAAATGGGGTGATGCTCCACCCATCCCGCTCACAGAGGCAGAAGAGACTGCGCTGAAGAATGAAGCCATACAGCGAAAGAGGAAAGCTACCGCAGCAGCAAACCCCGTCGAAGCCGCTGCTGAGGTCGGTCCATCGGAGTCAAACGTCTCTGAGTATCCATCCATCACTCCTGACGTCTCATCGACATCTGCTCCGTCTCGCTCTCGATCACGATCAACCGCGTTTGGCAGCACAACAAACGCTGACAGGCCAACGTTGGCCGATATTAACATCTCGATCCCGAAAGGCTCGCTGACGATGGTTGTGGGAGAAGTGGGATGTGGAAAGTCGTCGCTCGGAGCAGCAATCGTTGGAGACATCGGAAGAGTGACAGGAAAAGTGCGAATGGACGGAAGAATCTCGTACTGCCCTCAAACAGCGTGGATTACCAACGACACCGTTCGAGAGAACATCACATTCAACGCCGATTTCAACGAAGTGAAGTATTGGAACAGTGTTCGAGCATGTGCACTTGAATCTGATTTGAAGATCTTTGCTGCTGGAGATGAGACAGCGATTGGAGAGAAGGGAGTCAACTTGAGTGGAGGTCAGAAGGCTCGAATTCAGCTCGCACGTGCTGTGTATGCTGAAAATGACATTTACATCCTGGACGATCCTCTGTCGGCTGTGGACGCGCATGTTGGGCGATATCTGATGGACAACTGCATCTGCGGGGTGCTGAAGGGCAAAACTGTCATTTTGATGACAAACCAGCTCCAGTTCCTCGACAGGGCAAACAAAATTATTGTTTTGGACAACGGACGAATCACAGCACAGGGAACATACTCCGAGATTCGAGAGCAGGGAGTGAACTTCGACGAATTCATCATCGAATCAAACCAGAAAACGGATCGGAAAAACCAGAAACATGTCGAAGTGAAAGAAGACGAGAAAACCGACGAAGAAAGCGCCAAACAGATTCTGACGGAAGAGGAACAGGAGACAGGCAGAATCAAACTCGCATCGTACATCAAGTACCTCCGAACGCTCATGCCCCTCAGCCTGATGGTTCTCTTCCTCGTCTTCGAGGTGATCTGCGAAGGCATCAACCCTGTGTCGACGTGGTGGATGGGGAAGGTTGGATCGACCACAGCCTTCCCGTCACTCACGTTTTGGTGGAAGATTGGGATTTATGGATTCTTGAGTGTGGCAGTGTTCGTTCTGATGCTATTGAGGGCTCTGATGACAGCGAAGGCGACGAGTCGATCCGCTCGCATCAATCACAACAAACTGCTCGACAGTGTCATGAACTGTCCTTCGTCGTTCTTCGACACAACTCCAATGGGCCGCATCCTCAACCGATTCACTGGAGACATCCCACAAATCGATCAGTTCCTTTTTTCTCGATTCCTGCAGGTGATTGGGATGTGGGTTGGACTGATTGGGTAGGTTGTGATTGTTTGTGTGGACACGCCTTGGTTCTTGGCGATTGGTCTTCCCATCCTCGTTCTCTTTCTGGGTCTCTTGGTCTTGTACGCACGAGTCTCTCGAAATCTCCAACGATTGGAATCGATTGCTCGTTCTCCAGTTCTCTCCCACTTCAGCGAGACGATCACAGGAGCAGGTCTGACAACAATCCGCAGCTTTGGACGTGAAGAGGTCTGGAAAGAGAAGTTCTTTGAGGTGAACGACGACCTCTCCGTTCCCTTCATGCTCTTCCGCGAGGGCCAGAAGTGGGTGTCGCTATATTCCGCAGTGATCTCATCTCTCTTCTTCGCTGGAGTGATGCTGATTGGATGGTTCTTCATGGATGCCTCTAAGCTCTCAATCGCAATTATGTCCAGCACGGCATTCTCGAATATGGGATTGCATCTGATCAACATGACAGTCGATTTGGAGTCGAAGATGACGTCGTTTGAAAGAGTTGATTTCTACACTTCCAAATTGCCACAAGAAGCGAAGGGACACGAACTGGAAGTTCCCGAGAGTTGGCCGGAGCGTGGAGATGTGACTTTTGAGAATGTGAATTTCAGATACAGACCAGGGCTTCCATTTGTTCTGAAGGGAGTAGACTTCGAGATCCGTGGAGGAGAGAAGATTGGAGTGTGTGGTCGAACAGGAGCAGGGAAGTCGTCGCTTCTGTTTGCACTCTTCCGTCTTGTTGAACTGGACCCGAAGCTGGCGCCAAAGATGATTGACATGAAGACGGGGTTCCTGGTTGATTCAGACCCGAACGAAGAGCCAAACAGCGGGCGAATTCTGATTGATGGAGTTGACATTTCGAAAGTGGACATTCATCGAGTCCGTCGCTCAGTTGCGACCATCCCACAAGACCCGACGCTGTTCACAGGAACGATTCGATACAACATGGATCTAGCTGGACACGCCAGTGACGACCGAATTTGGGAAGTGTTGGAGATGATTGAGATGCGGGACATTGTTGCTGGATTACCATTTGGACTTGATTCGCAAGTGGCTGAAGGGGGAAGCAACTTTTCAGCAGGGCAGAGACAACTGTTGTGTTTTGGGCGAGCGATTCTGAACAACTGCCGAGTTGTGGTTATGGACGAGGCCACAGCGAACGTGGACGTGGAGACAGATGCGAAGATCCAACGAACGATCCGAGAACAATTCCGAGAACAGACCGTGATTGTGATTGCTCATCGTCTGAACACAATCATGGACTCGACACGAATCATGGTGATGGATCAAGGATCTCTGACCGAATTTGACACTCCAGACAATCTCAAAGTCAACCCCGATTCTGCTCTCAACTCTCTCATCCAGTCTCTCAACCATTGAGGACACTTTCACCTTTTATGCTTTCTCGTCCTTCTCGTTCTGTTTTTGTCATCGTATGACCTTCTATCACTTAATTTCGTCAATAAATGAGTCAAAATCAATTGTATGTGAGTGAATGAGAAAGAAGAACAGGAAATATAATGTTCATATGGTGTTGAAATGACCACGAACAGACAGATTGTTTCACAGTGAAGCGGTTTTTTCTGACAAGAGCATTTTTTCTCCTCTAGGGCATTACAAGCCCGAAATCCAAGTAATCAACATTTCTTCGCCTATCGTGTATGATTCGATGATGAAACACATTTGCTCCCATCCTACTCATCAGTTGGAATGACTGGAACATCAGTGGGAAATGAGTTGGGAACAAGACTAACAATGAAATAAACGCGATTGATGAGATATCAAAGAAGAATAGTTTTTCAGTCATCATTTACAGAGCATTTCGTTCGATTGAGAACGAAATCTGAAGGAAGGAGAGGTTCACCGGGAGAATGTGGCATTTGGACAGATGTTCAGCATTCAGACGAACAGCCACGAACTGTTTGAGATTGATGTGGATGAGTCTGGATGTGTCTTTCAAGCTTGTCGAATTCAAATGTGTGTTTAGCTTTGATGTCAACAGCTTGACATATGTGGAAATAGCAAGAATGTGGGTTCGGGAGAAGACCAACCATGATCAGTGTCAATCCGCATTGAATGTCAGTTCCTTCCTGAATAGTCTCGCATGATCCTTCATTCTCTGATTGGTGTCCTTCTCGATCCCCACCACTCGCATTTCCAAGGCATCGTCCCATCCTTCTTCTCTCAAATGCACTTCTCGTCTCTTCTGCCTTCGGAGATGTTGGAGCAGTGCGAACTGTTCGAGAGTGTCGGCGAAGGAAGGAGATTGGGGCGACCATCGGCGAGACTGGCGAGAGAGATTCCCAATCGTTCCCGCAAACCAAACCATGCGGTGATGCCAGAGCCAACAACGATCACACACAAACAGTGTTTGTCATATGGAGGTCAGAAACATGTCGAAATGGCCGCTGGATCTGTTCTGCTTCTATCGTCATTGCGGAAGGTTCATGCCCAGTAGGTTGTTCCATCTGATCGGGTATTCAACAATGTATTTGCCATAGAATCCATTTTTGTCGTTTCGCATCTTTTCCTCAATCACATCTTCAATGCCTTCCATTCTCAACATTCGATGCACTGTCTTCCCCATCTGTTGCACTTCTCCGCCTTGTTCGTTCCATTCCCGCTGGGCATCGATCATGTAAAACAGAAACCAATAGATTGAGGTATCAACTTCGAAGAATGTGAGGCAACTTGGAATTGTGGGAATGACTGGCATATGAAGAATAAAATCAAGTGTTGGTTGATAATATGGACATATTTGGAGGGGCCGGGCGAGGAGTGATAGAAAATTCTCGGATTGGACTCTTTTGACGATCGAAAAGCGGTTCACGCACAAATGCCAAAGATACTTCTCTGAAGGTATCAGAACTTTCTTTAAGACCGTCTCATGAACAGCTAGTTGTTCATTCCCATCGCTAATTCCGAGTGTTTCGAGACCAGATGGACTTGTTAGCAAGAAAAAGTTGAGGATGGTTTTCAAGAGATATACGTGGATATCAACTGCTTCGGCAAAAGAAAGAGACATTGGATTGAGAGTGTTGATGAGTTGAGGGAGCAGATCAGCTTTAACAAGGGCAAGTCGGATGTTATGTGAACACCAGAAAATCAGAGATCCGAGCATCTTCATCGTTGCTGTGGTGATGACATGACTGGGCGATGAAATGAGTATCACAATGGATTGGACGAAGCTGGTCAAAGATTCATCAGATATTCGTCCATGGTTGCTCAGAAGAGCATCAATTACTTCGTGAAACCTTGGATCCAAAGAGTTGAGAAGTTTCACCGCCTTTGCTTCCCGAGAGGCATCAAGTTCAGGCTGCAACTTCACAGTGGCAACGAGAGATCGAAAGAGTACGGCCTTTTCGTTTTCAGACACTGGATACTTATTGTTCCAATTCAGGAATCGTGAGCAATCCATCGAAAATGGTGACTGCGGAGAGAACACAGAAGATCGAGTTGAACCTGCGGTGTTGTTTGTTTTCTCGTCAATCTCGGTCATTCTTTCAGATTTTGTCGCAATTCACTGATAATGGGTCAGAGTGAAGAAAATGTGAAACAATGAGATTAAGATGAAGATGTTGTCTACATGGAATAAAAAACAATCAACGAAGATTGGCACAATCATGGAAGGCATCAACTCGTCGAAGAGCAGAGTGTGGATGGATTCTGAATTATGAATGAAGATGAGGAGGTTCAGGCGTCATGCGTCGTAGCTCTTCTGTGCATTCGGCTTTTTGTCGACGCTCTGTTTCGCCGGTCTGTCAGATCTCATCGCTCACTTCGACCCATTGCTCCCACCATCCCTCGGCCGCTCCCGTCTCCGCCAGCTCTCTCAAAAGCACAATCCATCCATCCTTCGATGAATGCATAGCCTTCCACAAACGAGCAGGGTGAGCAGTGCGAGCAGTGGTGGCGATGGAGCGTGTGGCGACCATCGAGCGAGACTAGCGAGAGATAGTCCCAATCATTCCGGCAAATGAAACCATGAAGTGATGCCAGAGCCGACAACGACCACACACAAACAGTGTTCGTTGTCCAAAAGAAGTCAGAAACAGTTCGGACGGTTCTCTGGTTCTCGTCTGTTTCTATTCTTAATCTGGAAGGTTCATGCCCATCAAGTTGTTCAATGCGATAGATTTGTCAACAGTCCACCGAGAATGGGCTCATGTTATGTCATTTTGGAGCTTTTCCTCAATCACATCTTCGAAGCCCTCCATTCTCAACATTTTATTCGCGTCCTTCCTGATCTGTTGATCTTCTTCGCCTTGTTCGTTCCATTCCCGCAGGACACTGTGTATTAAATACAGAAAATACCAGATTGCTTCATCGTTTTTGTAGAAGGCAAGACAACTTGGGATCGTGAGAAATACTGGCATATGAAAAACAAAATCCATTGTCGGTTGATGATACGGACATATTTCGAGGAGTTGGGCCATAAGATACAGATATTCATTTGATAGGCTTCCATCGACGATCGAAAAACGGTTTACGCACAAATGCCAAATATATTGCTCCAAAGGTGTGAGAACTTGCTTCAAAACCGTCTCGTGAACAGCTTGTTGTTCATTCTCATCTTCAATTCCGAGTTGTTCGAGACCACCCGGAGCTGCGAGCCAGACAGAATTGGAGATGATTAAAATGAGGTTGATGTGGATATCGACTGCTTCGGCAAAAGAAAGAGATTGTGGATTGAGACTGATGATGATTTGAGGGAGCAGATCAGCTTTGACGAGGGCAAGTCGGATGTCAACCGAGCACCACAAGATCAGACTTCCGAGCATCTTCATTGCTGCTGTGGCGATGACTAGATTGGGTGAGGAAAGGAGAACCACAATGGATTGTACGAAGTTAGTCGGAGAATTGTCAGTTGTTGGCCCAAATTTGTTGAGAAAAGCATCTGCTGAGTCGTCATCCTTCAGAGTCACATATTCGAGGTATTTCACAGCTTTCGCTTCCAGAGAGTCATCAAGTGGAGGGTATGCATTCACTGTCGCAACAAGAGATCGAAAGACAAAGGCTCTTTCGTCATCAGTTTCTGGTCGACTTTCATCCCAATTCAGGAACGGTGAGCAATCCATTGAAAATGGAAACTGAGTAAAGGACAAATCAGAGCGTGTTGTGCTTGAGGAGGCAGCTGATTTCATGTCAGTCGCGGTCATTCTGATTGAATCGGTGATTAAATTACTCGGTATGGGTCAGAGTTAGAACCAAAACAATCGTATTGAGATGAAATGATAATTGAAAAGGAATGTAAAAAGGAAACAACGCAAAGAACAAAACAAGAGGTTTAGGTATCAGAAAGAGGGGTGTGGCAAGGTTATTTCCTCCATTTCTCTGCATCACTGTTGTCCAACAACAACAGCACGTCCAGTGTGGGCAGGTCGAGCGGCCAGTCAGAGCACAGCGAGAGCAACGAACGACGCGGCGAAGGGACCGAAGAAAGAGAATGGGAACGACGTCGGGTCGAGTGAGGTGGAACACCAAGTACGCTCTGTCTGCATTTGATGAGACAAGAGCGAAGTTCCATCGCTCGACACCCTTCAGCAACATCGTTGGTGAGCGAGCGATGATCAAACAGACAGAGTATGCAGTGAGCGAGTCGACAGCCATGGAGGACAAAGAGAAAGCAGTGCCGACGGAGCAGACTGGGAGTGAGGAGAGGGTGAGGAAGGGAGGAGGGGAAGTGAGAAGAGCACACGACGAGTGTGGAATGCTTGAGATCTCAAATGTGGATGAACACGACGAGAGAAACAGCAGTTCATGTTCCATCCCGTCTGGAGTTGTCTGTCCCATCGCATAACACAAATCAAGCTCACAGATATGAGCGTGCTCGAATGGTGTCGTTTGGAGACGCTGAACTGAGATGAGCGGAGTGTGCTGGGTTGAAATGAAGAATCGAAGGTTGTGAATCGAGCAGGCAAGAACTCGATTGAGCAGTCTCTGATCCATTCGGAGTTGTCAGAACGATCGGCGATTTCGAGATTGGCGAGACCAGAAGCAGGTGAGCGCCAGAGAGTGCGAATAGCGCGGCGAGAAGATCGGGTTGGACGAAGAGTGTCGTTGTACCCATCAGTGCCTCTCCCTCCCTTCACTCCACAGACACCGAATCGACAGTGTCCGCTCAGAATCAACACACACAACCAACTCTCCAGTCCGCTGCACAACACATCCATGTCCTGCTTTCCGCCCTTTCTCTGCATGTCCAGACCATTTGGGGAGAATCCCGAAGAATCCATCCACCTCTTCGGTTCCCACCACCTCTCAACCCAATTCGGTGAACGAAGGATGGTGCGATGCGGGCACAGTGTCGTCCACCGTTTCGAGCGGGAGAAGGACGGTGGAGTGGTTGTGGTGGATGAGGCAGCATTTTGGTTCTTCCGTCGTTCCGAAAAGTCGAGAACGATGTGCGACCGATTCGGAGAAAGCCTGCGTTGAGGATCGACAGAACGGCAACGTTGCAGTTTGCATCGAGCAGAGTCAATCCGAGTCGACTGCTCGTTCCAACAAGCACTCCAACAACACTCGCTGGCCGTCAGACATCGACTGGCATGCGACGCTCATGCTGGATTCTTCGCTATGCCCGAGCCGCTGGCGAGTCCGGTGCTCCACAAATCTCAACACGACCTTCCCTCCTCGCCGATAGCACAGATCTTAAAAAATCACATTCCTGCTCCATTCCCCAAGACTGCAGTCTAAGAGCAGTGTATGGGGAAGAGGAAATCTCAACAAATCTGAAGTGGGTGGCTGAGAAATGCTGTCGCACCTGGCGAGCGATCAGTTGGGACGAAAGGGGGAGACGGGGAGATGGAGTGAGTTGGGTTGGATTCTTCGTTTTCGATTTTTTTCAGAATGCTTGTTTCGTGACGATTCTGTCAGTGTTGTCGGCGTTGGTTGGGACGCGGGTGCAATATGGTTGGAATGAACAACAAATTCCAGTCAATCATTCAGGCACACCATGAGATGATGTTTGAGTCGACAAAGATCACACATAAACAGTTTTTGTTGATCAAATCAGGTCAGAAAAACTGTCACTCCGACTTCCGGTTCTTGGGTCTTAAGAACTGGAATTAAGGGTTTGATCAGACGAATCTGTCCTTCTATTCCATTTCATTTCTAAACTATTGGACAAGACTACGGTACATATCTTCTCTAATTGAGTGAATGTGATGGTGATCGTCATTGAGCTATCGTTGGTGAGTTTCGTGTATTGGGTAACCATAATTCACTCCGATCCTTCCACGGTTCACACCTCACACCATATTCCAGTCCAAATACTGCACGTTATTTCTCCTCTCCAATTTTCAAAACTCGTTCTCCTTTAGCATAAAACTAAATTCATGAAAATGTTACGATCAAACCTTACCTCATGTCAACGAGACCCAAGAACCGGAAATCGGAGTGACAGAAGTTCGAAACTGTCGCTGGTTCCTGTCTGATTCTATTCCTGTTCTGGAAGGTTCATGCCCAGCTGGTTGTTCCATCGGATCGAGTCGGAAACAACACGTCTTCCGAAGTATTCGTGCTGGTGGTATTGTTGCTTTTCTTCCATCACATCGTCGATGCCCTCCGTTCTCAACATTCTATGCACTGCCTTCCACATCTGTCTCACTCCTCCCCTTGTTTTGTTCCATTCACGCTGAAGACAGTTCATGTCATATAGGGGGTGAACTAATTATGTCACCGCAGGTTTTCTCTGTATCGAAGGTGTGACCAGCACTGATTTTTTCATCAATGTCTTACACATAGCCAATTCATGTTTATGTCAGAATTTTCTATTTTTTGTGCTATAGATCTCTCAATTCAGACATTTCTGATTGTGATTTACGAATATTTTCTTCTGTGTGAAACTTCGACAGAAATACATTAACTATAGGAGTTCTTTTCAACTCTTTTCTCGTGATGTGCTCTAAAAAATGCACATAAAGAGCTCCATTCACGGTGGTCGTGGAAAAAAGAAAAGTCGATCTCTTTTCTATCGAAGGTTGGTATAGCGTGGTCGATCATAAATATCACGTAGGAGGCCTTCTTATAATCTGAAAAAGTCCTGAAATAAGAAAATGAGACTTGAATCGAAGCCACTGTCAGGATCCACGACAATGGGGATGAAAACTCTAACCACGGTTGAAATTTCAATCTTCCATTGAAACGTGTATTTCTTCACTATTATCCAGAAATGAAAACTGATTTTGATAAAAGAAAATCGCAATACCTTTTCCTGAGGATCGAAAGAGATAGTGAACGAGAGGACATATGATTTCATTGAAATCGATTGTCTACAAAAAAATTGTCAAATTCTATGCATTTTGAGAGCAATTATTTGAATAATGATGAGGATAGACATCTAGGAATCTGTCCTGTCATCCATTGCATGGATCCTCCATTTGACTTTAATAGGATTGATCTTCGTTCGTTATTCACAAATTCGAGTTTTTTGAATCTCGATGAATCCGTTTGATCAACATTCTTTCCTGGAAAAGTGAGAATTGAAAGAGAATTGTCTGTCTGAGATCTCATTTTTCCTGAAAGTATCGAATTAAGTCGTAATGATGTAAAATGAAAACAATAATCGATGTAACGACTATGTGTAAGCTTTATACTTGAATTGTTTGTTGCATCCCTTCCCTACATTTTGAGAAAGTTGGAGGGGACATAATTAGTTCACCCCCTATAGAGAAAAGCCCATATTGAGCGATCATTTTCGAAGAATGTGAGACAACTTGGGATCGTGAGAACGACAGGCATATTTACGACGACAGACATTGTACGTTGATGATATATACATATTTCGAGGATTCGGGTGAGGAGATTCCGAAATTGAAAGGATAGGTCTCCATCGACGATCGAAAAGTTGTTCACGCACAAATGCCACATGTACTTCTCCGAAGGTACGAAAACTCGCTTCAAAATCGTCTCGTGAACAGCTTGTTGTTTCCTGTCATCTTCAATTCCGAGTCTTGTGAGATAATATGGAGTTGCGAGTATGAGAGAATAGTCGAGGATTTTTAGGAGATATACGTGGATATCTTCTGCTTCTACAAAAGAAAAAGACAGTGGATTGAGAGTGTCGATGATTTGAGTGATCAGATCCGCTTGTATAAGGGCAAGAAGGGATGTAACTGAAAGGGAACCGAAAAGAGTGATGAGCATCTTCATTGTTGTTCCGATGATGGCCTGGCTGGTTGAAGAAATAATAACCCCAATGGATTGTACGAAGTCTGGTGAAGAGTTACCAGAAGTTCGCCCAAGGCTGTGGAGAAAATCATCTGCTGATTCTGAATCCTGTGGATCCACATATTCGAGGAATGCAACTGCTTTCGTTTCGAAAGATTCATCAAGAGCATGATGCATCTTCAAAGTGGCAACGAGAGATCGAAAGACAACTGCGTGTTCGAGTTCAGATCGCGGTTCTTCTGCATCATCCCAATTCAGGAACGGTGAGCTATCCATTGAAACTGGCAACTCAAAGGAGGATAAATCAGAGCGTTCTGTATTTGAGAAAGTGTCTGGTTCCTTGTCAATTTCGGTCATTCAGAATGATTCGAGGGAAAAAACACTCGTTATGGGTCAGATCAAGCAGTCGAAGAAAGAGATTGAGATGAAATAAATCTCCAAAAGGAAGAACATAAATCAACCAACAAAGACTGAGAGGCGATCACTTGTTGCGATTAACGAGCACACATATTCATATCCTCTTTGAAGTTTTCTCTCCCGGTTCTGTCTTCAACTGATCCTCGTTCCATCGAAGCTCCTACATCTCCTCCTTCCACGCTCCCTCTCTCACTCCCGTCTCTTCCTCTCTCTTGAGAACCATGTCCTCCATTTCAAATGAATCAGACACAACAATCTCCAAATTTCCAAACTCCCCACTCTTCACTCTTCACTCTCAACCCCTCCCCCAATCCCATCCTCTCCTCCAACCCTCCACATGACTGAGCCTGCCTCCCCTTCATCGACAACATCACTCCCTTGTTCTCCACCATCACTCCCTTTGAAACTCACTCATCAACACCTCATCTCTCCTTCACCCTCGACAGATCTCTCATCGTCGGCTCCTGCTTTTTGTTCCTGATCTGCTGTTCACACGACAGGGACTCCTGTGTTCGCCAGCTGTCCTTGCGGTCACCAGACAGCACCGACACATGGAGTGAGCTAAGGTGGCGATGTGATGTGTCTGGCCACAATCGTGGCCATTGCGGAGACGATGTGGGATGCAGCGAGGTCTGCTGTGTTCGTGCCTTGTCCATTGGTCTGCCCTTCTGCACGCTGCCGTGTTCGCTTGTGCTCCTTCTCCTCAAATCAGTCAATATCAATCTCGCCCTTTCTTCGAGTGTGGTAGGAGTTGGCTTTGGGAAGAGTGAGGGGACAGAGAGTGGTCAGTTGATGTGTTATCGGCGAGAGCGACGATATGCGACACTGAGCTTCGTCTCCCACTGCGGAGACAGGCGGAGAGATGTGCTGGAGGAGAGGTATGAACTTCACCCGCTTCGCCTCTTCTTATTCTCTCACTCACATCCATGTCAGGAGGATCTGTCCTGCTTGTCCAGCATTCGGCCACTTCGAGTGTCTCAGCCCCTCTTTCACGTCGGATGCTCGCCTTCCCAATTCATCAAAGTCTGCCGGCCTTTCTTCTCTTTCTCCACCACCCCACACTTCCACTTTCCGTCTTTCGCTCTCTTAAGTTCTCTTCCGCGTCCTGATCTTTCTCGTCATCGCGGTGTTGTCCAAAAGAAGTCAGAAACAGTTACAAATGTTCGCTGGCTCTTGCCTGTTTCTACCAACGTTAGTTTACGTTCATGCCCAGCATGTTGTTCCAACTGAACAAGTGGGCAACAATACGGTCTCCGTAGTATCTTTTGTTGTCGTTTTGCAGCTTTGCCTCCAACACATCTTCGATGCCCTCCATTCTCAACATTTTATGCACTGTCTTCCACATCTGTCGTATTTTTCCCCTTGTAACGTTCCATTCCTGCTGAATATCGACAATGTGATACAGAAACCAATAGATTGAGCGATCAATTTCGAAGAATGTGAGACAACTTGGAATCGAAAGAACGACTGGCATATGATACACAAAATCCATTGTCGGTTGATAATATGGACATATTTGGAGGAGTCGGACGAGGAATTCCAGAAACTCCCTGGATTGCTCACCATCCACGATCGAAAATCGGCTCACGCACAAATGCCAAATATACTTCTCCGAAGGAATGACAACTTGCTGCAAAACCATCTCGTGAACAGCTTGTTGTTCAGCATCTTCTTCAATTCCGAGTCTTGCGAGACCATCCGGAGTTGCGAGCCAGACGGGGTTGTGGATGGTGAAAATGAGATATATGTGAATATCGACTGACTCTACAAAGGAAAGAGAATGTGGATTGAGAGATGCGATGATTTGAGGGAGCAGATCAGCCTGAACGAGGGTAAGGAGGAGTTGTGTGGAACATGACAACGAGAGAGTCTTGAGCATCTTCATTGTTGCGGTAGTGATCACCTGACTGGGAGAAGAAATGAGCACCCCAATGGACTGGATGAAGTTGGTCAACGATTCAGCAGAGGTTTGCCCAAAGCTGTCGAGAAAACGTTCGGTATCAGAATGAATCTGTGAATGGATATATTCGAGATATTTCATGGCTTTAGCTTCTAAAGAGACATCAAGTGAAGGTTGTAGATTAACAGTGGCAGCGAGAGACCGAAAGACAACGGCCCTTTCGGGAATGGACTCAAGTTGTTTTTCATCCCAATTCAGGAATGGATGACAATTCATTGAAAATGGCAACACAGGGGAGGACAAATCAGAGTGTGTTACATTTGAGGATGTGTTTAATTTCTTGTCAATCGCGGTCATTTGGTCGGATTCCGATCACAATCGTTCGTTATGGGTTGGAAAAAGAATGAGCGAATCAATGAGATTGAGATGAACTTTCCATCGCAAATGAAGAAAATAATTCAGCCAACGAAGATTGAGAACATCCATGAATGAAGAGAAAGACTGTTAACGAAAGAAACGAAGGTTGAAATCGGACAGCTGACAATGGACGAGTGAACCAAGTCGACAGTGAATACCCGGCACAGCATCGTCCACAACTCGATGAATCCAACCAGAATCCACAAAGATCATTTCGGAACCTCCCGATGTCCCGACAAGGAAGATGATAAAGTGTTGCACTCACAGCTCCAATCAAATGGCATTCTCAATCGAATTGTGTTATTCCCAATAATCAGTACTGCTCTGCGAGATTCCTCCTTCGGAGAGGCGGCTCATGAATGAATATGTGAAGTGGTTCTTGTTTGTTTCAATTCCTGTTCTGGAACGTTCACGCCCTGCTGGTTGTTTCATCTGCTCACAATGACGTGTCATCACTGACGAGACAGCTGATGCGATCAGAAGCGGATGTCCACCACGCTGGAACTTGTATGGCGACTGTCGTCATCCATCCAGACTCCAACGTTCAGTCCAACCAAGTTCCTCAACACCATCCAGTTCGACACAACTCCTCCTCTCCAAACTCCGTTGCGATCGGTCAGCAGCCTTCCTTCGACAGTTTCCGCTGAGTCTTCCATTCTCATCTGTCGAAGAAGGATCGTCACCGATTCGCACCGTCCTCCATCGTTCATGTTTTGTTCCAGCAACATCGTGTTTGGACTGGACAAAACATCAGCAATCGACACGTCGGATTCTGAAGTCGATTCGTGGTCGGAGAAATGGAGACGCACGGGCAGCGCACAAACACAAAGGAGGGTGGGATGTCGAGGCATCTGAGTGCACGTGGAGTTGGAGAATGCGGGTGCTGAGGGAGAGGCAGAGGGGAGTGGGAGGGTGTGGGTGGTGAGGGGAGAGGCAGAGGGGAGAGGGAGGGTGGGGTGAGGGAGAGGCAGAGGGAGTGGGAGGGTGGGTGGTGAGGGAGAGGCAGGGGAGTGGGAGGGTGTGGGTGGTGAGGGAGAGGCAGAGGGAGTGGGAGGTGTGGGTGGTGAGGGAGAGGCAGAGGGAGTGGGAGGGTGTGGGTGGTGAGGGAGAGGCAGAGGGGAGTGGGAGGTGTGGGTGGTGAGGGAGAGGCAGAGGGGAGTGGGAGGGTGTGGGTGGTGAGGGAGAGGCAGAGGGAGTGGGAGGGTGTGGGTGGTGAGGGAGAGGCAGAGGGGAGTGGGAGGTGTGGGTGGTGAGGGAGAGGCAGAGGGGAGTGGGAGGTGTGGGTGGTGAGGAGAGGCAGAGGAGTGGAGGGTGGGGAGGGTGAGGAGAGGAGGGAGTGGGAGGGCAGGTGGTGGAGGGAGAGGCAGAGGAGTGGGAGGTGTGGTGGAGGGAGAGGCAGGAGAGTGAGGAGGCAGGAAGAGGGAGTGGGAGGGTGGAGAGGCAGGAGGGGAGGGAGGGTGGTGGAGAGGATGGGGAGGAGAACGAGAGTGTGTTGATCATCGAGTGAGACTGGCGGAGAGGATCCGAATCGTTCCCGCAAACAAAACAATGAGGTGATGCCAGAGTGGATAAAGATGATATGAAAACTGTGTGCTGTCCAATATATGTCAGATACTGCTCGAAATGTTCGCTGGGTTTTGTCTGTTTCTATTCAAGTTCTGGAATGTTCATGCCCTGCTCGTTGTTCCATTTGATCGAGTCGTCAACAATAGATGGACCGAAGGACCCAGCTGGGTCGATCCGCAGCGTTTCCTCGGCCACATCTTCGAAGCCCTCCATTCGCAACATTCGATGCTCTATTTTCCACATCTGTTGCTGGACTCCCCTTGTGTCGTTCCATTTCTGCTGGATATTTTTCATATCATACAAAAAAGAAAAGATCGGAAAATCGTTTTCGAAGAATGCGAGATTGCTTGGGATCGTGAGAACGACTGGCATATGAAGAATAAAATCCATTGTTGGTTGGTAAGAAGGAGATATTTCGAGGAGATTGGCGAGGAGGGTCAGAAAACACTTTGAGAGGTCGCCATCCCTGATCGAATAGCGGTTCACGCACAGATGCAAAATGTACTTCTCCGAAGGATGAAGAACTTGCTGCAAAACTGTCTCCTGAGCAGCTAGTTGCTCGTTCTGTTCTTCAAGTCCGAGTTCTGTGAGAGGATCTGAAGTTACAAGCCAGAAAGAAGTGGTGATGATTGACAGGAGACAAATGTGGATATCTGCTGCTTCGGCAAAAGAACGTGAATGTGGATTGAGGGTGATGATGAGCTGAGGGATCAGATCGGCTTTGAGGAGGGCAAAATGGACTTTTTCTGAAATGTAAATCAGTCAGCGAGGTAATTGGTAATAAGTGCTACAGGGTTTTTCAAAGGGTCAGATCATGCTCATTTCAACATGGCATGAATATTCGCTTTTTTTATCGAAGTTTTCACATTATGAACACTTCACTTCACAAATCAGCTCGTTTAAATGAACATTTTTCCTCTCGATCGGATTCCAGCGATTGCTGTCACCATTCCATCAAGTGATTCTTTCGATATTAAATTCACGCAAACAATATCACTCCACCATTTATTGAACATCAATGTCTTCACTAGACTAATCTAACATGATTCGGTGAATATGGTGTGATCTGACCCTTTGACAACAACTCGAGCACATATTACCAATTACCTCGCTGACTGATGATCAGAGTGTTCAGCATCTCAATTGAAGTTTTGGAGATGGTCTGACTGGCTGAGGAAATGAGCACCACAATGCACTGGACGAACACCGCCAGAGAGTCATCAGAGTTCGATCCAAGACTGCTGAGAAAAGCATCGACTGATTCTTCATCATCCACATCCACAGATTTTAGAAATTTCACAGCTTTGGTTTCCAGAGAAACATCAAGCGAAGGCTGGGTCTTTATAGTGCCTACGAGAGACCGAAGGACAACGGCCTTTTCGGATTCAGATTCTCTTCGATTGTATTTCCATTTCAGGAAAGGTGAACAATCTGGAAGACATGACAAGCAGTGTGAAGAGATACCAGGGAAAGGAGAATCAGTGGATGAGGAGTGCTTTGTTCTTAAAGCTGTCATTTTTTTCCGATTCAGTGTTCAATCGCTCGTTATGGGTCAGAAGAAAAAGTGAAGTAATGACATTGAGATGAAATGGTCGTCCAGGAGGAGGAAGAATATAGTAAATCAAGATGAGTGAGATAAACGACGAATCAAGAAGTGGTTAGGATGAACAGTTAACAACATGAGCCACGCAGAGAGTGGCGAGGGGAGAGGCAGAGGGGAGTGGGAGGGTGTGGGTGGTGAGGGAGAGACAGAGGAAGTGTGACGGTGTGAGTGGAGAGGGGAGATCCAGAATGCGGAGGGTGAGAGGCAGATGTTTGCTGAAATCCAAAATCATCACACAAACACAAGCTCCCAACAATCATCACCAACCAACGATCGGTGAACGCATTGCCTTCGGAGATGTTGGAGCAGTGCGAACTGTTCGAGAGTGTCGGCGAAGGTGAAGGAGAGTGTGGCGACAGTCGAGCGAGACTGGCGAGAGAGAATACCAATCGTTCCCGCAAACCAAACCATGAGGTGATGTCAGAGCCAACAACGATCACACACAAACAGTGTTTGTTGCCCAAAAGATGTCAGAAACTGGTCAATTCATTCGTTGGTGCTTGTCTGTTTCTATTCCTCTTTTGGAAGGTTCATGCCCACCTGGTTGTTCCATTCAATCGAGTTACCAACAATATATCTTCCGCTGTCTCCGTTTTTGTCGTTCTGCAGCTTTTCCTCCATCACATCTTCGATGCCCTCTGTTCTCAACAATCGAAGGACTGCCTTCCCTATCTGTCGCACAGCTCCCCTTGTTTCGTTCCAGCTCCACCGGGGATCGATCATTGTATTCAGAAACCAAAACACTGCGCGTTCATTCTCGAAGAATGAGAGACAACTTGATGTCGTGAAAAATACAGGCATATGCAGAACAAATTCCATCGTTGGTTGATAATACGTAGATACTTGGAGGAGATGGGCGAGGAGCTTCAGAAAATTCGTGGATTGGTCATCATCGACGATCGAAAACCGGTTCACACAGAAATGCCAAATATATTGCTCCGAAGGAACAAGAAGTTGGGTGATTCTAAATCAATTGTTACCCGAAACTAAGGTGCGTCACACCACAGAAAAAACTTTGAAGTTGGAGTGAATTTTATAGGAGCATGAGGACTTGATTTATGATGCTCTTGATGATGATCGCACTTCATCAGTCAAGATTGGTCCATTTTTCTTCAAAAGCTTCGTCGTGACACACCCTAGTGAAATGGTGAGATCAATATGAATTGGAAAAGATTGTGATCCAATAGTGCGAGTTTGTGAGCCTGGTGGCCCCTTTCATGATCCGTGAACAACCCTGCTGTTTCGTGACTGATTCTGGGACAAGTAGATTTTATCAATGACTACGGAGTCTGTTCCTCTTTCGCCTCGCTTTCGCGAAATGAACGAGCCAAAAGACACGTCTGGCTTGGGAAGCAATTTCAACCATTTGGCCCTCCGATCCAGCTGAGCTAATATTGCACCTTCTAAAAAAGAGTAAGAGGTGTCCATCTGTATTGTCAACGTTTGAGAAGGACCACTCAGGTTTGTCATTCTGAAATTTTTATCTGATTCTCCTTCAAAAAATTCAGACAAGAGTACAGACCTCGTGAAAGATTGTCTCCTGATCTGTCAAAAGTCGAAAATCGTGCCACTCGATGTAGAATCTGTGCTGGCTGGGCATTTCGCATTATCTTTCCTTGTGACTGCTGGCTTTCCGAATTCGAAGAGCCGCTATAATTCGGCTCGGCACCACTTCAAAACAGGACGTTACAAAAGAAACAAACTAACGCACCCCCCGCCATCTCGTTCACCTCTCAATCATCAGGAGCAGAGGTTGTTTCGAGAATTCATTATGGACCATTCGTCGGAGACATCCAGATCCCAACTCATGTTGCGCCACGACCCTTCAAAATGGATGAAAGAAAGAATGATATGTCAGACAAAATATCAAATATGGCAAGAATTATCAAAAGAAACAGGCATACATCTGGGATATAGTACATTTTGTCTCATGACGAGAGATCTCCATGAATCTCAAAGGCGAACAGATGTCTGCCCAGACTGTATCCGCCGGAAGGAAGCTTCTCGCGAACTTGCAGTCCTTCCAGAAACTGAACGAACGAAGATCGAAGCACTAGAGAAAGAAATACAAGCCTTGGATGATCATATTTTTGAAGCAGAAGATCAACGAAAAGGAATCAAGGAAATTAGAAACACGTTGAAACAAAATCAGTATATGATCATTGCTGACTTTAAAGAAAATTGGAAAATACCGATATCAACGGAAGAATCGCAGAAAGACTTCTTCAACAAACAACAGCTGACCGATCTTGGCTTCGTGGTCTACTACAGAAATGAAAAAGGATCATTGGACAAAAGAACCTACCATTATATTAGTGAGGTCCTGAACCATAATGCTTCTTTTGTTGTAGAAGCTTTGGAATCATTGCTCGAAGAGGAGTTGTTTGATCGGGCCCAGACTCTTTTTTTCGTATCAGACTGTGGGCCACACTTTCGCAATAAACAACTTCTCTGCTACCTACTCTCAGATTTAACAACCCTTGATAACACGTTGTCCACGTATGCTCTTTTCTTCGTTGAACATCATGGGAAAAATGATTGCGATGCTGAGTTCGGGATCATGACACGGAATTTGCGATCTCACCCGCCTCAAAGTACAATCAACACTTGCTCACAGTTTATCGAATACTTCACAGACTTGGAAGCGGCATTGAAGGGACGAATCGTAAAATTTGTCCAATTTTCACCCAATTTCCCAGGAGAATCGCCGGAAATCGATTTCAACGGCATATCAAAGTATCTATGCTTCACAATTCAGCACTCAAAATTGAAAGTGAGCCCATCAACGTCGATCCCGACGAATTCCTGGCAACATCTCCCATTTCGGTTTAAAAGAGTCATCCATGATTTCGAGGTCAAGAGATGGCATCAAGTCATCGTTTCTTCCCGTGTCGCAACCTCACTTGAGAAACAATGGAAATTTGCAGAGCGAAGAAGGATGATCGATCAACAGTCATGCATCGATTCACCGGATGATACTATCGTCACAACTGTGTGCCCTTATCGATGTTCTTACTATTTTATTGCAGGAAACAGACACTATTATCAAAATCAAGCGAGAAGGAGAGCACCCACATGGCGTTGATGATGAGGCTCTTTGCCTCCGCAACGGAAGTCACGGACGGTCCGAGGCCGGAGAAAGGATGATGATTATCTGGGAGAGGATGATTTGTCACTAAGTGAAGAAGATGAGTGGGACAAAAGATGAAAAGGCTGCCAGAAGAACCGTCATGTAAGAAAAGGACAACGATCGACAAATTGGATTACATTTCAATGATTAATGGTGGACAACTCTGAGAAATGTTTGTATTTGGAGTTAAGGAAAATGAAATGTCAAATTGAATGAAAAATACGCGGGTAACAATTCATTTAGAATCACCCAGTTGCTTCAATACCGTCTCGCGAACAGCTTGTTGTTCATTCTCATCTTCAATTCCGATTCTTGCGAGATCATACGGAGAGGCGAGCAAGATTGAATAGTTGATGATTTTCAGGAGAGGGACGTGGATATCGACTGCTTCCGTGAATGAAAGAGACAGTGGATTGAGAGTGTTGATGAGTTGAGGGATCAAATCAGCTTTGACGAGGGCAAGTCGGATGTTCTGTAAACACCACAAGATTAGACTCTCGAGCATCATCATTGCTGTTGCGGTGATGACACGATTTCGCGTGGAAATGAGCACCACAATGGACTGTACGAAATCTGTCGAAAAATCACCACATGTTCGTCCATGGTTGCTCAGAAGAGCATGAATTACTTCTGGATATATTGGATCCAAAGATTCGAGAAATTTCACAGCCTTCGCTTCCAGAGAGTCATCAAGAGTAGGTTGTAACTTCACTGTAGCAACGAGAGATCGATAGACTACGGAAATTTCGTCTTCAGATTCAGGCTTTTTCCCATCCCAATTCAGGAACGGTGAACAGTCTGGAGAAAATGAAAAGTTGTGAGAAGACAAACCAGAGCGTGTGGTACTTGAAGAGGATCCTTTTGTAAAGATTACATTGCCCATTTCGACAGATTCGGTCACAAGACCCTCGTTATGGGTCAGAACAATACAGTTTGTTCAAAAAAGATGTTGATCTGTTCAAAAAATGTGTTGATCTGTTCAATAAATCAATCCCATTATAGTGTTTTTTCACGTCGGGACCACTTTCTTTGACCGACTCATATCTCATTTTGGAGTGTATCCTTGGACAGATAGTGACTTAAAAGATGGTCTGCTTTCATTTTCGTGTAAAAGATGCACATTTTGTCGAGTTTTGCTGACCATTTTTTTCTCTCACGTGTTTCCTCTCAATATTCTTATTTCTCTCCTCCAGGACAAAATACAACAGGAGCATGACATTTTACTCGTGAGATTGAGCTTTCGGCATTCATACATTCCAATTATCGAAATTGACGTTCCCAACCATCTCGCATTGACAATTTGGAACGTATGCTTTTTTAATACTTATATCAAATCATGCTCTTTCACACTCTTAGGATATAGATTCTGTTATGAATGGTTATATGGTGGATGAATGGATCATCAGCTCACAAACCATCTCAGAACAATCGATCTGACGCATTCCATTGATCGGGCTTGATCCTGCTTTTCACGGGTATTGTCAATTGTTTTCTTCATTTTATTCAAGGTTCATTCTCAACAAGACCGAGATGAGCAATTTTCCAGGAATCTACACCCCAACATTGAGTAACCGTCATGTCACGACATGTATCCGTTTTTAGACTTGCTTTCCCCTTTCTACACATTAATTCCCATTCATTCTTCTCTCATCTCTTCTCGATCGTTATTTCATCATCTATCCATTCCACAGTTGCCACGTCATGATCTCACAGTTCACTTTCTTTTGAGCGGACAAATATCCAAATAAAGTTGATCCAAGGTGGGAAAGAGTGTCTGGGTTGGAAATAAGGAATCGGATCGTACCAGAAAAAATGTGTCGAAACGATATGAGTGAATAAGTTGACGAGACGAAATTTCCAGCCGTATGATTGTTCATATCCTTACAAAGGAGAAAATTGAGAATGAGTGGGGGTTTTTGAAATGAAAATTCAAAATTCAGGAGATTTTCAGAGGTCAATCAAAAGATCCAAGGAGAGTTTATCTGAAGTGGTTACTGTGGAATGGATATGAAATGAAATACAGTAAAAAAGGAGATAAGAGAAGAATCACCGGGAATGAATGTGTTGAAAAGTGAAAGCAAGTTCAAAGATGGATATTCGCGGTGAGATGACAGCTTTTCAACAAAGGAGAAGAAAATATGGTAATTTGATCATATCGCATGAATCAGTCGAGTGATCTGCGAAAAACGATGAATAAATGAATGAAAACACATGAAAACCAGATTATTGACCGGTGAAGAGAGATTTTACGATCGATGGTTTGGTGATGGATTGTGACCTGATGATCCATTCCTCTTCGATATAACCATTCATAACAGGATCTGAAGACTGAGAATGTGAGAGCGGATGACTTGAAAATGTGTTTAAATCGCATCCATTCCACAGAATCAAGGGATAACGAAAGCGATCCTCAAATCTGAGAATAGGAACGGAAGAATGCCGAAAGCTCAATCAGCAGAGTAAAATGTAGTTTTGATGAAGGATCAAGGTCTGTTTGAGAGCAAGACGTAAAATAAGAACAATGAACATTGATGAAAAATGTGGGCAGAAAATGTCAACAAAATGTGTATCTTTCACACGAAAAAGAAAGCAGACCATCTTTTAAGTCACCATCTGTCAGTGGGTACACTCCAAAATGAGATATGAGTCGGTCAAAGAAAGTGGTCCCGACGTGAAAAAACACAATAATGGGATGTATTTTTTGAACTGATCAACATCTTTTTTGAACAAACTGTACAGCAAAGAAAGAGAAAGAGATTAAATGGACGTTGAAAAGAAAGAACTAAAATCAACCAACGCAGACTCTGACGATCAATGAATGAAGACAGTGTGTGTGAGAAACAGACCATATGAAAGATGGATACATCAATGGAATGAACAGTGTGTGGACGAACCGCAAAGGAGTAATGCAGACGAAGTAAGGATGAGCAACGGACGGACAAAAAGACGTTCAACTCGGACAACGGACAGCGGACAGGTCCAAGTGAAAAAGAAGTGCTTCATGTGGCCTAAATCAATGTGATTGACACTCAATTCGTTAATAAATAAGTGAATAGTGGTGATTAAATTCAGATTTTGTCTTTCATCAAAATGATAAACGAGTACTAGAGAATTTGGACAAAAAGACCCATTAATTGCAGAAATGTCCGAGCTTGTCCGATCTTGGACATTCACTCAATTGTTGAAAAAACGAATCATCTGAATTTCTTCACAATCCAATTGTGATCAGATCAAAATGGACAAAACTGTCCTGTCCTGGACATGTCCGGATCGTCCTCCCCATCTCAAGTTAATTTCGTCGTCCCATTTCTTTCAGGGTCACTTAAATCGGTTTTCACTTCGAAATTCCATTCTTCACATCATTTTCTAGCAACCACTCATTCTGCGATACTTTTATAAACTCATTCCGGGAATTCAGTTCATTTCCGATTTGACACATTATTTCTCTTTCAATGATGTTACACGTCAGAATTCAGTCAATGATAGTAGTATCTTATTTCAAACATGATCGAATCAATTTGCCTTCAAAATTCGCCGCTCTGTTGCACACTTTGTTGGTTTGTTGATGATCTTGACTGGTATCTCGTTCCTTTTGGTTCAAGATGTTTTCTTATAAAGAAATTTCTCATTTTGAATCCAGATACGATGCTTTCTCGCCCTTATCCAAATGAGATGGTCGTTACACTCTCATTTGTCGCCCTAAATGAACGGATCGTTTTCTACCTCGAAATAGTCTGTATTACACTTTTTCCGAATCAAAATGATTCATATTCATATTATTGATCGCTTTTTCACATTTATTATTGTTGATCTTCCCTCCAGAAGGCAGATTGACCTGTCGATCCTGTGAAGACGGAATAGATGAGGCCAAAGGAGGACAAACCGAGCTGATTCGTAAACAATGAACTGGGAGTTGGGACGAAGAGACAAAACAGAGTGAGAGGAGAGGACGATCTTCATAATCGAGGGTCCGAGCTCGTGAACAATGGAGTTGGAGAAAAGAACGAAACGGAAACATCAAACGAAACCAATTTGAAAAGTATGCTTCTCCCTACTCTGACTTACAGATATTTCTTCATTTTTATGACAATAAGTGTCCTGACTATACAGAAATTTAAAGTGGAACAGTTAATCGATAAAACATGAGACAGACATCTCAGAAAGATGCAGAACGTATGTAATCATTCGTAAAGTGAATGAGGTTTTTTCAGTCCATCCCTTCCTTCTCACAGCCACTCACATCTATTCATCTCCTCCTCCACCCTCATGAGATCGAATGACAGAATGGGAAAGGAAACAGGTGACTGAGAGAGAAGAGCGAGAGAAAGAGGAAGAGAAGCGGAGAGAAGATGAGAGAAAGCAGATTGAAGAAAGGGTGATGAAGGAATTGGAGGAAGAACGAAGAAAGGAAGATGAGGAAAAGCGAGGCGAGAAGAAGATAGGAAGAGGAGAGAAGAAGAGGAAAGAATTGAACGAGAAGCGAAGCGAAGATGGGAAGATGAAGAAAGACGAAGCAAAGAAGATGCGAAACGATGGGAAGAGGAAGAGCGAAAGAAAATTGAAGAAAGAGTGCGGAAAGAACTCACTGAAGAGAAGCAATGAGAAGAGGAGAGAAAGGAGGAACTTCGAAAGGAAGAAGAACGGAAGATGAAGGAAGAAGCAAAAAGGAAGGAAGAAGAAGCGAGAAGGAAGGAGGAAGAAGAGAAAAAGCGAATTCAGGAACGAGTGAGGCGTGAAATCGCAGAAGAGAAGAAAGGAAGAGGAGAGGCGAAGGGAGGAAGAGAAGAAAGCGAATATTCCCCCAAAGAAGTCAGAATGGGAAAGGAAGCAAGAAGCTGAACGAGAAGCAGCGGGAGAGAAACAACGAAAGATCAGAGAGGATTTGGAGCGAGAGAGACAACGAGCAGCTCAGAAAGACTCAGCGACGATCGAGACAGGATCGAGTGTGTCAAGTGCGTTTGCTCGCTGGGGCATTGGGAAGATGATCGACACTGGAGTTGGATCTCGTCCAGTCGGTCCCCAACTGACATCATCGTCATCTCGAGGCAACTTCTCTCAGAAACGAGAAGAAGACGAACGAAAGAAAAAGGAAGAAGAAGAACAAAGAAAGAAGGAAGAAGCAAAACGTCAAAAGAGGAAGCAGACCGGAGACAAAAGAGATCGATGAGGAGCGCATGCGAGCCGACATGCTCAATCGGGAAAGAGAGGCTGAAGAGGAAAGAAGAATCCCACAGGAGAAGGACGATCAAGACCGCGAAGAGAAGGAGCGTTTGAGACGGAAAGAGGATGAGAATCGGCGAGAACAGGAAAGACGGGAGGAGAGAGAGCGGAATGAGAGGATGGAAGAGGAAAGGAGGAAAGAGGAGAAGAGGAGGGAAGATGAGGAGAGAGAAAAAGGAGAGAATCAAACGAGAAGTTCAGGAGACGCTTCGGAAGGAGAAGGAAGCGGAAGAACGAAGGAAGAAAGAGGAACAACAAAAGGAGGAGGAGAGAGAAAGGGAGGCCGAACGAAAACGTCAAGCTGAAAGTCAGAAAAAGTCAGAGTGGGAGAGGAAGCAAAATGCTGAGAGAGAAGCAGCGGAAGAGAAGCAGCGAAAGATCAGAGAGGATTTGGAGCGAGAGAGGCAACGAGCAGCTCAGAAAGACTCAGCGACGATCGAGACCGGATCGAGTGTGTCCAGTGCATTTGCTCGCTGGGGCATTGGGAAGATGATCGACACGTCCAGTTCTCCAGCTCGCCCAGTTGGCCCGTCAACTTCAACTGGTGCGAGTTCACGCGGCAGCTTCTCTCAGAAACGAGAAGAAGACGAACGAAAGAAGAAAGAGGAAGAGGAACAACGAAGGAAGGAGGAAGAAGGAAAGCGGCACTTCGACAATGTGAACTAAACCTCCTGGGAAACACCCACACCCTCACAAGATGATACTGAACCATCCCGAGACTCCACTGACCCCCTTTCCATTTTCATCGATGAATGTCGGACCAGCCAGCGGGCGTGTGTGGCAGATCTGACAAGAATGACAAGACAGGAAGCAGCGAAATGAAGAGGAGAGAAGAGGAGATGAATCGGAGAATGAGGAACAACGAAGTTGATCCGAGACGAAGGGAGAGAAACGAAATGATGAGAGGAGACACTCCGAAAGGAACTTCCTCACAATCAGTCCATCAAAAACCACATAAAGGCCATACCGACTCGATCATTCGTTCTCGTCCTTCCCTTCCACACCTATTTCTATCCATCCTCTTTCTCTTCTCCATCCAACTCTTTCTCTTCATCTTCTCTGTTCTCCATCACATCTCTCTTCATCTTTTCCTCCTCTCCTATTTCTTAAAAATGATTCAATTCTCCAAGTTAGTCAATAAATTTCAGAAAAAGTTGATCAAACCCTTTTTGAAAAGTTACGAGCAATGACATCCTAATTAGGCGCTGTCCGAGGACGGACAGCGCCTCACCTTGTCCGGACAATTGCTCCTCCCTAAGACGAAGAGATCCAGACGTCATCGTTTGCCAGTTTTCACGGTTCTCATCCATCCCTTCCAATCAGTCTGTCGACAGTGTATGTCGAATGAGCGTGTTCGAATCACCTTCCAACCGTCCAGCGAACGGCGATGTGCACAACAATCATTGCGGCCGCTGGTTTCGCTCAAGTCCAGTTCGACCCCTCTCCCCAATTGTGAAGGAGCAGCGATTGCGGGACGATGCGCACAGGCGAGACAGATGCCACAGTCCAACATGTCAGTACCCATCCGTTTCAAACATGAACAGTCCCTTTTGCGTCTCCAAGCATCTCATCCTCTCTTTCCCCTCCACACATCCACCCACCAGCCACAACGCCGAGTGAATGATCCTCATCTCCCACAACCCACGTGCCCACAGCACTTCCACCAACAATGTCATCACAGGCCAAGCCACCAATCACGACGGGCACATTCAACTTTGGACGGTGTGCGATCAGCTGAGAGTGTCAGAGAACAGTAGAACAAGCAGACGCAACAACTTCTTATTCTTCTCGTTCTGCCTGTTCAATTTGCGGCTTTATCAGGGCGAGATCGATCAGGATGCTCACTGCATTCCCTCTCCTTCCTTCTCCTTCCAACCATCCACGACGACGGCTGATGGAGAAGCTCTCGTGTCATCTCTCCGCCCAGCATCCCCACACAGATGCCGGGATTGGTGACACTGAATGGCGGAGTTTGGTTCCTGTCTGTTTCTATTCAAGTCGCGGCATCTTCATTCCTAACTTGATGTTCCAGTCCATCGAATCGAAAATGATGGTCATTCCAAAGTCTTCTTCTTTGTGGTTGTGCAGTCTTTGTTCAGACACACTTCAACTCCTCCAATCCTCACCCATCAATTGCATTACCTGATCGACTGGCATCTCCCCCTTGTTCGTTCCATTCTTCGCAGCCATCCATCACTCCATCCACACAAACTCCCAGTGATTGTCAGCATCCATCCATCCATCGACCCCTTGCTTTCCACTAGCGAGCAGGGCGAGCGTGCGAGAGTGGCGACGAAGGAGAGCGAGAGTGAGGCGAACTTCGAGTGAGACTGGCGAGAGAGAATCCCAATGGTCCGGGCAAAAGAAACCATGAGATGATGACAGAGGCCACAAAGATTTCACACAAACTGTGGTTGATGTCCAAGAGGAGTCAGAATCAGGGTGGAAAGTTCGCGGGTTTTTGTCTGTTTCTATTCCTGTTATCAAAGGTTCATGCCCAGCAGGATGTGCCATTCAATTGAGTTGGAAACAATACCAACTCCAAAGTATCCTCCTTTGTCGGTTTACAGCTTTTCCTCCATCACATCTTCGAGGCCTACCATTCTCAACTGCCGATGCATTGTTTTCCACATATGGCGCTCTGCTCCCCTTATTTTGTTCCATTCCCACTGAGTCTTCATCATGTCATACAGAAAATTCCAGATTGAGTTATTATTTTTGAAGAATGTGAGGCAGCTTGGAATCGTGAGTAAGACTGGCATACGAAGAATAAAGTCCATTGTCGGTTGATGGTATGGACATATCCGGAGTAGAGAGGCGAGGAGTCTCATGAAATATCTGGATTGCTCGCCATCGATGAGTGAATATCGGTTCACGCACAAATGCCAAATATACAGCTCGACTAGTTCTGAATTGCATTGTAATTTTTCAGAAATATACTTTAATTATTCAGAAATGAACATAATTTTTCAGAAATGTACTTTAATTTTTCAGAAATGAACATAATTTTTCAGAAATGTACTTTAATTTTTCAGAAATGAACATAATTGTTCAGAAATGAACAGAGATTGTTCAGAAATGAACAATGATTCTTCACAAATGAACAGTGATTTTTCTGAAATGAACACTAATTTTTCAGAAATGAATGATCAAAATGAGTTGTCCAAATGCAATTTCGTAACCATATTCAGTCTTCTGAACAATGAAAAAAGGTTGATCGGACCCTTAAATTGTCTCAAAAAATTACGCGTAACCATTTTCGAATGTGACATCAGATGATAAACGGAGAAGATTTTTCTGGAAAACCATCGTGAAATTTCATGGAACGCTCCTTTTCTCTCATCGATGATGAATCTGAGACTGACGAGTCTCAAAACTCACCGATCACCGAAAGACAAATACAATACCAATCTCTCAACGAATCGGATGGATGGTTCTTTGGTGATGAAGTTGTTGATTGTGAATCTGGGATGGAAAGTCAGCAGGATGGGCTTCTCACAGGCGGATTCAGTCAGGATTTTATTCGAACAAGTCTCAAACGATCGAAAGATGAACTTCGAAGACTCTTGCCAGAAAGAATTGAAGCAGTTGATAGTGCAAGCCCACCTGAACCTCTTATTCCACAAGATCCTCATGAGTTTGTTGAACTACCAGCTCCTCAGAAGATGAAACGTGGTCGTCCAACTTCTCGTCCTGCCCCAAAGCCCCGACGATCTTACACCATTCTCACGCCTCGTGAACGCGACTTGGTCCTCGATGAAGTGAAGGAAGGGAAGAAGTACGATTTGATTGTCGAAAAGTGGAACATCTCGAAAGGAACAATCAACAACATCGCATCTGGAAAACCTGCTCCCAAACCTCGTGGGGGAGCAGTCTATCGAAAAATCACTCCAGAAATTTCACGATCAATGAATGATGCAATTCTTCAAAACCCACTCTTGAAGGGAGAAGAACTCAAAACTCTCGTCGAGGATAATCATGGAACATCCGTTGCAGTGTCGACAATCAATGCTCACCTAACTTCACCAAAAATGGTGGAACACGGGTGTACAAAGTTCACTGTGAAGAAAGTCGAGCTGCTCCAACACGAACGCAATTCGGAGGAAACAAAGGACGCGAGACTCGACTATCTTCAGCGATACGCAACAACATTCTCTCAAGGTGGATTTGCTGTCTACATCGACGAAACTTCCTTCAACAAGACCTGCTTCCAAAATCAAGGTCGTGCTCCAATCGGTCAGCGTTGCCTTCAACGAGTTCGTCGATTGCAAACTGAAAATCTCACTGCAATCACAGCGATCTCTGAAGCGTGGGGTGTTGTTCATGTGACGTGGGTTCAAGGAACTGTGTCTGCCCTTGAATTCCAACATTTCCTCCTCTCACTTTTTGGAGTCCCTTCAAAGAAGAACGAATGAAAGCTGCACACTGATTCTGGACAATGTTGGCTTGCATAAGACGGATGAGGTGAAAGAGCTCATCAGATCGAAAAATTACACAACTCTGTTCACTCCACCAAATTCCTGTGAGCTGAATCCGATCGAGTACGTCTTTGGCATGTGGAAAGGTGGGAGTTCGATTCCTTCTCATGTCAGAACAGAGGATCAACTGCGGATTCATCTTTCGGAATCTCTCAGTGCAATTCCTCATCGTAAGATATCCGCGGCCATCAGATTTGTGTCTCTCAGACTTCATCCAATTGTCGCTCGCCGAGGTGATTTGGCTCTCAATCGAACACAAGAACAGTTCAACCGCGATTCGAACGGCCCAC
This sequence comes from Blattamonas nauphoetae, assembly GCA_033064195.1. Classification (NCBI taxonomy): domain Eukaryota; phylum Preaxostyla; order Oxymonadida; genus Blattamonas; species Blattamonas nauphoetae. Next base: position 93,101 of record JARBJD010000040.1, read on the forward strand.
AAGCTCCAAGTCCGCAAGCAATCATGCCACCAGACCAAGGACCACGAGTGGAAGAACCTGAAGAATAAACTGCTTCATCAATAATTCACCACACAAGAGTGTTTCCCTTCGTTCTGTCAGTCTTTTCTAAAACGAGTGGTCTAAAATAAAGCCGAAAAAGAGCCGTTCATTTCTGAACAATCACTGTTCATTTCCGAATAATCATTGTTCATTTCAGAAAAATCACTGTTCATTTACGAATAATTCATGTTCATTTCTGAAAAATTAAAATTCATTTCTGAACAATCATGTTCATTTCTTGGCCTGTTAAGCTGTGTCCAGTCGAGGTGTGATTGTCCAGTCCAATGTCCAGTCTCCTATTTGGGCGTCGCGGCGCTGGTAAAAATCTATTATGCTTTCGACAGCTCGATCTCAATACGAATCGTGGTTGGAGGGATGATATTAAAGAAAGCATCCACTGAATGCCTATGAAAGAGGATATCTCCTGCCCACATACACGTGAAGAGAGTTGGGGATCGATTAAGGAACAGCATGGGTTCGATCAAAGAGTGAATCTCACTCTTGGTGTTTTCTGCGTTCAGACAAGAAAAGAACGAGATACATACAAACAAATGGCATATCTCAAAGAATGAGGAATGAATGATGTGGGATCTGATGAAAACAGAATGCGAATGAATGTGCAAATCCTCCTCTCCCTACTCTTCATGTTCTCTCGCTTTTATCATCTCCTCATCATGCTTCTTTGTACTCTTCTCTCGTTGTGTTCTTTCTCCAATTCTAGACGGCGTCTGTTTGTTAAGTTGAGTAGTCCAGATAAACATGGTGAGGAGTCAGATATAGTTCAGATTTGAAGATTTGCTGTTTCGGATCATCGCACGGGTTCGACGAGACGATAAATTTCGAGCATCCTCTTTGTACGAGGAGTTGGAGTATCGCTCACTCGCCTGATATTCTTTTGACTCTCACAGAGTGTGGATGAAAACTGAATCGACACAATCGATTGATGTGTTGCTTGTTGAACACCAGATGCTTGGAACAATCACACTGGATCGACGGAAGAGAAGCTTCAGTGGCGACAAAGTTGAATCAACTTGGGAGAAGATAGAACGATAAAAATGAATATCACACCACTTCCGAACTAAGTTTCGATTGAAGGAGATGAGGGGGGAGACTAGAAGGGGTGTTTAATTCGAGAAATGTTGTCATTTGTCCTTTTCTGTTCTTCGTTTGATCCTGGACAAGTTCGAAGTGTCGATGATGGTTGGGATGAAAGGGGGTAATTATGGAGTTTGCGCATCGATAGAATCGTTTTTCAATCACAAAGAGTAACTTAACACCGATCAATCGTCGGATATTGTTCGGATGCGTTAAGGTGAACTCGTCGTTCAACCAGTACAACTCCGCAAACATTGCTTCATGTATTTTTCTAAATGGAGTGAATGAGAAGACGTTGAAAGTGGAGAGGTGGGAATGCACACTGTAGTGATTTCGTCCCCGTTCGAGAGATGTCGCGTTCACCACATCCAATTCTGACTCCTGTTCCTCATTGTCGAAGATCAAGACAGGAAGATGATGTGCTTCAATTCCTTCTTCCTTGTTTTTCTCTCCTCCGCTTCTTTCCGCTCACCTTTAGATTCTTTCGCTATCTTCTCTTATCTGTCCCTCAGTCCCTGTTCAAATGAGAGAAGTGAATATAAGAGTGATGAAGGACAAATCAAATCAAAAAAACGTCAAAAAGAAAATAAGCGAGAGATGGCTACCGAAAATAGCAACTCCACCATCCTTGGGCATTTTGGGGCACAATTTGTCCATCATTGTGAAAGGTTCCTTTGTACACATTCGAATTTCTTCATCTTTCCACATGATGACTGTCGTTCGTTTCTTCTCAGAGCAGAAGGGGAACGGAAGAGGGATTGTGTCGACTTGTCGCATGTGGATGAGTGATCACTCTGTTCCTGCGAGAGATTGAGATAGAGTGTGTGAAGGAGGTGTCAATACATTGAAAAAAAAGAGAGAAAACACTGTCAATGACGATTCAAACCGTTGTGAGTTTGGCCACATCCAGGGCCAGCAAAACGCAGAGATGAAGACATTGCAGTGCCCAAACAAAGAGAGGAGATCTAATATTAATCAAAAAAGTGAGAGATAAGTGGAAAAATCAAACTGCAATCGGAATTGAGAATGAACTGTGTCCCTTAATAGGTGTCGATTGGACAGTCCAGGACTGGACAGTCCATTGGACAGTCCAATTTGGCCGACTCTTCAAAACCTCAAAAAACAGGATGCACTAATTGAGGAGACCCCAGAAAATACCTGCCATCGAATTGTCCAATGGTGTCCAATGGTGTCCAATCATGGGTGGATCAAGCCGATCCTCGCATGTCGCAGAATGGACTCTGATTCAAGCCATTTCGCCCTTTCTCGTGTTATTATGATCAATTCTTTGTGAAATTGAATGGAGAAATGATTTTAGGGTGAAATGAACGAGATGAAAAAAGAGTGTCCAATTGAGGTCAACTGTCCAGTCCAACACTGGACAGTGTCCAATCCACTTAACAGACCAATTCATTTCTGAACAATCAAAATACATTTCTGAACAATTATGTTCATTTCTGAATAATTAAAATGCAATTCAGAACTAGTCGAGCTGTACTGCTCCGAAGGCGTGAGAACTTGCCTGAAAATCGTCTCGTAAACAGATTGTTGTTTGTCGTCATCTTCAAATGCTAGTTGTTTGAGATTAGTTGGAGTTGAGAGCCAGAGAGAATTGGAGAGGTTTTCAAAAAGCCCAGTGTGAATATCGATTGCCTCCGCAAAAGAAAGAGACAGTGGATTGAGCGTGGTGATGAGTTGAGGGATCAAATCAGCTGTAACAAGTGCAAGTCTGACTTTCGTTGAACAGTTCTGGATCAGATAATTGATCGTCTTCATTGTTGTTCCGATGATGGCCTGGCTGGTTGAAGAAATGAGCACCACAATGGATTGTATGAAGTTGGTCAAGGATTCATCAGTGGTTGGCCCAAAGCTGCTGACAAAATCATCTGCTGACTCTTCATTCGCTGGATGCACAGATTTGAGAAATTTCACCGCTTTAGCTTCGAGTGAGTCATCAAGAGCAGGCTGTAACTTCATAGTAGCAACGAGAGACTGAAAAACAACAGCATTTTCGGATTCAGATTCAAGTTTTTCTTCATCCCAATTCAGGAATGGTGAGCAATCCATTGAAACTGGCAACTGAGGGGAGGACAAGCCAGATGGTACAGTACTTGAGGAGGCAGCTGTTTTCATGTCAATCGTTGTCTCTCTGATTGATTCTTAGAAAAAACACTCGTTATGGGTCAGACCAAATCGTCGAAGAAAGAGATTGAGATGAAGATGTCGCTCAGAAGGAAGAACAAAAAAACAACCAACAAAAACTGAGAGGCGATCACTTGTTGCGATCAATGAGAACTCAAATTCATCTCCTCCATCCATGTTCCCTCTCTCACTCTCGTCTCGTCCTCTCTCTTGAGAGCCATGTCCTCTATTTCATCAGCCTCAGACACAACCACCTTCTCTTTTCCAAACTCCCCACTCTTCACTCTCAACCCCTCCCCCAATCCCAGCCTCTCCTCTCCCCAGCCACACTCCTGAGCCTGCTTCCCCTTCACCGGCAACACTAATCCCTTCAAGACTCACTCATCAACGCCTCCCTTCTCTTCACTCTCGACAACCTTCTCATCGTCGGCCTCTGGTCATGTTTCTTGTTCTGCTGTTGACTCGACAGGGACTTCATTGTTCGACAGCTGTCCTTGCAGACACCGACAGCACCGACGCATGGAGTGAACGAAGGCGACGATGTCATGTGCATTCAGCTAGATTCGTGGTCACGGCGGAGACGATGTGACAACTCGCCAGGCCGACTGTGTTCGTGTTTTGTTTGTCTGTCTGCACGCCGTTGTGTTCGCTTGTGCCCCTCCTGCTCACATCAGCCAATGGCAATCTCGTCCTTTTCTCGAGTGCAGCTGGTGGTGGCTTTGGGAAAGAGTGAGGGGACAACGGGTGGTCAGTTAATGTGTCGTCGTCGAGAGGAACGAAAAGCGACACCGAGTTTCGTCTGCCGCTGCTGACACAGGCGGAGATATATGTGGGAGTGGAGTCGTGGATTTCTTCCTCTTTTCCACTTCTTATCTGTCATTTCTTTCTTTCTCCTCTTCTTTCTCACCCCACAATCCATTCACATTCAGTTCGAGTTGTGTATTCGCTTTTTTTTCTTCTCGCCTTCTCCGTTCATCACATGTTCCCCTGCCTTTCTCCTCCTCTTCTTCCACCTCACACCTTCATTCTCTTGTCAAGTTTGGAGTTGAATCTTTCGTGACGAAGGAAGAGACAAGTAACGAGTGAAGAACTCGACGACAGGTCACAGAAAGCGAAGGAGGAAGACAGTCGAGGTGAGCATGGCTTGTGCATCGAATAAACAACCATCAGCATGCGTCACAACGAGTGTGGGGAGGGGAGAGGCAGAGGGGAGTTGGAGGGCGTGAGCGGTGAGGGGAGAGGCAGAGGGGAGTGGGAGGGTGTGGGTGATGAGGGGGAGGCAGACGGGAGTGAAAGGGCGTGGGTGGCGGTGGAGAATGGATCGAGGACGACAATGAATTGGGCGACGTGTCCTTTCGATTCGTTCGATTCGGCGTCGAAGAGTCAACTGATGAGCGAGGGAGATCCAGAATGCTGATGGAGAGAGAGAATCCTAATAGTTCCTGCAAACGAAACCGTGATGTGATGCCAGAGCTGAGAAAGAACACAAACAAACAGTGTTTGTTGTCAAAGCCACGTCAGAATCGGTTCGAAAGGTTCGTTGGTGCCTGTCTGTTTCTATCCACGTCGTGGAACGTTCATGCCCAGCAAATTGTTCCATCCGATCGAGAATGCAACAATTCGTCCGCCAGAGTATTTGGTTTTGTCATTTCGCAGCTTTTCCTCGATCACATCTGCGATGGCCTCCATTCTCAATATTCGAAGCACTTTGTTCCATAGCTGTCGTTCTTCTCTGCCTTGATATTTCCATTTTCGCTGGAAATTGATCATAAAGTCCAGAAAAGTCCAGATTGAGCGATCATTTTCGAAGAATGTGAGACAACTTGAGATTGTGAGAAAGATGGGCATATGAAGAACAATTTCCATTGCCGGTTGATAAAAGGTACATATTTGGAGGAATCGGGCGAGGATTTCCAGAAAATATCGGGATTGGTCTTCGTCGACGATCGAAAAGCGGTTGACGCACAAATGGCAAATATACTTCTCCGATGGGATGAGAACTTGCTTCAAAACTATCTCGTAAACAGATTGTTGTTCATCGCCATCTTCAATTCCAAGTTGGGCGAGGCCACGTGGAGTTGAGAGCCAGAGAGAATTGGTGATGGTCTTCAAGAGACTCTTGTGGATATCGACTTTTTCAGTAAATGAAAGTGACTGTGGATTGAGAGTGTTGATGAGTTTGGATATCAGATCAGTTTGGAGGAGGATAAATTGGACTTTCGGTGAACACCATACGCATAGTGAATCGAGTATCTTCATTGATGCTGTGGTGATGGCACGACTGGGTGAGGAAATGAGCACTGTGATAGACTGTGCGAAGTCTGGAGAAGAATCACCAGAGAATGATGCAAAATTATCGACAAGAGCCTCGGCTGCTTCAGAATTATTGGGAACCGCATATTCGAGAAATTTGACAGCCTTTGCTTCCAAAGATTCATCAAGTGCAGGGTGCAGCTTCACAGTGGCAACGAGAGATTGAAAGATAACGGTTCTCTCGTGTTCAGAATCACAGCCATTGCAATCCCAATTCAGGAAAGTTGAATTGTCTACAGAACATGAAAAGCAGTGAGAAGAGATACCAGGACACTGATAAGCTGTGGACGCATCAATCTTCGCGTCAATCACGGTCATTGATTCAGATTCTGAGCTCATTCACACGTTATGGGTCAGATGAAAGAATCAGCGAAACAATGATATTGAGATGAAATAATCAGCAAAAAAGGAAGAAAAAACATCTTGTCACGACAAGGAAGAGGATCGATGAAGGAGAAGACGTCACGAAGGTCTGAGAGTGGTTCTAGCCTCGCTTGTGGATATCTCTTTGTTTCGCTCCGTGGAAGGACACAAAAAGAAGACTCCTGTCAGACCGACAAAATAGTGTCTCTTTTTTGACACACACGATGATGTGTCCATCAACTTCTGTCAACTCTTTTCAAACACAACACCATCACTGACGAAGGATGAGGCGAGGGGAGGAAGACAATCGTGTTCTGGCAGCGTTCTGGCGAAGAGGTTGAGAAAGGCGATTCTCCTCTTCATGGGTGGATGGATTCTCCAACAAGATGGACGGTGTGGAGGAGATTGCAGACAGACCTGGACATCCGTATTCTCGCCTTTCTCTCGTCTCGTTCATCGGCTGATTATTCCTCCTCCACAACGAGTGTCGTCGTCCTCGCATTTCATCGTATCGTCAATGATGCAATGGTCACTCCACCAATCTGCTTGGTTTCATCAAGTCCCAGTTCGATCGTGTCTTCGAAGTCTTCCATTCTTAGCAACTCGAAAGCCCTGTTCTGTTAGCCTTTCGCACTCATCCCGTTTGAAGATTCGTCCCACAACCATCATTCCTCCACCACATCCACAATCCACCACTCGTCCCAAAACGATGAGGGACAAATAGTGATTGTGAGAAAGAGGGACAGGACTGAACGAACACAATCATGAGTTGAGGAGAGCAGCAGACATCGAAAATCAGAGCAAGCATTTCTGTGAAGTGACTGGACTGCTGTTTGATGACGACTCGTCTCAAGACCCTCTCACAAACAGCTTGTTGCTCGTTCTCATCTTTGATTCCACAAAATAGTCGTATCAGGTGAAGGACAGTTGGATCAAAGACAAACCCGGACGAACTCCGCCACAAGGTTGATCCGCCCTCCGACAAGGCTCACAAGCTTAACTCGTCATCCACTGACATTTTATACACGTTTCGCGGCGAAACTTCGTGAATTTGGATTTCTTATGCGTTCCAGAAAGACCTGGTCCGACAGGATCTTGAGCTCCTCCTCAGATCGCTTGGAAGGCAAGGAGTTGTTTCAGGGTTGCAAATACATCACACTTACACTCTGTGACCAATCGGACCAAGACCGTTTCTTCTTTAAGTCGTGTGGTGGTGCACCAACGCTAGCTCGTCAAGTCATTCAAGGCTCAGAGAGCCATCAGTCCATGGGACATCATTCTAACCAGACTTGTGCTCCAAACGTTTCACGTGATATCATCCTCGGGTACAGCGCCCGCAAAACAAGATGTTCACTCCAGCAGTGCTCCTCTACACTACTTCGATGTCCATTTGCTGCGGGACAATCATGCCGAGAGATAACGAACAATCAGTCGACTTCGGAACGACGCACCATCACCCGCGAGTTCGTCGCGCCGGGGGATGATCAGCAAGGATTCACTGTCAAAAATCAACAAGGTGAAGTGGGATTCCTTTTCCACAACAACTCGTGTCTATACACATCTCTCGGGTGCTACTCCAAAAGAAGCTTTCTCGTCAAGCGAGGTAACGACTTCCCATCCACAGCAAACAATCGTTGAGAAGAACATGCTTCAACTGTTCGATGGAAAGGTATGGAATCGTTTGTTGGACATTTCAGTTCATTTTTCGTCTTCACTCTCAGTTCGAGTCAGCACAGTGAAGGCTGGTGTGAGCTAAGCAAGAGCACGTCTCTTTCTCGCCTCCTTTCCAGATCCGCCCATTCATTTTGGCGAACAGGAACAAAACACAAGCAGTATTGATCAAGTGTGAAGATACTTCGGAGAATCCTGTATCAGGACAATCTTCCTGAGCCTGCTTCCCCTTCACTGGCAACACTAATCCCTTCAAGACTCACTCATCAACGCCTCCCTTCTCTTCACTCTCGACAACCTTCTCATCGTCGGCCTCTGGTCATGTTTCTTGTTCTGCTGTTCACTCGACAGGGACTTCATTGTTCGACAGCTGTCCTTGCAGACACCGACAGCACCGACGCATGGAGTGAACGAAGGCGACGATGTCATGTGCGTCCCGCCAGAATCGTGGTCACATCGGAGATGATGCGGCAAGTCGCCAGGTCGACTGTGTCAGTGTTCCGTCGGTCTGTCCTTCTGCACGCCGTCGTGTTCGCTTGTGCTCCTTCTCCTCAAGTCACCCAACAGCAATCTCGTCCTCCCCTATGTGCGGCTGGGGTTGGTTTTGGCTAAAAGTGAGGGGATAGCGAGTGGTCAGTTGATGTGTCGATGTCGAGAGGAACGAAAAGTAACACCGAGTTTCGTCTGCCGCTTCTGACACAGGCGGAGAGATGGGTGGGAGGGGAGTGGACACTTCCCCCGCTTCGCCACCTCGCTAATCTCTTCTCCTTCTCAATCTTCTTCCTTCCCTCCCTCACATCCATATCAGGAGAATGAGTTCTGTCTAACCACCGTCCGGCCAGTTCGAGTTCTCTCCGCAGCTCTTCCTCGTCTTCATCTCGACCAATCATTAGCACACGTCACACCGAGTGTGGTGAGGGGAGAGGCAAGGGAGTGGGAGGGTGTGGGTGGTGAGGGAGAGGCAGAGGGGAGTGCGAGGGTGTGGGTGATGAGGTGAGAGGCAGAGGGGAGTGCGAGGGTGTGGGTGATGAGGTGAGAGGCAGAGGGGAGTGGGAGTGCGTGGATGACGACTGAGCAGGGATCGAGAACGACCATCACTTTGGTAACGACATCTTCTGATCCTTCCCAATCGTCACAATCCGTCGATGTATTGCCTTCCAAAAGGAGCGGTGTGAGAGAGGCAGTGAAGGAGAGTGTGGCGACCATCGAGCGAGACTTGTGAGAGAGATATTCAATCGTTCCCGCAAACCAAACAATCAGGTGATGCCATAATCAACAAAGATCACCCACAAACAGTGTCTGTTGTCCAAAAGGGGTCACAAACTGTTCGAAAGGTTCGCTGGTTCCAGACAGTTTCTACCAACGTTCCTGAATGTTCATGCCCTCCTCGTTGCTCCAAATGATCGACCTGAAAACAATATCCCTTCCGTGTGTTTGGTTTCTGTCGTTTCGCAGCTTCTCCTCAATCACATCTTCGATGCCCTCCATTCTCAACATTCGATGCAGTATCTTCCCCATCTCTCGCACTTCTCCGCCTTCGTCGTTCCAATCCTGCTGGATATCGACCATTCCATCCATAAAACTCCAGATTAAAGAATCATTTGCGAAATCTGCGAGAGAACTTGGAATTGAAAGAATGACAGGCATATTCAGGACGGAATCCATTGTTGGTTGATAGTATGGACACATTCGGAGGAGCCGTGCAAGAAGAGTCATGAATCCTGAAGATTGCTCTCCATCGATGAGCGAATATCGGTTTACGCACAGATGGCATATATACTTCTCCGACGGGATCAGAACATGAGTTAAAACCGTCTCATGAACAGCTTGTCGTTCATTTCGATCTTTAATTCTGAGTTCGGAGAGACCATACGGAGTTGTGGGCCAGAGAGTGTTGGTGAGGATGTTCATGAAGTTGGTGTGAATATCTACTCTTTCGTCGAATGAAATAGATCGTGGATTGAGAGTGGTGATGAGTTGAGGGATAAGATCTGCTTTTATGAGAGCAAGGCGGAATTTTGGTGAACAAAGCCAAATCAGAGAATTGAGCATCTCCATTGCTGCTGAGGTGATGATCTGATTGGGAGAAGAAATGAGCACCCCAATGGACTGGATGAAGTTGGTCAACGATTCAGCAGATGTTTGCCCAAAGCTGTTGAGAAGAGTATTTGCTGATTCAGAATCCTGTGGGTCCACATATTTCAGAAATTTCACTGTTTTAGCTTCGAGTGAGTCATCAAGAGCAGGCTGTAACTTCATAGTAGCAACGAGAGACTGAAAAACAACAGCATTTTCGGATTCAGATTCAAGTTTTTCTTCATCCCAATTCAGGAATGGTGAGCAATCCATTGAAACTGGCAACTGAGGGGAGGACAAGCCAGATGGTACAGTACTTGAGGAGGCAGCTGTTTTCATGTCAATCGTTGTCTCTCTGATTGATTCTTAGAAAAAATACTCGTTATGGGTCAGACCAAATCGTCGAAGAAAGAGATTGAGATGAAGATGTCGCTCAGAAGGAAGAACAAAAAATCAACCTACAAAAACTGAGAGGCGATCACTTGTTGCGATCATCGAGTGTGACTAGTGAGAGAGAATCCCACAGACGTTCAGTTTCATATTCTTCACGGACAGTTTGTCCTTCAGCTGCTATGCTGTCTTCTTTGAGATGTTGATGAGATTGTTGGAAATACTTTGCAGATTGTGAGGAGCGCCAGGGACATGTGATCGTTACGAAGTTAGAGACGTTGCTTCCTGATTTCATCTGCTCGGAGAATGCGACGGCTGTCTCCTTCACAACCTCCATCTCAATCAGCAAGATGATCAGAGTGATGAAGCGCTCGTTGTGTGTCAATGTTCGATTACAAAGCCGTCCTCCGCAAGATGGAATCTGCTGTTGATGACGTGTGTCAGCATCTCCAGTGCCGAGATATCGTCGAATCAGATGTCCGAGATCTGTATGAACGAGTTGACGGACGTGAAGAAGAACATGTATCCAGACGAGTCGAATTCCGGCTTCAGTTTCTCGATGCAGTCGACGTAGAGCGTGCTGGTTGCGTCTGCCAGCTTCAACGCGGCTGTGTTGATGCGCTCACTGTTGATCTCAGCTTCGTCCAGATACCAGCTGCTGGCAATGTGGTCAGTATCGACGACGATCGGCTCCGATAACGTCGGAGAAGAAGGAGTGGCAGATTTTGGTGTCGATGAGGATGTTGGTGGGGTGTCGCCAGCATCAGATTTCGGTGTCTTCATCGATGTGCAGTCAGCGACAGATTCGTTGAGTTCGAAAGTGTGCACAAGTTGACATGGAGCCATTTCCCTTGGCGCACGCCTGTTTGCTTTCGGAAAACGTCTTTGCGTCGATGGATTGCCCAGTCTTGATCGCAAATTGCATCTCTCCGAACAAGTCGAGCTCACCTGTGGTAGTCTCTTCAAGTCGTTCCCATCGCGGCACAATACTGACATTGATCAAATTCTGTTGCTGAGAGATGAAGATCTCTCTGTTAGAGAACTGTCGTTGAGAGAATCTGGGAGATGAAAAATAACTAACCTAAAGATCTGGAAAGATCGGAAGAAACCTTAACTGAAGTGTGGACAGCTGGTAAGAGGATTGGCGATAGATAGTCCCAATCGATCCGATAAACGAAACCATGAAGTGATGTCAGTTCCAAATAAGAACACTCACAAACAGTGTTTGTTGTCCAAAAGAGGTCGGAAACAGTTCGGAGACGAATGCTGGTTCCTGTCTGTTTCTATTCCCGTTCCGGAAAGTTCATGCCCTGAAAGTCGTTCAAATATATTGAGTAGATAACAATTTCGTCAGAGAAGTCTCCGTTTTGGTCGTTTTGCAGCTTTTCCTCCATCACATCTTCGAGGCCTTCTGTTTTCAACATCCGCTGCTCTGTCTTCCACATCTGTCGTTCTTCTCCCCTTTTGACGTTCCTTCCTTGCTGGACGTCGATCATGAAAGACAGAAAACTGCTAATTGTCTCTTCATTTTCGATGAATGTGAGATAACTTGGGACCGTGAGAACGACTGGCAAACGATGAACAAAATCCATCGTCGGTTCATGATACGGAGATATCCGGAGGAATTGGGCAAGTACGTACAGGAAATAACAGGATTGGTCACCATCGACGATAGAGAAGCGGTTCAAGCATAAATGGCAAACGTACTTCTCCGAAGGGACCAGAACTTGCTTCAAGATCGTCTCGCGAACAGACTGTTGTCCATTCCGCTCTTTAATTGCGAGTTGTCTGAGACCATCCGGAGTTGCGAGGCAGAGAGATCTACCGATGGTTGAAAGGAGATATGTGTGGATATCGACTGCTTCTGCAAATGACAGAGACAGTGGATTGAGAGTGGTGACGAGTTGAGGGACCAGATCAGCTTTGACGAGGAAAAGGAGTATTTCAGTGGAACAATTCTGAAGAAGTCGTTGGAGCATGTCCATTGTTGCTGAGGTGATGATCTGATTGGGTGAGGAAATGAGCACCAGAATTGACTGGATGAAGCTTGTTGAAGATTCATCAGTGGTTCGTCCAAATTTGTTGAGAAAAGCTTTGGCTGAGTCTTTATCCTTCGGTTCCACAGATTCGAGAAATTTCACCGCTTTCGCTTTCAAATTGTCATGAAGAGCAGGCTGTAACTTCACAGTGGCAACAAAAGATCGAAAAACAACGGCCTTTTCGATGTGAGTTTCACGTTTCTTTTCGCTCCAATTCATGAAAGGAATACAATCTGGAGATAAGGATAAGCAGTGTGAAGAGATACCAGGGCAAGGAGAATCAGTGGAGGAGGAGGATTTCGTCTTCGTTCTTTTAGTCCTTATTCTGTCTGACGGATCCTTGATCGTACCCATTCTGACAGTTTCTTGAACAATTAACTTCCCAGATGAGCAGTTCGAATTCGAAAAACTGCTCTAGCAAGATAATTTATTCTCATTTATGCATGGATGACCAAGTGAAAAGGCTTGTTAGTTGTCAGTCACTGTTTCTCTTCGTTTTCAGGTGAAATGATATCTTTATGGCTCAATGAAAGGTGAACAGTGAACGAATCATTGTTCGATGCTCGCAAACCAGAAATCGGCAGCGCAAGAGAGAGATGAACTCGCGACGGGATCATCGGACTGGGAATGCTGTGGAGATATGGGTGAGTGCTGTTAACGACGTTGGCATGGGTCAGGAGAGTGACCGAGACGAATGTCGGCAATGACATCCTCGTTGAGAGAATAATCTGGAAGGAGATGCAAAAGAGCAAGGGACACATTTGCAGTGTTCCATCCGAGTAACAATGCACGAATAGTCTTTCCTCTTTTATAATCAGCGTGCTTTTCAACCTCTCATCCGCCTGTGAGAGTTCTGGAATGGTCAGGATGTTTGGTTGAAGATAAGCGGAGATATTCCCAATGTGAACTGAATCTGGGGAGCCAACGAGAACACAGTCGGCGTCGGTCTTTTGAACATCAACCCTTTCGAATCAACGACGAACGAGCCGAGTCCCGAGATCGTCTCGTTTGGGCTGTTCGTGTCCTTCTCTCGACTCGTCTCGGTTTGCATGAACACAGTAAAACTATACGCAACAGCTTCAGGATTTTCGATTTCGAAGGAGACGGAAGGAGGAGGCGCGGTGACGTCGAACTCGAAGGTCGGGGTGTCGAGAGAGATGGAGAGGATACAATCGACGGTTGGGGAGTAGCGGAGAGTGGTGTTGGTGGAGAGGAGACGACAGGCGATGGTGGGAGGGGAGTCTGGGAGGAGATGGAGAAGAAGAAGAATGAGAGGGAGATGATGAATGAGAGATGAAGAGAACAGAGAGAAAGATGAGAGAATCGTGATTGTGTTCATACTCGTCTGAATTCGGCCGAAATGAACTCTGATTTCTGCACTGCACAACTCCCCATCTGCCGTCCACCCAATCCGCCCCTCCTCCTCTGCCAACGTGTCGTTCAGAGTGCATTGCCTGTTCATCTGGTTGATCACCAACCCCAACTCAGCTGTTGGTGTCTCCATCACTTTCATTTTCTGGTCAGACGGATGAGACAGCTCAACAATTATCGTCGTCGACTCAAACTTGTTATTCAGAAAGAACTCGAACAGAATCGACGTGATTGTCCCGACAGTCTCGTCACTCGATTGATTCGCTTATGATGATATCCGTCCATCAAATCCAGTCGCCAAAATCACTGTTTGGAGCATGTCGAGGGTGTGGGAATCTTGGACTTGACTTATGATTCCGTTGGGTTCCGATGGAATGGTCGCGTTTCCCACTCTGCTGCCAACTGGACACCAACCACTCTGATCTGTACAAGACGTGCATGTCGAAGAGCAGTCTGTGTCTGCATACGAACTAGATGGGCACGAATCACAATGATATCCTCTCGTCGCCCCTTCAAACAGAATCGTTGTTCCTGCCGAGCAGTGTTGGAGATGTGGTGTCGAATTGGCGAGCGAAGGTTCCAGCGGGTGTGATTGCGCAGCGAGCCGACGAAGTTGTGGAAGAGTCGACGAAGTTGTGGAAGAGTCGACGACAGTGCCGGGTGAGCAGTGGAAAGTGTTAGTGAGTGTGGAGATGAACATTCTGTTGTGTTTGCGGGTGGGATCTACTCGAAGCCCTTCCGACACACGACCTCCAAACATGAACACCTGCCTCCCACTTCGTACTTGGCGTCTGACGAGTCGAGAGCGGGTTCAGACACTTTCCAATATGTCCAGAACTGTCGAAGCTCGTCCCCATCCAACCCACCCATGTTGACAATCCCATCCTCCACATCGACCGTGCAAGCAGCGACGCCGATTGTGTTTTTGGGGAAGGAAGAGGCTGGTAAGGAGAAGGGAGTGGTGAAGACGAAGTTCTTGTCGGGTGAGGATTCCGAAGCGAGGATGATGAGGTCGATGGTCAGCATCGATTGGTCCGTCTCGCTCAGACCAACACAGACGAAAAGGAGGTCACCTTCTGCGCCGTCAATGTCAATTGTTTTCGTCCAGATCGTTGGTTGTGCTTGAGCTGCCAGGGATGGTTCTGGGGAGAAGGCGACGTGAGGATTGTCTTTTCTTGAGCATTGGTGTTCCTCGACGCAGTGATCCGTCGTGCCAAGAAATGGTTGAAAGGGTCCAGATACAGATGTCCAGTCGATGCACGGAGAGGCAAACCTTCCTGCACTGTCATCATCACTCTCGAGGAGTGTGAGCTGATGAGCGAGAGAGATCCAGAATGTGGGGTGGGAGAGGGTGGGAGGTGAGTAACATGCACAAAGTGTCCCCAGTTGACGCATTGCCTTCCACAAACGAGCAGGGCGAGCGTGCGATTGTGGCGGCGAATGAGAAGGAGAGATTGGCGACCAACGAGCGAGATTGGCGAGAGAGAATCCCAATCGTTCTGCCAAACCAAACCATGATGTACTGTCAGAGCCGACAAAGATCACACACAAACAGTGTGTGTTGTCGAAAAGAAGTCAGAAACAGTTTGAGATGATCACTCGCAATTGTGCAATTCTACTCCGAATATCGAAGATTATGGTTCTGAAAGTTGTTCCATTCGATCGAATGGGCAACAATCCATCTTCCGTCCTCGTTTTTGTCGTTCTGCAGCTTTTCTTCAATCACATCTTCGAAGCCCTCCATTCTCAACATTCGATGCACTGTCTTCCACATCTGTCGCTTGACTCCCCTTGTTTCGTTCCAGTCTTCTTGGGCATCGATCATTTCATACAGAAAATGACAGATTGACTCTTCGTTTTCGAAGAGTGTGAGACAACTTGGGATCGTGAGAACGACTGGCATTGGGAGAATCAAATCCATGGTTGGTTGATAATTAGGACATATCCGGAGGAGTCGAGCGAGGAGTCTCATAAAATACTGTGATTGGTCCCCATCGATGATCGAAAAGCGGTTCACGCACAGATGCCAAATATACGTCTCCAAAGGGACCAGGACTTGCTTCAAAACCGTCTCATGAACAGATTGTTGTTCATTGCCATCTTCAATTCCGAGATCTTCGAGACCATCCTGAGTTGCGAGCCTGAAAGAGAAGGTGATGGTTGAAATGAGATAAGTGTGGATATTGACAGCTTCAGTAAAAGAAAGAGACAGTGGATGGAGAGTGAAGATGATTTGAGGGTTCAGATCAGCTTTGACGAGTCCAAGTCTGACTTTTTCTGAACAGCGCCAGATAAGATTTACGAGCATCTTCATTGCAGCTTTAATGATTGTCAGACTGGGTGTAGAAAAGAGCACCCCAATGGACTGTGTGAAGCTTGCAAGAGAATTGTCAGAGATTGATGCAAGGCCGCGGAGAAAAGCATCGACTGATTGTTTATCCTCTGGATGCACTGATTCCAGAAAATGCACTGCCTTCGCTTCCAGAGAGACATCAAGCTTAGCCTGTAACTTCACAGTGGCAACGAGAGATCGAAATACAACTGCTTGGTCGTCCTCAGATTCAAACGTTTCTTCTTTCCAATTCAAGAACGGGGAGCAATCCATTGAAAATGGGAATTGAGGGGAGGACAAATCAGAGGGTCCTGGACCAGAGGATGGGTCTGTTTTATTTTCAATTGCGGTCATTTTGGAAGGTTCAGAATCACAACTTTCGTTATGGGTCAGATAAGAATTCGAAAAGAAGGAGATTGAGGCAATCCATGAAAGAAGTGACAGGGAATGAACGAAAGATAAGGGAGGGACTCATTCCCATCCACAGTCGACCAGTGGTTCACACGCGGATGTCCATCAGAATGATCCGACTGACTCAGAACTTGGTCACATCGAAGCAGACACGTAACATTTCCTTTGTTGTGTTGAGACAGTTCAAAGACAATGCGTCGATGATGACGAAGTTCACTGTCACCGCAAAGAAGAGAGCGATTCGTGCCGTCCAATCTGTCGCCTTCAAACGCAGCAATCACAACGCAAAAAGAGGCCAGTCCAGAAAGTTCAAACCAACATGGCAACTCGGTGGTGGGTCGACTCGTCGTTGCATCTTTCGAGCCGCTGGCGGTCGCCGAGTCAGAGATGAACGCATTGTCTTCCAGAAAGGAGCAGCGCGAGAGTGTCGGCGAAGGGATGAGAGTGAGGCGACCATCGAGGGAGACTGGAGAGGGAATCCCAATCGTTCCCGCAAACCAAACCATGAGGTGATGTCAGAGCCGACAAAGATCACACAAAACAGCGTTTGTTGTCTAAAAGAAGTCAGACAGTTTGAAATGGTCGCTGATTCTTGTCTGTATCTATTCACGTCGTGAAAGGTTCATGCCCTGCAGGTTGTTCCAATAAATCGATCGATCAACAGTCCTTCTTCCAATGTATCCTTTCTGGTCGTTTTGTAGCTTTTCCTCCATCACATCTTCGATGCCTTCCATTCTCAACATTCGATCCACTGTCTTCCCCATCTCTCGCATTTCTCCTCGTGTTTCGTTCCATTCCTGCTGGACATCGATCATGACAGACAGAAATGACCAGTTTGAGTAACCATCCTTGAAGGATGTGAGACAACTTGGAATTGCGAGAAAGATGGGCAAGGCGACGATTAAATCCATTGTCGGTTGATAATAAGGTGAGATTTCGATGAGAATGGTGAGAAGTTGAAGATAACGCATGGATGGCATTCTGTCGACGATCGAGTAACGGTTCAGGTATAAATGGCAAATATACTTCGCCGAAGGCACGAGAACTTGATTTAAAACTGTCTTATGAACAGCTAGTTGTTTATTCCGATCTTCAATTTTGAGTTCTCCGAGACCAAACGGAGTGGTGAACCAGACAGAATTGGTGATGATTGTCATGAGGTTGAGGTGGATATCTTCAGTTTCTGCAAAAGGAAGAGACAGTGGATTGAGAGTGATGATGACTTGAGGAATCAGATCAGCTTGAATGAGGACTAGTTGGTCTGCTATCGAACTGTGGATGATCAGAGAATCGAGCATCTTTATCGAAGCTACGATGATTGCCTGACTGGCAGAAGAAATGAGTACCATAATGGATTGTACGAAGTCAGTCGTATATTCATCTGATATCGATTTAAGACTGCTGATAAAAGCATCTGCTTCACTGTACTGCGTCGGAGTAACAGATTCCAGAAATTCCACGGCTTCCGCTTCCAGTGAATCATCAAGTGAAGGCTGTAACTTCACTGTGGCAACGAGAGATCGAAAAACAACTGCCATGTTATCTTCAGATTGATATGGATCTTCGGTCCAATTCAGGAAAGAAGAACATTCTTTGAGAATGAAAAATGAGGTGAGGCCAAAGTAGAGCATGTTGGACGTGAAGGTGGATCTTTTTTCTTGATTAACGTGTTCATTCATTCTGATTCGAAGTTCAAACACTCGTTATGGGTTTTGAACAAACCCTTCCGAACACTTCTATTTCACACTTTCCCATATACCTGTCTGACTTGACTTGACAGACCTATTTTTTAGAAAATGCGTTGACTGTCATGACATTGGACTTTTTGTTTGTGGGTCAGAGATCATTTCTCATTTCCTTGAATAAGACGATAATGAGGGAAATTCGAAGTTCAACCGACAGTTCTGTGACGGTAATCCAGTATAATGTGGCAATTGTTGATATTTGTGGCTTTTTAACACACTTCATTGACATTTTGTGGGAATCATGGGATGATCCTGATCCACTTGCTGAAAAGGCAATTTATGTTCTTCCATTGAATTTATTGGATCATCCGTTGTCCATCAGTGCATTGTGGACTGGGGCTTCACACAATCTCATCTTGGTTTCGCCGATCGATCTTATGATGATACACCGTATCTATTCGACGATATTTGAGTGATACTGTTTTCCATTTTCCTGTTCAAATCATTATAAAGGTTCTCTTCCAGGTTTTGGTGATCATTCTCACACCGATCGCATGTAAAAACAGAATCATCTGAATCCAATCATTTCCATGCAAAGAACAGAAGCATAAGAAACATATTTCATTTTCGTCACAAATGCAAACAAAATCGACACCATTTCTTTGTCAAATCAGACCTGGATCTGTTCAATAACCATTCCACACGAGCTTTTGACAAAACCTCACCCTCGATTCTTAAATTTGATCGTTAATTCATCTGAATGTTCATTCAGGCGACATTTTCATGATCTGTATGCTCTATTGACTACTTTTCTTCATCATTTTCCAGTTGATCAGCCTGTTATTTCACAGAACAACGATACTCACAACATTGCCTAAAACAAGCGATATACGCAAGAGATGAGAGATTCAAACCAAATTCCTGCTTATTCAGTGGTCGATCACATTTTTTCATTTATTCATCTTATTTAGAACCCACATCTTACCTTCTGATCACGTCTACGTTGATTTTTGCTTCACATGGTTCAGTGAACCGAATTAGACCCTCCAATGATGTCAAAACGATAGTTGTGATCCAATCAAACCATCTTTCTTGCCACTATAGTCTTGATTCGCCTCTCACACGATACTTTCATCAGCCTGCTTTTGGGCTTCTTCATTGAGATATATCTCAACAAACGGTTTTATTCTGTCTTTTTTGACATTGTTTGTTCCAACTCAGGAGTTTTAAAATCACATTTCATCATCATTACATTGTTGTTTTGAAATTCTCATCACGCACAACTACATCTGTTTCTACCTGAATGGCTTTCCAAAACGAAGTAAAAAGAGATTACAACATGTTTTCAACTACCCAGGGCACGATTCGAGAGCTTGACAAGATCCTGTTGTGATCAGTTCCCATAGATAAAAAAGATTGACAGTTTGACATCGAAAAAAAACCTGTCATACAGGTATACTTTCCCAACTCACTCAACTCACTATCAGAAATTAATGTTATTTTGGTGAACATTCTTTACAACTCTGTGATCATATCTTCGTCCCATACATCGATCTTCAGTGAGACACTGTCATTGATTCACACATGTTTGAATAATTGTTCCATTTCAGACTTTCTTTCACTGGCCTCCTCCAAACTCTTTCACAGAATCATTACAACTCCTTGTTTACAAGATTTGTCAGTGATCGATGATCAGCATATTCTGTCCAGCATCGTCCTACTTCTTCGGAATGGCGTCTTGTTCGCCTCCACCGATAGTATTGGCTCATACCCAACCACTTCAGACTCTGATCTTCAACCTCTCCGACATATGGTGCTGCATGAAGTCTTGACCCCAATGGAACCATTTCTCGTCCAGATCAGTCGCAATCGTCACCTCATCTCGTGGATCAACGAATCAAAGGTCATCTGGACTCTATTCTCATATCTCCTTGAAGCGACTGCCTTCCACCAACAAACACACATCAGTTCAATATCTGGTTTATGGCGGACAAGACCCGCAAATGGAAGATCAGTGGAGCTGAAACTGTGGGCAGAGGGAGAGTATTGCTGCAGACACTGGAACGGGAAGGGTTCAGAGATGGAATCGGATAAGAACTGCTTCACGACAGATTAAAGGCACGAGGAGATTTAATTCGTGACTACTCTTGCACGATCCTTCATTTTCTGGGAATTAACTGCCGTTAGCGTGGATAGATGACTCTTGTTTGTTCAGTCTTGTCTTCTTCTCCACCGACGAAATTATCTTGCTCCTTGAGGCGTTTTTGGTTGGAGTCAGAGAATGAGCGAAGACTCTCCGACAAATTGGAGCTGCTAAGATTGTGAAAGAACTGAAGTTAATCGAGAATGATGGACGATGATTGTTTGATGGTTTAGCAAGCATCACCCAGAATGGTTGTTATGGCAAATCATTTTATTGCACTGCGATGTCCTCACTTCTCGAGACACCATTTCTCTTCTTGATCCTTCTCATGATGTTCATTGCCAAAAAGATTCTTTATGGAATCAGATCTTTCGATCCGTTCTCTCACATGAGGAAAGCTCGTACACAAGTTCGCAAGAAGAAAACAGCGCGAATTTATCAGTTTGTCCTCCCGACAGACCCAGCGGAAATACAAACATGGACAGATCTTTCGTCTGTGTTCCTAACTCTCGTAAACCTTATCAAAGAAGGAAACATCCTCAACGACACCTCCGTCAAACATGCATGTCGCTTTCTGGATGAACTTTCGACTGGATGCAAAGGACGATTCACCAAAGAAAAAATGCTGTTTAACTTGGTGAAAACTCCAGATGGAACTTGCCATGGCTTTTCAGAGTCTCTGACTGCTCTTCTGGAGTATCGCCATCCAGAGATCGCACACTACACATTCTTCCTCATTTTTCAAATTCTCAATTCTTGTTCGTCGCTGGATGTCATTGAATTTGTTGAAAGTGGCTTCTTTGTCCACCTTTCACGTTCATCCTTCTCTCAGGAAACATATGTTTCACCCGAAACACAGCGACTCATGATGAGTATTGTGTATTTCTGCCTGGACTGCTCCCAACACTTTTCAATTGATAATATCACTGCAGTGAGGAATATACCAGAACTCACAGTCCATCAAACACTTTTCACCAATATTATCCAGCCATTAAGTCTGTTTTTGAATTGGGAGTTCAAACACGCAATCAGAAATGACAAACCCGAAAACCTTGAACCTCGAACAAGACTTTTGCGTGTTATCATCCTCATGACACCATTTTCTGAACAAACCACCAACTATGTTCTCACTTCTCCGATGAGTGTGATGTGTACCACGAATTTGGACTTCATTGAGAACGAAGGCCAGAAGTTCGAGTTTCTCAACATGTTAATGGACGGAATCAAGGAATGGAAGAGCAGCGAGAAGGATGTGGAGATTCGGGGCAGGAAATTGATGGGAAAGCTGAGCGAGGAAGGCTTATTTGACGAACTGGAACAAACTCTTCAACTTGCCGAATCTGTGTTTGACGATGACGAAAACCGCTTTCTTGGAGGATATTTACTTCATATGTCGAATGGGAATTTAGGATAAGATCTGGAATCACTCGGAAGTCCCACTGAAGAACAAGAATCTTCAGAAACATCCTCGTTGTCTATTTCTTCGACATGGAACCAAATTTTGTTTCTTAACATAATTTTTGTTTCTCGGTAATTATCAATATATTCTCTCTATTTTGTGAAAATCCGAAAGTACGGAGAAAAACCAAATTTGTGTGTCTGTCACTCTTGTCAGCTCACTTCTGAAAAATTGGAGAGAATACTTTCATAATTATCAAGAAATGTGAATTATGTCCCGAAAGAAAGTGTGTCCTCTATAAATTATGATGAAAAAACAGAGAAAAATGAATAAGGCAAGTTTGGAGAGATGAGAGTCTTTTCGTCCTATCAGTCAAAAATAGGTCCGTTTCATCCTTCAATCACGCCTCTCCGTCGTGAAGGACCTTCCACTCCTTCTTCCAGTGGATAGTGGGAACAAAAGTTCTGGTGTTCTGAGACAGCGAGGAATCGTCAGAGATGAGATGCGGGAGGTGTATGGGGATGGGCGTGTGCGGGGAGTGAACGTCAGCGGAGTCGAAAATCGATGGGAAGAGGGTGTGATATGTTCTTGGAAGGTGGCTGGCGAGGATGGGGTGTGAGGGGGAGTGTGTGGATGATGTTGGAGTGTGTGAGACAAGTTGTGTGTAGACAGATCGACGTGGTCGGCGGTTGAGACGAATTCGACTCGCTTCTGCTCTCGTTGTTTTGGTTCTTCTGTCCGACGATGTTCATGCTCTCGTTCAGCGCAGGATTCGACTGGTTCGTCCTGAATCGATTGTTCACTCGTCTCCATCTTCATCCTTTCGTCACGATCAGAAAGATGGTCCTCCATGCCC
This sequence comes from Blattamonas nauphoetae, assembly GCA_033064195.1. Lineage (NCBI taxonomy): Eukaryota > Preaxostyla > Oxymonadida > Blattamonas > Blattamonas nauphoetae. The sequence goes on from JARBJD010000040.1 coordinate 115,447, forward strand.
TGTTCGTCCTCTCTGTTGGCAGGAACAGGGAAATTAGCATCTTCCACTTCGTAACGCAGTTCATTTTGGTCCAATGCTGATTCCGACAGTCCAGAGGCTGAGTGAATGGAATCATGTGAGTTGGAATCAGTCACTGTATCACCTTCTCCCTTGGACCCAACTCCTTCCTCTTCTTCTCTTTCTGTTCCCTCTCCTTCCTCTTCTTCCCTCTCTGTCCCTATTCTTTCCTCTTCTTCTCTCTTTTCCCCTCTTTCCGCATCATTCCGAATCAAAGAATCCCCCTCGTCTTCTTCTGATGTCGAGGATTCATCTGAACTCCCTCCTTCATCTTCGTCCAAATGGCGTATCTGATGCTGATCATCGTTCTGTTTTTCTTCCTCTTTGTGGTGTGAGAGCGCGTTTTCCGCCTGAGATTCGTCTTCATCGGTTTGTGGAGGATCGATGTCGTATTGTTCCAGTTTTGGTAGCTCTTCCTCATCCTCTCTTTTGTCTTCCTTTTCTTCATCTTCTCTCTCTGTCCCCTCTCCTTCCTCCTCTTCTCTTTCGGTTCCAACTCCTTCCTCTTCTTCCCTCTCTCTCCCCTCTCCTTCCTCCTCTTCTCTTTCGGTTCCAACTCCTTCCTCTTCTTCCCTCTCTGTCCCCTCTCCTTCCTCCTCTTCTCTTTCGGTTCCAACTCCTTCCTCTTCTTCCCTCTCTGTCCCCTCTCCTTCCTCCTCTTCTCTTTCGGTTCCAACTCCTTCCTCTTCTTCCCTCTCTGTCCCCTCTCCTTCCTCCTCTTCTCTTTCGGTTCCAACTCCTTCCTCTTCTTCCCTCTCTGTCCCCTCTCCTTCCTCCTCTTCTCTTTCGGTTCCAACTCCTTCCTCTTCTTCCCTCTCTGTCCCCTCTCCTTCCTCATCCATCTTTCCCGTTCTTCGTTCTTCCCTCTCCTCTTTGTCTGGTGAATGTTCGTGACTCTCCGTCCGATCAGAAAACGTCATCGCCACAGTCGTATCACTCTCTCCCGTCTCATAATTTGATTCTAATTCGCTCCGACTTTTCCGGTCACCCTTAAACAGTTCATATCGACCACCCGACCCCATCTTCCTCCGCTCTTCGTCAGTCACAATCCACTCTCCATCCCTCCCAATCCCCAGCTGCCTCAGCTGGCTCTCACTCAGCATCGACGGTGCCCTCGACACTTCCATCAGCATCGTCGACTCCAACGATCGTTCATCACTCGACGTGAACGAGTTGTACCATTCACTCGCTTCCTCCCTCCTCCTCCACTCCGCGTTCGCCCTCTCCAACTCCTCTTGAACTCTCCTCTCCTGCTCTTCTCGTTCGAGATCGGTTTTCTTCTTCGATGGAAGATTGGATGTGCTCTGTGCTTTTCTGAGGTGTTGATCGCCCATCAGCATCGACATGGGCGTGGTCTGATTCAGAAGTGTCGGATACGTGTGCGAAGAATCACAAAGGTTGGTCGGCAGTGTCTGAGCCAGCTGGTCGTTCTCAAATACATCTGACTCGCCTCTCTCCTCCTGCTCATCCAACCACTCCAAATCTTCACTCTCGTCTCCCATCTCCATTTGTGCCAACGACGAGTGGGGAGTTGGGAACATCTCATCCCCTGGCTGTCTCGTCCTGTCGGTGATCGGACTCAATGTCTGTGCCCACTTTGTCTTCTTCGGATCCGGTCTCCGCTTCCGCTTCCTTTCCAAACCGACAGACGAAGATCGTTCTCGATTCAGCTCGGAATCCACAGAGTCTGAACCCCATGTCATCGAAAGCGGAGGGACAGCACTGCGACGAATGGTTGGGAGGCGTTCGGTGTGAGTGGAGAGGGCGATTGTGGACATCAGAGAGTCTGTGTCTTGTCTGCTGTCTGGGTCACCAGAGCTGAGTCCCTCCTCCTCGGGTTTGTGAAAAAGGTCATGTTGAGTGTCGTCTTCCTGTCCCTCCTCTGAATGATCGTCTCTCTCTTGTTCGCTGATCTCCTGTTCCTGTGTTACTTTCTTGTTTTGTTGGTTGGTATCTGTGTCATTTGATTGCTCCTCATCCTCTCGTTCTCTCGTCTGGGCATCTTCGTGAAGTTCTTCGAGAATTGTGATCGATCCCTCGTTGTGTGCCTGACTGTCTGTGAGAGTGGTTTGGGATTTTGGCTTGTTTGGGGGAGAGTTGAACGGGAGAGACAGAACTGCTCCTTTTCTTCCTTCCACCTTCGTCCATCCTTCGGTCTCCATCTCTTCTTCCTTCCTCTTCTCCACCTCTTTCTTGCTTAAGAGAGAAGGTGGTTCTGTCACTCGTGTTTTCTTCTCTCCATCTCCCTCCTCTGGGAATGGTGGAAGCCTCAGTTTGGGAGGAGAGGGTGTGTCCAACAATGAACTGAGTGTCGGTGGAGGACAGGGTGGAGGTAACACGACATTCTGTGGGGACGCTCTTGTGACTGAGCGAGGTGGTGTGGAGAGTGGAGATGTGATGGGAAGAGGATGTGGTGGGATGTCGTGAGATGGAGGGTCGGGTTTTGTGAACGGATTGGGACGTTTTGGAACCGCCACTGTGTCGTTGTGGAGGGATGGATGGCGAAGAAGCTCTTGCCTTCGGTCGAGCTTCCATCGATGGACTGAAGTGGCATCTTTCGATTTGGGTGATTTCTCCGGTTCTGGCTGTGCTTCAGCCGATTTCTCGTTCTGCTGTTGAGGTGTTGTCTGAATCTGTTGGATTGAGATCGGCTGTTCTGAGATTTGTTTGGGTTTTGATTTGGGATGGGGTTGATTATTCAGTCGTGATGGTCTTTGATGAGCAGAAGAAGAGCCAGGAATTGATTGCTGATGGTGAACTTTGGATGATTTGGTGATTTTTTTGGGACTGGTCTTGAGTGGTTGTCGTGGACGACTCGAGCGAGTCTCAGATGGAGTTGTGGGTGCTGTTGAATCGACCGTGTTCTGACTCGGCTGAAGTGAATCATGAATGTGTTCTTGTCGCATGTTGGCACGTTTGGGAGGCGATCCTTTCCGTCCAGGCTCGTTCCAGGCATTGGCTTTGAGATAATCATCCATCGACGGCCACGGCTGCCTGTGCAACGGAGATGATGATGGAATGATAGGTGGTCGATTTGTGGAGGAATGAAAGTCGCGTGAATTTCGTCCAAGCACAGACTCGAATTGAGAACGAATGTGTGAAAATGACGCTTTAACAAGAGCAGGATCAGCATATTGTTCCAGACGCTTCAAAACAGGGAGAAAGACGCGATGGTTGTTCGAGTTCGGAGTGTAAGGAAAGGAGAGTGAGGAGAAGGAAGAAATGGGTGTTGATGGTGAATCTGCCCCAGAGCTGGCTATCGGTTGGAATAGCTCATCAACAAAAGAGAATGAAAGAGTTCCTTCGGGAATAGTAGGTGGAAAGACGACCTTGTTCTGAATAACTTGAGTTAGAAGTGTGATGAGAGAGAAAAGTTGACTGTGTGTTGAAAAAGATGGTTTTCCGGAATATTTCCTTTGAAATTCGGTTAGTGTGGCAATGAGACGAGATATTTTTGACTTGACGTTTGAAAGAAATGTATAATCTCGGAGGGAGACAGTCACAAAGAAGAGTGTGTGAATTACTGTGATAGGAAAGTGGAGAATGGCTAATTTTTCTTGTTCAGTTAAGACACGTGATAGTTCACGTTCAAATTGTGTAATTTTATTTCTGTCAAGCCATTCCATACAGGTGTCAAGGATAAATGAAAGATCATCCGATGTGAGGAGAATTTTGGTCTGTGATAAGGTTTGCTGTGAATAAATCGCGAGGCTTCCTCCAGAAGATCGCGATACAATAGAATGAAGATTGAGTAGTTGATCAAACACATGAAAGAATCCCGGGAAGATTGGCGATCGATTCTTGATGTGATGAAGAAATGTCTGAGCAAAATTTTGAATCAACACAAATTCAGAAGCAAGATGTTTCAGATTCAGGATTCGAAAACATAGATGGCATGAAAGGTACTCAACCATGAGAGATTTCTTTTCGTCGAGTTCAAGAGAGAAGGTAAAGAGATTCACCAGATTATCTACATGAAAAAGAAGGAAAGAGTCGATTTAGAGGAAGGAAGCACCAAATATAGGAATGAAATATCGAAATGTAAGGACAATTTGTTGACAAACCTTCAACCTGCTCCGTTGTCAATAGAAGTTCAACTAAATCTAAGGTGATATTTGACACGAATAGAGAAGGGACAAGTTGAACTGGTTGAGCAAAACATTTGTACAGGAATGATCCAAATAGACTGGAGGCTTGGGAAGACATTCAGGTGAGGATTGACCTTAAAATACAGTCTCTATGAAGCTCTACCTCCGTGAACAATACACAAAATGCACTGGGAGCCTTCAGAAAATAACTGAGTACAGATTCTTCCAGAGAGTAGAGTGGTGGCCCTCCACTGGTTTATTGGATGCCTCGCCGAAACATGAACCCCCTCTCTCACCAAAAAATCATTCATGATTATCTCCAGTTACATTTTGACGAATTTCACCCATTTTTTCCCGATAACAGCTTCCGATAGAAGAGCAGTGAAAAAGACAGAAAAAGCCGCGAAACATTGGAGGCAATCAATAAACGCAATGCTTAACATTTACCCCATGTAAATGGAACTCTTTTGAGGTTGTTGATGGGTGTTTCTTGCTGTTGGAGCCGGACGACGTTCGCGGGTTGGCTGATTCTGAAGCTTGAAACACTTTCCTCGTGGCTCGTTTCCACATGGATTTCTGTCACTCAGCCGTCGAGACTGAGCAGCAAGAGCTTCCTGGTATTTCATTTTCTGTGTTATATCCTGTTCATGAGCTTCGAAGCAGGGCTCAAACGGCTCATGAACCTTCTGCACAGGGAGCTCTGAGATGAAGATGAAAGAAGAGTAGGAGAACTTACCATCATCGTAGTGTGTTACTGGGAGAGAATCTGACATGTTTTAGTGAATTGTTAAGAAAAAATGTCTGCCGGAAAGAAAAGTCGTTTTCCGGCGCTTGTTGATCGTGACTGGACGGGCCCACGGAAATTCAGATCAGATTTGGAGAAAAAATGAATATCAATTCTACAGTAAGCGGTTGCAAGGGAGTGAACCTCAGAAATGAAATATGTCGACGAAATGATAAAGTATGACGGGCTTACTTGGCTTTGAAGATGAATTGCATCACAAACACCGATAGCCCATATAAAATAAGGACAGAGCTCCTGAAGACCACAAACGCCACTCTACAGCCAGCAGCCTTCGGTTTGGATCCAGTGAGTGAATTCACTGAGATAAAGAGAGAAAAAAGATGATGAGAATGAAATAGTAAGTATAATGAAATAAGTGATCCAAAAAGGGATAATTGAAAACATAAAGTCAATAATATCACTCAAACTGTCTCTGTTGATACTTGCATCAGGAGACACTTCAAGTTGCACGTATCCAGCTCGATGTGCCTGAATCCGCACGACTATTTCAACCAAGTTCGGAAGGAGAAAGATGTAGATAAACCCACAGAAGGATCCAGCGAATCGGAGGATGTTTCCGACCGACGGGTAAAACAGAGCGAACATCGTCGGAATTGACATAAAAACAATGCTGCTCGGAAGAATATGAATCCAGAAATTGAGTTCCAGAGGTTTGTCCTTAAATTCCTCTTTTGTTTCGTCACCATGTCCACTGAAGGTCTCTTCACCATCATTCCGGTCGAGGAGTGGCCTCTTCTCTGATCGAGTTCCCCGAAAGCCTTTTGATCGACTTGGACGAGTGCACCCCTTCCCACATTCCAAAGCACTGCGCGGGAAGAACCCTTCGAAGAATGACGTCCGAGTCTGCGAAAACATCACAGGCCACGTGACAATCATCTGCAACGTCAAGCAAATCCGAGCAACAAAGGCCCAAATGTCTGTGCTGGCAAAGCAGAGCAGGATATTGTCAGGGACTGTCTTTATTTGCCCCGTGGCCGGATCTTTGAAGTGGTGGTAGCCGAGATAGCCTGTGATCCCCACTGCCAGATAAAGCAGCATATCCAACAAAAACCCAAGTGTCATGTTCAGAGTGTTCTTCTTCGGTGAGCGGGCATCGTAGAACATCGAAGGGAGGATGTTGTGGATGAAGAAGGAAACGGACAGCACGCCGAGTGACACTGGGAAATTAGGAGATGCGTATGTGATGTCTTTCATTGTAATGCCTCCCGGAGGTGTGACTCCTTTGAACACAACGATCACACAGACGGCAAGGACAGCAATGATTCCGAAACTCGATATCTTCAGAATGACTGTCAAGTCGGGGATTAAAACAAGAGGGAATTCAACAGCAAGAATAATCAAGGCGGATATCTTCGTTGTCCACCAAGTTGGAGAGTCATGCTTTGTGAATGCGATGAATGCGTTGACGAGTGAATGGAGGTTCTGTGAGAGGAAGATGTGCAGCGAAATCTGAGCAGAGAGGAGCACCAACACGGAGATCCCTTGAGCCAGATATTGCGACCAGGCACCCAGAGTGTCACGGCATTTCTGCCCAAAATCATGATATCCTTTCGAGTTCTTCAAAATAAGACGTCCGGTGTATATTGACAAGAATCCAGTCAAGATAACTAAAACTGGACCCAGAATAAGACCAGACTGGGAGATAACTGAAGAAAGTGACTTTGATAGGAAAAGTGATGGAAACCCCAAGGGAGAGATATGATTGTGGCACCAATCATTGTCGCTGCGAGAGAAAAGATCAGCACAATACTGGGTTGACCTCCTTTTTTGGACATCAAGATGGCGAAAAATGAAGAGGTGAATGTGAGAACAAAAAAAGCATGGTCAGATCAAAAGACCTCGAACTCTGGGCTTTCATGCCAGCCTTCAACAAATCCAAAAAAAAGTTAGAGCAAATTATAAACTCTACTTCACGTTAAAAGAGGTCATTTTAAGCTCATCTTAGGTTCTGGAGTTGTTCCCAAATTCTTTTTATTTCAACTTCGGAATGAAACCATGTGTTGTTTCTGGTCAGATTGAACCCCTCGAGATTCCCGCCACATCTGCAAATCCATTAGTTCGTCACAGTCTCAAGAAAGGAGCCGAAGCACGCCTCGCCGATCTTCAGCAGTCTCACCTTCATTTGCATGGCTACTACACTACAACAGAGGAAAAATTTGCAATCTATTATGAGAGTATACCATTTTTATCTTCGAAAAATTCATCTTTTTCCCCTAGCGTATGGAACAGGTCCGACGAAGGTTCTTCTCGTTCCTGGATGGGGTGGACACATGGACGATTACCGTCACCTTTTGATCTCTCTTCTCGACAACGATGATTTTGAGATCTGTATTTTTGACCATCGTGGGATCGGATTCAGTGAGTCATCAGCTCGCTTCCTTTCGATCCAACTCTACGCGACTGACGCCCTGGGTCTCCTCGACCATCTCGGCTGGGATCGAGTGTGTTTGTACGGAGAATCGATGGGTGGGATGGTGGCCCTGCAGATGTACGAGAACGAGCCTCAGCGATTCGAATCGGCTGTGTTCGCAACAACGACGCGTGGACCATACTTCCCCACGCTGAGAGCCTGGGCGACGTTGATGAGAGCTGTCCCTGCCAGAAACAGGACAGAACAGCTTCTTCTGACACGACCGATTCTCTTCTCAAAGGCGTATCTCACATCACCGATGGATGAAGAATGAATGACGGGAAAGGAGTACCTAGATCAGCCCCTCTCCCATCTTCCATATCCTGATGAACCCTCTTCAGGCTGCCAGAGAAATCTCTCCCCACGTCATGGTCATACACGGCACCGCAGACAAAGTATGACATTCCGTTGGTGATCACCGGTATGTCATGTTGATCGCCCCAATGACATTTCATCTTCATCATTTCGGACTTATTCCAGCAAATATAAATAGTCAATTATCAAAAAACTGTGGAATGTAAGTAAAACAAGAATATAATCAACTCCTTACTGTCTGTACTTCGGAGCCCATCGAGTGGGGAACTGCTGCCTATTCATAAAACCAAACAACGGGTTCCGATCATCCTCACTTTTCTCCTTCTGTGATTCTTCCTCATCAGGGATGCAATGCTCTTCCATCTCTGTGAATACATCTTCATTGAGCGCAACAGTCCGTTTGCCTTTTGTCTCCTTTATTGTGAAGCCAGCATCGCGAAAAGCCAACCGGTTCTTTTTTTCGTCTGTACAACTTGCTAGTGTCAGGGCAGCTTCGCTAAATCGGTTTGTTTGCGTTCTAGCATCTTGTATTTCATTATCTTTTCGTTCCATTTGCTTCCAGGGCGGTGAAGGTCAGTTGGTCACATGGCTGAGTGAGATGGGAAGATGCAGGGGGAAGGTGAATAGGATGATGTTGTTAACTGCAAGGTTTTGCTTTATCTTCTCAGTTTTATGAATTTCAAGATTGTCCGCCAGGAGCACCGCGGTATTGTCAAGGAGGTTTTGTTGGACACGGACTTTTGCACGTGTGGGATGAACTGTTCATCGATCCAGTCCATGTATTGATCTGACTGGATCAATCCACTTTGGCTAACTCCGGTGACAGCATCTATATTTCCTTTCTTCACCTCCTGCGCAACCTTTCCGTCGAGTTTGTTCGCTTTGATGACGATCAATGGTTTTACAGCTCTGCCTTCAAACGGTATGCAAGCTAATATACCGGTCACTTTTTACTTGCACTAGTTTTGAATCGGGGTGGAGCAGATTCCTTTTTACCACAACTCTCTTTGTCCCGACGGATCCAGCCTTTTCAACAGACTTTCATCGCAATTGAATATGAGTCGTGGATGGACACCCACAACAGAATCTTGTAATCGTTTCTTGTATTTCCTAATCATCCTCTTTTGTAGTCGGGATCGTGAGCTTTCTAACGGCTTGGCAATTGTGCGTGTAAGAGTCTTTCTGTGCCGGCCTAAAAACCGATGAACCCATCCCTGGGTGACATTTGTATGAAATTTTTCTTGACTAACTTGATTATCCCAGTCCTTCCTACTGGTCGATGAAGGTTCGCAAGGTTGTGTATTTCGCCAACAAGCTCGACTTCTTGATCGTCAGACAGTCTGCGATCATTTGTAATCATCCCTGCATTTCGTCGCTCTCGTTGATTCCGAATGTGCCACAAGAACTGTCGGTTGGTTCGAAAAATGTATGAGATATCTTTTATATATGCCTTCCCCAGGTAGAATCGTGTCCAATGATCGTACGCATAGAGGAGACATTCGGAATGTGTCGACAGTTGCTTTCGAGCAAGTTGAGTGTATGCTCGTCCTCCAAGAACTTTGCCGAACTTTTCCTTACATCTCGCGAGTACATCCTTTTTATGTGTCTTCCAATAACTTTCCATCCTTATTCTACAGACTATAATCAAAGAAAACTGGAGAATATGAAATGCCGGAAATGACAAGAGAGTGATCACATTGTCATGGTCGTGATCACAAACGGATTATGAAATAATTTCTCATCAGAAATGAATCATTTCTCAGATTTATAGTTGTGTCACCAATATGTCCCATGTCACCAATCCGGCCTTTTTTCTGGAAAAATCAATATCGGTCAAACTAAGAAAAATCTGAAATTTAAGAATTATACTCCCACGCGATCCCGAGAAATCCTCAAAATACCCCCTTTTGCCCGATGAAAAACATCGTTTTGACAATATCTCAACAACCAGTGAATCGATTTCGATGAAATTTTTCACACAAACGTTTTTTTGGTGAAACGAACATTTTTGCAAAAATTTGGAGAAAAAATTCTGCGTATTTGGGAAGATCGGAAAAAACCCATATTTTTCTCGACAAAATATTCTTAGGAAAAAAATCCTTTTATTTTTTGTTCATCTTTTGTCGAGATCTATCCGACTATTATGCCTTTTATTTGATTTAAAACGGATGGCTGGTTGTGGAGAAATGACCGCAAAAAGTTGAAAAAAATGTGTGCATTCGTAACGTAAAACGTATTTTGAGGTTTTCTCGGGATCGGGTGGGAGTATAATGCTAAAATTTTATTTTGTTCTTAGTTTGACCAAAATAGTCCCTCACAGAAAAAAGGCCGGATTGGTGACGCCGGACGGTTTGGTGACACCACTATTATGTTCATTCTTCCCCTCTTCTTTATCTCATTATTTCTTGATTCCGTCTACAGATGATCACCTACCCCATGGAAAAAAGCTTGCTCGAACTCTGAAGTGTCCCTTGATCGCTCTTACCGGCGTCGGTCATACCATTCATTTGTTTGTCATCATCTTCTTGTCGATTCATTGATTTTCATACCTTGCATATCCACTTATACTTATTTTCTGTCTGTGTTTTTCTACATTTATCGTTGTTGAAACAACTGACATGAAATGAAACCCATACCAAAAGTTCATGAAGATCGTTCTCCCACCCGGCTACACTAACCAGCTGCAGACTCAAGAAAATACTGAAAAGGCGATTAAGCTGGTGAAAGACATGTTTCAGGTGAATCTTTCTGCCCAACTTACCCTTCTCCGTGTCACCGCGCCGATGGTTGTCCTGAGTGGAACTGGCTTGAACGATGAACTCAATGGTGTCGAACGCCCTGTCACTTTTCCCATCAAGGACATGGGGGATTCTCGTGCAGAAGTTGTCCACTCACTTGCAAAGTGGAAACGCTGGAAATTAGCAGAGTTAAAAACACCACCAGGACGTGGCCTATACACTGATATGAATGCACTCAGACCCGATGAGGAGCTTGATAACATCCACTCGATCTATGTGGATCAGTGGGATTGGGAAAAAGTCATCACAAAGGAGGAACGCACCCATGCATTCCTCCTACGCATCGTAAGGAGAATATATGAAGCAATCAAAGTCACTGAAAACCGATTATATGTCGAATTTCCGCAACTTGTCCCCCAGCTTCCCGACGAAATCTTTTTCATCCATTCTCAGGATCTTTTGGACATGTATCCAACAATGACACCGAAAGAACGAGAAGACGCGATTACAAAACAATATGGTGCGGTTTTTATCATAGGCATTGGATGCATACTTAGTGACGGAACTCTTCATGATTCAAGAGCAGCTGATTATGATGATTGGAGCACCCAAACACAACCAGGACGACTCGGTCTGAACGGTGATATCTTGCTGTGGAATCCCATTCTACAGTGTGCCTTTGAGATTTCCAGCATGGGAATTCGGGTGGATGAGGAAGCAATGCGATTGCAGTTACAAGAACGCGGGCAGGAATACAAATCTGGATTGATGTTCCACAAAGCCCTTCTTTCTGGAGAACTGCCTTACACAATCGGAGGAGGTATTGGACAATCCCGTCTGTGCATGTTTCTTCTCCGAAAAGCTCACATTGGTGAGGTCCAAGCGAGCATCTGGCCACAAGAAATGATCGACAAGTGTAGTGCTGCGGAGATTATCTTCGCTTAGATCTTCGTTCTCTATCGTCACTGGTCATTTTTTAAATAAAATACCATGCGATTTCTTCTGTTTGACACTCATTTTTCTTTTTTGAGGGATCATCGTTGTCTCGCATGCACTTCGCCGGTAGATTGTTTCTTGGAAATGAAATCATCCTGATTTTAAGACAATATCAGTGCTACAAACGATGTTCAGTATCATTCGAGTTGATTGGTTAAAATTGTGGACTGATCATTCGACTTTGTTTTGAGTGAAATGTGATACAAAAGAAACATCCGTTGTTATAACATCCAAAATGAAGAGATAGAAAATCAAAATGGGACAGGTTGATGGACGGCATATCAGCAATGAAAGAAACATCAAAACGGAGAAAGAAGATCGTTAAAATCAATGAACAAACAGCATCCCTGATCATGCCAAGACATAAACTCGTCGTGAAGAACGAGAACTTGACACAGAGTGCTGCATAAGGCTCCAGAACAATATATATTGACCGGTCGAGGGTCAAAAGAATTCATCTCTCTCCCCACTCCACTCGATTTGCGTTTCTGATGCTGGTGAAGCGGGTTGACAAAAGATGACAAGTCGGAGAGAGGTGTGTACTGTCGCTGAGTAATGAAATCCGGCGATGCAAACGACAGTGAAACCCACATCAGTGGATATTGCGTGCATGTTGGTGGGAGTTTCCCGTCGGCCGAAATGTGGACGAAAGTGTTGGCTTCGAAGTCATACACAAAGCCATGGAGAGCGATCCCACGAACGAGAACGCCTCGAGAGTACGGGACATCGCCGATTTGGTCGGAGACATCGCTGGGGGAGGAGAGGGGGTTCAGGGGGACGAATGTGAGCGAGATTTTGGCGTCAGTATAGGCATATTGAAGTGGGTTGAAGGGAGGGGAAGCGACAGAGAGTTGGATCGGCGGGAGAAACTCATAAGGAATCGAGATGGATGCAAGATTACGCTCAGGAGGGCTTGGTTCGAGTTCCATGCGAGGAGACGGTGAAGGGGAGGGAGACACAGTTGTGGGTTTGACAGATGGCTTGTAGCTCTGCCGTCGTTTCGTCGATGATTGTCGATGTGCCTTAACAGCTGCGTCGTAGATGACTGGCTTCACAGCTGCAAAAAAGGCTGCGGGGAACGAGAAGAGAGAGATATCGAACAGAAGCGGTTTGTCGGTGGATTCGATCACCGAGGAGAGGAACGAGTGTCCACGCTGGATCCATCGCGTGATGGTTGTGTGTTTGAAGGGGACGTGGATGGGGAGAGGGAGATTGTCCAAAGTTTGGGGGAGAAGGCGGAAGGACCGGTTTGGTTCTGTTCCGACCATTTTGGAGAGTGTCAGACTCGTCTGGAAGAGAGAGATCATGATGTTGTTCATTCTGCATTCGGTCTGGAGGAAGGATTTCATTTCGTGTGATTCGAAAGGAGGTGTGGCGTTTGACATTTCCGTGATGTTGTTTGGCTCGATGGATGGAAGTGATGCGATGAGCTGGTTGATCTCATCCGATGGCAGCTGAAGCATCGGGAGAGACGGCAGAGGTGGAAGCGGTGCGTACGGCCCCTGTCTGATGTCTGTGCGGTCGATGAGCGCCTTGCTAAGCCTCTTTGTTCTCGTCATCAGGGCGATGGTGGATGCGTTCATCACAACAGGATCAACACCGATCAGCTGTGCCGCGATTGTCTCCGGGATGCCTTGGATGACCTGTTCCATCACCAAATGCCGTTCAAAGACGTGTCCCGTATGCTCCTTTCGGAGACGGAAAGTGGGCTCGTTGGGCGAGGATGGAGGAGCGATGGGGTGGAGATAGTCGAAGTCTGGGTTGAACATGTCCAGACTGAAGTAGCAGTCGACGAGGTACAGCAGGAACAGGATGTCTGGCGAGTCTTTGGAAAGGAGCGGAATGAACTCGTGTTGGATGTGGGCCTTCAGTCTTCCGAAAATCGGAGAAAGGAAGCGAGCGAGATTGGACGAGTTTTGGTCAGGGGTGACATAGCGAGACGAGAGCGAGCTGATCTCGTTGCTGTGAATCTTAAACAGTCGACGGAGGAGACTGTGAACATCAGACAACACTCGCAGGAAGGTCGCCTGCGACATCATCTCGTTCTCCACTGCCAACGTCAGTCCATTCTGTGTCGATTCGAACGCCGTGTCTTCCATGTCGTAGAGTGACGCTGAGAAGAGTCGCTTGACTTGGAGTCTGAGCGAGAAGAGAGTGAACACGAAGCACAGGTTGAAGCAGAACCTCCCCCAGTTCGGAATGTCCGACTGGACTTCGTAACCAGGCGGAACCCATCCGATCGTCTGGGCCAGATCGGCGTTGAGCGAGAATTGATCCCAATTGCGCTCAAAATGCCGGAAAGTGCCGAAGTTTGTGGAAGTGGTCGACTGACTCCAAAGATCCGCGTGATGCGTGTCTGTTCTGACGAGAATGAGCGATCGTTGGGCGAGAGAGCGTTGTGGGATGGTTGGAAATCGCTGTTTGGAGATCAGTAGATCCATCCGTTCGAGCTGGTGTGGTGGCGAAAATGTCTCAAACGATGAATCTCCATACATGAAGATGGTGTGACGTTTCAACATATTCTTCGACAGATTACACTTTATCTTGAACCGCGCGTGGGTTTCAACGGTGAGAGAGTTCAGGACTTGCTTGTGGTTAAAGGTGTCTGTATCTGAATTCCTACTGCTCATTGTGTGATGTCTGGATATTGTCTTTGGCATCGATGATTGTTGTCGAGGCTGGTTGAACTGAAACGACATCTGAGTCGTTGTTGCTGTTTGGAGCGGAAAAGACGAGATTGAGAACTGGTCTTGAGAAAGGTAGATGTTGGTGACGAAGAAGTTCGACTTGAGAACCGAGTTCAGAAGAGGCGTGAGGATCGCATCGACTGGCGACTGTCGCCACGACTTGTTGATTGCTCGAGCTGGCTGCTTCGACTGCAGAATCGATTCCGTCTGAGCTGGAAATTGATTGTTTTTAAGTTTCGCTTTCGCAAACGTCCTGAACAACGTTCGAGCGATCGTCACATTCACATGCGGCGTCTGATACGGCCCCCAAAGAATCGACGAGTATTGAATCTGAAGCGGGGCAAGATAGTCAACGAGGGTGTAGTTCCCTTTCTCGACCGACGAGGGATACACAGCCACGAAGATGGAAGAGGCGAGCGAATCTGGGAGGTATTTGCTTGGTGATGTGATCATTCTCTCCAAATACGGCTGCAGAGAGACGAGGGAGGGAGGAGCGATGAGGACGAGGGGGTAGTTGAGGTGTGTGGACATCAGAGCTCGAGAGATGATGTCTTCCATCGTATGCCCGTTCAACACGCCGATAATCTGCGAATCACGAGTCATTTGGTACAGAGACTCAATCCCATCTTGAGGGAACAGTTGCTGGTACACAAGGAACCGCTCGAGAGGAAGCAGGTCGTTGTCCATGCCCCCTGGGAGGCTGATCTGAGTGGGTGTTGGATGGTTGAGGAATGCCAGCCATTCCTGCCGGTGATTCTTGAACGACATCTCAAATCCATTCGGTTTCATCTGATCAGGCGGGAGGATCTTCCCATCCGACGAGAAGAAAACATCGAATCTTCTCAAAAATCGCAGGAAGTTGGATTCGGTGATGGTCATCGATCTCGTTGTGATGAGCGCATCGTCCTCGTCTGATGCTTGGTACGCATCGAAGTCGTCGTATGAATCAATCAGATTTCGGAAGGTGTCGATGTACTGTGCGTTAAACGAGAAGTTGTCTTCCTGATGAAGAGAGGACTGATGTGGCATGGAGATGACGTGGCTGCTCGGATGGGAAAGGTACTGTGGTTCCATGAATGTGTGTGGAGACAGTTTTGTCATCTTCTCACGGACCATCAGAAGACGCATGTTTGTGTTGAAGGAGAGGATGAGGTTAACAGCAGGGTTGTGTGGGAGAGGGATGGATGCTCTCTTCTGCCCCGAACTCTTCATCGCGTATGATTGGACGACATGATCGAACAAGAACTGTGAAAACTGACGAGAAATCGCGATGAGGCTCACAGACTTGTCTGAGTCGCTGACAGAATCGACAACTCGGAAGTACTCAAGCAGAGCAGGCGAGAGGCGGTATTCTTTGATGGCTCCCTGCATCAGACTCCCTCTCGACTTGAACGTTTCCGCTGTCAGATCCGTTGTCGAGTTCTGGCGGACTGGTTTAACGTGTTGGTTCAGAACGTACAGTCGGAGAATGTGGATGATGGAATCGAGGACAGCATCGAAGAAGTTTGAGCATGTGATGGCTCCTGTCTGCCTGAATGGCTGGAGGATGATGTTTCGTATGGTCATTGTGGAGAGCCAGCGAGAGATTGTGACTTGTGTGTAGAGTTGATTGATGCTGAACAGATCTCGGACGAACGACGTGAGGATCGACCGTGTTTCGATGGCTTTTTGTGATTGTGTGATTTCTGAGATGAGAGACAAGAACGCCACGTTGGCCTCACTCTGCGCTTGTCGATATGACATTGTGAGAGCTGTGAGCTGAGAGATGCTTGTGGTTCGCATTGAATTTACAAATGATACCAGATCTGACAGGGTTGAGACCACAGAGTCGACGATCGGTGGGAACTTGAGCAGCAGGTCCTGCCTCTTCCTCTTCGCAGGCGGATCGAAGGCGGGGATGAAGACGTTGTATTGCAGTTCGTAGGCGAATGATCGGGCAACGGCGAATGGAGCCCAGTTGATCAGAGTGACGTGTGGTTTGGCGACGAGCGAGAAGAAGTTCACGGTGTGTGTTGGGAAGAAGGCGGCTTCGTCGCGAACGATGATAATCAGCTTGAACCCGTCTCGGAGAGCGATCTTCTTGCCCGACAGAAGGACTTCACTGAGCGGGTTGTTGCTGCAGCAGTCGACCAGTTCGTTGAGAATTCTGAGTGTCTGCACAGCCCTGTCTTCGTTCATCGTCGAGATGAGGTCAAAGAACTCGACGATGAGCGGATACCCAGACAGGAGAGCGTCCATCGTGTCCTCGATGAAATGTGTGCTCAACACGCTTGTCACAACAACAGGCGTTCGAATCCTCAACCGGTTCAGGATCCACTGCGACGCTGTTCCGATCGGATCGATAAAACACTTCACAGAATGAAGTCCCGACGCCTGAGCGACGAGACTGCTCATGACGAGGAAGTCGTCAGGAGGGATTCCTTCCACTTGATTTAGAATGTACAGCGACGGGCCGCCAAGCACTGCCCACAGCGGTCTGAAAGAGTTTCGGATGAATGGAGTCGCTTGGCGGACACCCAGTTGAGAGATGAGGGTGGTTGGATCGCTTGAGACGTCGAGTGTCATGGATGAGGGGTAGAGAGGGAATGGTGTCTGTCTGTTGATGTATTGTGTTCGTTCGAGGTTTGATTCGTCTGAGAACTGAATTGATGCTGCTTTCAGAACCTGCCTCCATTCTTCTATCATGCCCTCCCACTGGTCGAAGTTCATCGCTGATTGGAAGACGACAAACGCAGCTGCGAGGAGAGAGTCTCCAAAGCACGACTGAATGTTCTGATCAATGCAGCGCAGGAGAGTAAGCCAAGACACGACAAGATCAGAGAACATCGGATCCTCCTTGGTGGTGGCCAGAATAGGCGACTGAGGTTTGGGACGACCAACGAGCGTTGAAGGCTGCGGCTTTGGACGACCAGGAAGCATTGTCGGTTGCGGTGAAGTTGGCTTCATCCCAAAGCCAGTCTGCATGCCCATTGCCATACTGCCCTGCAGCAGACGATTTGACGTGATGGAGAGTTTCTTTGGAGTGACGTAAGGTGAGGCCATCACACCCGACTGCGAGTTCTTCACCAGATCCTTCGCATTTGTGTTGGTGCTCTGCTCGAGCGAAAGGACGGTCGATTGAAGGGCGAACCTGACATTCGACGCGACGATTTGCATTTCGTCCAAAATCTTCCGGTTGTTGTCCAATTCGTTCGCTTTTGTCGCCAGTGCTTTGAATGCTGGCATGTGTTTGTTCTGAATCTGAAATGTCTGAACCAGCTTTCTGATGTATGCATAAATCAGCCCCAGCGACCCCAAGTTCGATCTCAGCTCTTTCTGCGTGTCATCCACAGTGTCCATGAGAGGTCGGAGAAGTTCGACTTGTTCCGCAGTCACTTGGTCCTCTCCGATCCGCTTGAGGGCGTTGATGAACTCACCGCGTTTGAAGAGCGGCCAGTTGATTTCATTGACATCTAATTCGAAGTCGACGTGTTCGACAAGAGGCGTCGAGTCTTTCTTTCCTGTTTTTGTTGTTTTTGTCATCGTGTTGTTCCGTCTGGCATTCTTCTGACTGTCTTTCGACACAGGAACGATATTCACAGGCGGAAGGTCGCTGTTGAGAAGAATCTGGATCATCTGAAGGATTGCCCGTGCTGATCGGTGGACGTACGTTGTTGGTGTGATTCTGTCGTACTTTCGAGGCTGTAGCTTCTTGGCAATATCGTTAAGAGTGCTCATCTCGGCTGGTCCTTCGTTGGAGTATCCTTCGTGGAAGACTGTGCGAGCTTCGTGGAGTTCGTTGCTTTGTTGCACGACGAGTTTGGAGTGTTCCTGAAGCGCTGCGAGTTGCTTCCGAAGAGCAAGAAGGAGCTTTTGGCAGAGAATGAATCGCTGAAACAGGGCAGGCGAGTGGAGAGCGATCCGCTTGTCTCCATTCAGCAGAAACTCGATCCTCTCCGACTGAGTCGTCTTGTTGTAGTTCAACTTTACATAATGGGCGAGCGTTTCAACAATCCTCTTTCTGTACTGCAGCAGCTTCTCCAACCTCTTCGCAGCGATGTCAAACACTTGATGCACAAATTTCGGAAGGAAACTCGGGCTGAGGAGAGCGACTCTGTGATGGACAGACGTGGTCGACACATTCGGCGATGAGTAGAAATTGCAGTGCCTCTTCACAATGTCGAAGATCACCACCAACGGACGCATCAACTGGAGAGAGATGGATCTGTGTGTTTTCGAAAGCTTTCCTGTTGACTTCGGGACGTCGAATGCGGGTGTGCTGGCGTTAGATCGACGCTGGAATTGGTCCACCAACGCTTCTGACGACTCGTAAATCGCTTTGACTTGGTCGAGGTTGTTGATTCGACCGTTGAAGACGCCAATCGTCTCGTTCAACCGCTGGCTCAGCTCGATGTCGAAGTTCTGTGTTTCCAGCTGGATGAAGAAACCCATTCGCTGGACAGGGAGAGGGAAGATGCTGGTGAGCATGTATTCCGACACATCCGAGTCGACAGTGACCGTCGAGGATGGAGTGATCACAGGCGACGTAAACTCATTGAATGACATGAAACTGTCTCCTTCTTGGACAGATTCTGGGATGTGAGTGCCGAGTGAAGAGGGGTGAAATGTCGAGTGCTGGCGAGTGATTGGCCGTTTGAGTTGATCCAGAACGAGTTGCGATGACTGTGTTAACAGAACTGCTGGTAGTGTTGGCATTTTGGAAGTCTGTGATCTCTTCACTGTCCGCTGTGTTGTGTGGAGACGAGCAGAGATTAGAGCTGGACCGATCGGAGACGAAGCAGCAGGCGGGTGTGTCAACGGAGGAAAAGAGGGAAGAACGTCTGAGTTGCTTCGGGGAGAGAGATGGAATTCCAGCGACGAATCCTGCAGTTCCTCAATCCGGAACTGGCTCGACAGTTTCGTGTGAGTTGTCAAATGTTTGATCGGATCCCCTTCCTGAAGGATCAGAAAGCCTGCCAGATCGTTCTTGTTGAACGTGAACCAATCGTCGTCCCCTTTCTCCTGTCGTCGACGAGCCTTCTGAGCTTGATACGCCAGCTTGAGAGGAAGGTCTGGATTGACATACACTTGTGACAACCGCGAGAGTGAGTTGATTGGCGGATTGTCCAGTCGCTCAATGTGTGCCGTCTGAACCAGCCACCTGAAGTGAGAGAGTCCTGATATCCCCGGGATGGGTGTGGGAGGAGACGGATATTTCGACGACTCAGGAGTCCCGTTTTGGAGCCAATACAGGTACTCAGGCGTCTGTCCGGCAGGTGCTGGTGGTTGGACATTCATTTCGTAGACATCGCCGATGACGAGGAAGCGGAGGTACTGTTTGGTTTTGTGGTGGATGTATGCGTTGAGCGTGGAGTCGCTGGAGATGAGGTCTTTGGAGATGAGTTGATCGTAGAGTTCCTTCAGCTCGTTTTCGGAGAACAGCACCGACATGAAACTGTTTGACGAGACCATCGTGTACAACAGCTGGCTCACGTCTCGAACATCAACCGGCTTCGTTGCTCCCTTCACTGTGTGTGAGACCGGAGAATTGGCTGTTCGGGACGTGTCTGTGATGTATTCACACCCCTTCAAAGGCTGAGATTGCAGATTGGAGGTTGAGGTGCTTCCTTTGTTGGAATCTGACGACAACGACTTCGTGACCTCCAATTCCAAAGCAGGGAAGATCGAGAACGGTTCTTCGAGGTTGGTGACATCGTCCAGGAAGAGCCAGACAATGATTCGTCGATCGGTCTCTGCGAGGATCCAGCAGAGCTTTCTGAGCTGGTTGAAGAAGTGCAGATAATCAGACGTAATGTGAAGGTGGAATTGGGCGCTTCCTGACATGGCCTCAATCACAGCAACCGAATCATGCCCCAATCGATGAGGTGTCGAGACGAGAAAGACGTGTTGGTGTTCGAGAGCGGCAGTGACTCGCTGAAAGATATGTCCCGTGAATTGATTGAACGCAGTGGCAGACCCAGGATCAGTGTGATTGTGGAGGAAGATCCCGAGCGAGGTGTCTTCGCGTTCATAGACTTGCATGAACTTGAGATGATCTTCTGATTTATGGTCTTCAATCCACATGATCTCCTCTCCCAAATATGTGTCGAATGTTTGGAGCTCGCGAACAAGACGGCGGAGTTGGCTTGCTTCGAAGGGGGAGTGGTTGACGATGAGGGATGCGAAGAAGCAGCACACAACGTCGAGACGCACCCTCTCCGCTCTGGAGCATCGAGTGGAGATTTCCCTGCGAACAATCTTGATCCACTCGATGGCCAGATTGGAGACTGAGTTTCTGAGTGGCGGCGTGGTTGCGAGAGCCGAGCCAAGATCTTTCAGAATCTTTTGGGCTGAGCTGAAGGAGAGTGGGAAGACGACGAAGGACGGGAAAATCTTCGAAATCTGCTCCCTCAACTTCGCGTCAAGATTCTCGTTGAGTGCGAAGAAGAGATAGATCATCAGTGTCACAACAGGAATCCTCGACAGAGGCGGAGGAAGATCCTTCAAGTCATGCACTGTCGAACTCGCTGACCGAGACTGAAGTTCAAGTTGTGAGATGATGACAATCAGTCGCTGTGTGAACGAGATGTGCAATGAACGATACATGTCTCCCATCGACATCTCCGGCACGACGATCAGCGGAACTTTCATTGTGAGTCGCGGTGGGAGAGTGTAGCAGACGTTGACAGGTGCACTCATCACGACTTTGATCGGCGCTCGATCATACAACGAGTTGTCCACCATCTGCGAGGGAAGGATGGTTGTGCGGTTGAACGTCAATCGAAGAAGCCCGATCTGGAAATCAGTGACAGGCGTGTGCAACTTCCAGTGAGGAATCAGATGCTCCACAGCGTTGTTGGTCTGTTCGTACGTGATGCTCGTCCCATACCCAGAAAACTTGTCGACTGACGCCTCTTTCGATTCACCCATCGTTTCCGCTGAACCAAACGGAACCTCGGAGATAGATGTGTCCTGGTGGTCTTTGTCTGTCGGACCAGACGGCGTGGATGCCTGTTTTGTTAAAATGGTCTCAAAGAACCGCATAAACTGAAGTCTGGATCGGCTGACAAGAGAGCGATATTCTGCGGCAAGTCGATGCAGGTCTTCGAGAGTCGTTCGATTGTGGATGTCCATTGTGAAGAGCGAATAAACAGTGTCGTTCGATGAGCTCATCGTGAAAGGAGTGCGAATGATTGAATTGATGTATCGATCAAGCGTGCTCTCGTCTCTGTACCCAACCAGGATCGACTGATTTCCGAGAATGTAGAGAGACATGACGTGTGAATAGGGTGACACGATCATTTTATATTCTGGAACGATGACATTCGATGTTGACGAGAGGATTGTTGATCCAATCGCGCTTGTGATTTGTGGCGAAGCCCCACATTGTGGCGACGATCCTGTCGAGAGATTGGAGTGTCCTGAGATGGACTGTGCGTGCATCCGAGTCTGTTTCTTGTCCAGCTTCATTTTTTGGCCAAGGGTTCCAACAAGTGTCCATGATCCGGTGATGAGATTGACACAGTAATAGAAGAGACTGTCCTTCTGAACAGCCGAATCGTCTTTCTTCCCCAAAAACTGGCTCATCGACGTCAGATCAGCATCGACCTGCTTCTGCCCCTGCGACTTTTTCAGATCTCGTCGATTTCTGAATTGGGGCGGATTGGACAGAAGAGAGCACAGCTTTTTCGAGAACGAGATTCTGAAAGCATGGTTTCCAAATAAATGTCCGCCCACTCCCCAATACACTGCATATGCAATGACGTTCTCGAGTGTCGATTCGTAGTCGATGAACTGCTCAGTGCTATCTCTCAACGATGTGTCGACGAGCTTGCTGACGAGTGCTAAGGTGATCTTGTCGATGAGAGCGTTGATCATAACACTGAAAAGGAGGATGCTGTTCTGAAAGAAGCGCTGCCGCTGGTTGTCGAATGTGCAGCGAGGGAGAGACTGAGTCGCATGAGCACGAGGCGTTGACACGTAATTCTCGAGAAACATCGATCCAATCTGAAGAGCTCTCAGAAATGCGACAGCAGTGTTCGAGACAGTGGCAGAGAAGGCGCCAGCCATTGCCGAAGTCATCAGGGCAGACGCAGACATCGACGAGTTCATCAGGAAGCTCGTATAGAGATATTGAGAGATGATGTGATGTGCCCTGGCGAAGAGCGGATCGACAGGATTGATCAGGTGAGAGGTGGTTGTGATGAGAGGCTGAATGAACAAGTCGGTGGGAACGACCATCACACGACAGATCCCCAGCAAATAATCAGGAACTGAGGAGAGGGAATCGGTCTCGATGATGAACTGGACATTCGGCGGGAACGAGACTTTGGTGTTGTTCGTCAAAGAGATGTTTCTGAACGATGAGTGCAGATGGTTGAGTGAATCTTGCAACATTTTCGTGTCCGGCATCTCTCCAATGACCTGATGTGTGTGATACGGAAACTCGTCCCTAAACAACTTCATATCGTGCGCGAGAATGATCGACACAGCGCGATCGAGCAGACTGTTCATGCTCGACAGTGTTCTTGTCGCTGATGACGTAACCACTCCCGATTTCTTGTTAAACCCAGCTGTGCTGTCAGATTGGTTCAGGTAGGAAAGGTAGAGCGATGTCTGCAGCAGGTCTTCGAGGCGAGTGGAGCGTCTGAGCAGGGGATAGATCAGCTCGGCCCACTTTTGAGAATAATCGTCGCCTCGCTGTTCTGCGTTGTGAGACGGATGCCCTCCGAATTGGCGGAGGAGAGGAGGGGCAAAGGGCACAAAGGAAGACTGAGACGAGCGTGTCGGTGTTGGCATGTCCAGAAGAACAATTGTCTGGTGTTGAGGATCTTGTGGAAGTTGTGAGAGTTGGTGCGCAACGATCTCCACAAGTCCTCGATTCCATTTGTGCTTCTCTGTCTTCTCTGAACCCAACGACGACTGAACTGTTCTGTTCTGCATCGCACCCTCCCACTGCAAGTGCGGATTGACATGGAGAATGTTCTCGAAATTGTTGGTCGTCGAGAGACGTTCAAACGTTGAGCTGTTCACATCGTCCATCACCAAATCAGCCGACGACGAGTACGATCCATAAAGATGGTTCATGCTCAACGCAGACGGTGTCAGATGAACAACCTTCGTCCGGATCCCACACGCATTCTGCGACATTGCGAGAAGATGTGTGAGGAACGTCTTACCACTTCCTGCTGGCCCGAGGAGGATGATTGGGTTGGCGAATGGGGTGGACACCTGCGTGAGACCTGGAGCGCTCCAGAGAGGATGGCGGATGGCCTCAGCGAGTTGGACAACCTTCCCACCGAGAGTGGCGACGAATGGATCGACTGATTTGGCGGCGCTGTTTCGATCAAACTGGAGAGTGGTGTTGCCTCCTCTTGCTTGCATTTTGGTGATGAATTTGAGTCTCTCACCAGAAATATCAGCCACAGTCGAGTCCATCAGGTGTCTCGCGTGTGTCGTCACCGTTTGGCTGTAAAGAGAGTCAATCACATTCTGTTTTTCCATTGTTTCCGCATCCTCCGAAGAGTGCAATGTCTTCGTGAAAAGATCAAACAGCCCAGAGAGCTGGTTTTCTATTCTACCGCCGTGTGAGGACACCAGAAACTCGTTCATCTTCGACGTGAAATTGGTTGGGAGGACGTTATCAAGAGAGGTCAGTTCCTCCACCATCTGCGGGTAGATGACGGGATACGAGAGGATTGATGAACCAAACGACGTCGAGAAGGCCATCACGTCGTCCAGATATCGCTTTTCGATTGGGGTGTGATACTTGAACCAGTCTGTCGTGAGAGGACGAGAGTTGGAGAGGAGTGAGTTTGCACCGCTATGTTGGGCACCGGGTGATAAATACACTTCTGCCACTTCGGGGAAGATCTTGATGATGATGTGAATCATCGCGAGTAACTCCTGTTGAGACAGGTAGAGTTTTAAGAACTCCAGCAATGAGACGACAATAGCGACGTTTTCGATGATAAAGGTCAGAAGAGAGGCGAGATGTGTCTTCTTCTTATCGAACACGGCTTGCCGCTCTTTCTCGGGCGGCAGATCAGTGTCTTTGATGGTAATGTTCACAGACTTTAGATTGTTTGTGAGGAACTGGAGAAGCGGGTGTGGAATCTGTTGGTCTGGCATGCCTTCCATCGCCTCGACGACAGGAAGAATCGCCCTCGTCACCAATTCCGCATACGACGATGCAGTATGGCTCAGGTGAGTGATCAGACATTCCTCGAAGTGCTCCGACCTCACCGTCAGCTTGCTCAACTCTTCGTACACAACCATGACACGAGCTGTGAGCTGATACGAATAAGTGAAGGCGTTCAACACAAAATGCATGTACAGCCTTCGATAGCTGTCTGAATCTGGGATGGGGATGGGGCGGAAGTGGGCGCGAATGTCGGCTGGGATTTCTTCCATTTTGGAGCGAGTCTGGAAATCGGTGAAGAAGAAGAAGCCGGGCTTTAGCTTGACATGCGACGAGGCGGAGAGTTGGATGGTTTGGTGGTCGTCTCTCACCGCTTCGAGGATTTTGGTGAAAGTGAACGAAATCTGATTCATGAAGTTGTGAGGAAGATTCTCCATTCCCTCGATCAACCCCCACTGCCCACATCCAACGATCCCTTCGATGAAAGATGGGAGAGTGTTGTTTGTGGAGGACTCGGAGTTGGCCATCAGGTGTCGGATGTTCTTCCCGCAGATGATCCCAAACTCTCTCAGTCTGTCGTCGATCGTGAACGGTGATGGTCCGACCACCGACGAGAAATTCCCCATTTTCCGCTTTGTTGAATGGTGACTCGATTTTGAGGATGACATCCGTGACATGAACGAGGGGGGAACAACAGATGCGACACACTGCGCGAGACTCTGCCAGAATTCTGCAGCTCGGAAGAAACTTGTGATCAACGAGATGTTCGTCGATGCCTCAAACTGGATTTTGGGTTGGATAAAAACAGCCATATTCCAATCTTCAACCGCCGACAGCTGTTTGCCAAGATACTCGAATCCGTATCGGACAGGAACATGGCCGAACATGACTGTGGCAGCGACCGACTCGTATGGCGACTGCTTCTGTGACGTAATGGGTCGCTGAGAAGACGACACTGGCGGTTGGAGATGGTGTCCGTACTTCTTTTTGAATCTGTCGACGAGGAAGGGGGTGTTGTCGAAGAGGGTGATTGGGAATGTGTTAGCGACAGACCCACAATTTTCAAACGCGATGGTTCCGCCGTGGGTGGGGTTTTGGTGGAAGAGGGCATACACATTCATCACCATCATCAGAGCCACAATGGCCTGTTCCGCTTTCACAATGTCCAGCGGAGAGTGGAGGAGACCGATGAGAGATTGGAGTCTTTTGATGATTTCGGTGATGATGAATTCTGTGCCTTGCATTGTCTTCTTGATGGATGTGAGATCTGTGTCATCGTGGAAGACTGACCAATCGCATCTGTTGGAGATAGATTCGATGAAAGAGTGGATTTCAGTGTCCATCTCCTTCGTCTGTTTGTGATCGCTGAAAGAAAGGACTTTTGTAAGGTGTGTCTGCAGTGAGTTCAAGTTCGAATGGATGATATACGAAGCGAAGGAAAAGAACGAGAAAAAGACAGTCTGCGTGATGTTCTTTTGTAGATAGTCTGCAAGACTCTGCACATCATTCGGAACACTCATCCCAAACAGGTTTCGAAGAAGAGCGACCACGTGTCCGATTGTTTCGCCCGATTCCAACATGTCCTCAGAAATTCGATATCGGGGCATCTGGAAATCAGTGTCTGAAGAAGGAGGAGGAGGGGGAATAACAGATTTTGTTGTTGAGTGAGGGAAGAAGGCAGTTGGGAGGGCGAGAGTGGCTTTGACTGTATGCGCTTTGACGGCGAGGATGATGGCCTGTTCGACATCGCATAAGAACTGGACTGTGTCCCCACTCGATGTGTAAGTGATGGCTTTCTCAAACTTGAGGAACTCTCCCAGAACACCATAAACTCCAGTCACAAGGTAAGTGTGTATTGTGTGACCTGTGTTGTATGTGTTCGTGCCAGGAGTGAGATGCTGCGAGCCTGAGGTGGACGATGGTTGGTAGTTGATGTTTGGTGTCGTGCGGAACTGATCCAATGTCTCGCGAGGTGTGGCAGAGTCCTGTTTCGCCTGGAACGGGACGAGAGAGACGACAGAGAGTGTCTGTTTCCGGTCAATCCCATCAAATCCAAGTTTGCCAAACGAGGACATCGACTGCGAGTGTTTTGAAAAGTTTGGGTTCGAGTCTGATTTCGTCGAGTGTGTGGAATGTGGGGAGCGTGAAGTGACTTGTGTTTGGGGCGTCTTCGGAGAAATGGCGCTTTCTGTCAGAATGGAGACTTCTCGCGGACTGACAAGCTGGCTTTCCGCGTCGTGGTCGACGAAGGCACTGTCTTCAACGAAATCAGCGAAGACAGTGTTGACTGATTCTTTCTCTTCGACGGAGTGATTGCTGGCGTTTGGGACGTGTCTCGGAGAATCGAAGTTGGAGGGAGTGATTGTGTGACTTGTGTACGAACTGAAGGCTGTGGAATCGATCTCAATGAAAGCAAAAGATGTGATGTTTGGGAAGAATGTGCTAATGAATCGATGGAAAGCTGCTGGCGACGATGCGTGTGACAAAACTTCGATAGCATCCGCTTCTGAGAGCAGACCAAGCTGTGGGAACGAATGGCGTTGTGTTTGGATGAAGTCGGTGAGGGCGTCCATGTGTTCATCAAACTGTGTATCCACATGAGACAGGAGTTGCACAATAAACTGTCCTTCGGCGAATGAATGGTACGGTGTTGGAGTCGTCTTGATCTGAGAAATGATCTGGTTCCAGACTTGACTCGTTCTGAGGAATTCGTGGAGTGGTTTATGGAGAATGACGGAATTGCGAGGCGAAGAATAAAAAAGTGACAGCGAGACGAAGAGTTTCTGGGTGGTGTAGAGTTGAGAGAGGGGATCAGAGATGAATGTGAGGGTGCTGAGGAGCGTCTTGATCGTTTTGATGAAAGGATGGGACAATTTCGATGCCGACAATGTCTGCAGCTTCTCGATTGATTGTCGAGCGTGTGTGATGACATCCAAAATCGACGATTCCGTGACTGTGTAAGTCATTCCAGTGTCAGTTTCGTCATCACTGTTGAACCCATCCTCGTACGACGTCGAGTGGACAAAGAAGTCACTCTGATTCGAATGTGCAAAAGGAATGAGAACCAGCTTCTCTTCTTCAGTCCACCTCTTCACAATCTTGTTCAGATCGTTCTCGATCACCGCTTCCATATGGGCGCGTGCTTTGAGCGACAGAAAATGCTGTTTGTGGGTGTACACACGCGAGTCAATGATTACACCGATGGTCGGTGTGCCTGTTGGGTTTCCCTGTTCAACGATCGTCGAATCACGAAGCAGCGGAAGGACGAGATCTGTCGCCAATTGGAGCCAATGCCTCTGCCGAAACTCATCTCTGTTGATGTCGAAAATCGTCTCGAACACTCCTCTCAAACTGTCCACCTTTTTCGAAAATTGTCTCTCAACGTCCGTCTCACGCAGAGAAGGCGATGTCAGATGTCGGAGAGATCTCAGATGCTTCAGAATACCGATAAAAGTTCCGTACGTTTTGTGCTTCTCGATTGTATCAACTTCGCCGAACCTCGAAGCTTTGAGCGTCTCCTCAAACTCCAAATATTTTGGGATCCACTGAAACAGCGTCCCAAAATAGCGAATTCGCACAATAATCGTCTCAAAATCAACCTGATCAGTCGACTCTGTGTCCAGAAGTCTCTCCTGTTTGTTCAGCTTTCCCCAATATTTGATGTGGACGAGGCCTGTTTCGATGAAGACGTTGTTCATTCGACGGCGCGACTCAATCGACCCTTTCCGCATCGGAGTCTTCTCCAGAAGAGGCAGGATCGTGTTATAAGCGAGAATGACAACCGACATGGAGAGATTGAGAGTGTTTCTGTTGTCGTTCAGTCGTTCCATAATCCGCGCGTGTTTCGCATGCAATGTTGGTCGATGAAGTTGGATGATGGGAAGGTAACCGTTGAGTTTTTCAAGCTCTGCCGTCTCGGCCTGCAGTTGTGCAGTGATGGCCGGGTTCAGAGGCCCAAAATTCGTGATGAGCTTCTGAAGGATGAGAAGCTGCTGTTCGTGCTGGATCTGCTTCTCCTGAACCTGCTCGATCTGTCGCAGGATGGTGGTGATCTGCAGCATCGAGTCTTTGATGTTCAACTTTGTCTGAGATGTCATGATGTCCGACACAAGACTGTCAGAAGAGACGAATTGAGAGACTGTCTTGCGGAGGGGGGTGACCAGTGAAAGAATGTACAGCCGAGTGTTGGACGAGAAGGCCTGTTCGAAGAGCTGGATGGCCTCGTTCACAATGTCGTACATTTGAGGAAGGAAGAACTCGTAGAAATCGAGAACCAGAGTGACTGTCACGATGACAGGCGAGAACAGCGTTCTGAGAATGGACAAGAGCGGTTTGGGAACGTGTACTTTGTTCGTCGGCGGTGGAATGTTGGGCGACGCGTTTGAGCCGAGTGTGATGTTCAGCACACAAAACGCTTCACGCCAGACTTGCAGACGAGCGATGGATCGGACGAGGTATGTCTGCATCGCATCGAAGAGGGCCATTTGGACGTCTTCGTGGGTGTGTGCAGAATGATATTTGTGGATGTGGTTTGTGAGGGACACAAACGACATTGCTGTCGCTTCACAGAACGGGCAGGAATATGGATGTTCATCTGGAATGAAGAGACGTGTGGGACTTGTCGGGTCAGAAACGAACGAAGAGGGAATGACCTCAAACTCCAAGTTCGGCGTGGTGATTGTTTCAACAATCTGATCCGGCGTGACCATCCACTGTCCTTGCCGTGTTGTGTACAGCCTGTCGTTCAGAGCGGCCCGTTCTTCGGCCGAGACAAGCGCGAACGAGGATGGAATTGTGAATGTTGGGTTGTCCTGAGCAATGTCTCTGTTTGTCATGACAAGACTGAGTCTGGACAGCAGAGAGGACGGGTCGAGCATCAGAAGCGACTCCATCAAACAAAACCTTGCGATGAAAGGTTGGTTTGCTGAAGGAACGTTTGGAATGCCGCTGAGGAAAGAAAAAGTCATTTTGATTACACTCCGCGATGCCGAAAGTTCATCCCAGACAGTTGTGTTCAGTTGGGGTTCAGGAGCGACAGGAACAACAAGTATCTGGTCAGGAGACTCCAACCTCCACACACGTGCAGCGTAATTGAAGTCCCAATGATTGATCTGTCGCATGAGAGGGAAGAACTGGGCGACAGTGGCAGTGAGGTACTGATAGAACTCGGGCATTGTCGGAGTGAAGCTGAAGAAGGTTCTGTTGTATTTGACGTTGATCTTGACTTTCGGATAATCACGAAGAGCTTCGATTAACGCTGCTGATGTCACTGGCGCGAAGAATGCGTTGAGTGACTTGAACGTGGAGAGGATGGACATGTGAATGGCTTGGATGAACAAATCCCAATACTGTGAGAAGATGGCCTCTGAAGCTGTGCGGATGACGTTAAATGTCGCTGCGTCTCCCAAAAACACTTTCTGAGCTTTGGCTGCGTCCGTTCTGATTTTGATCAGCAATGCTGATGGTTTCTTTGAAATATATCCCGTTTGGAGGAACTTCTTCTGCTCGGCCAGATGGAGGATGAGCTGGTTGGCTGTGTCCAACGTCACTTCGATGATGTCCTGGATGGCCTCCTCGAGCTCCTCGCCACTCTGCCGAAGACTGTACATCGTGTCTTGAATGGTTTGTTGTTCGACGACGCCGTGAGACTTCAGGTCGGAGTCGGTCGAGGTTGAGATGAACTGCATCTGCGCAATCTTCATCAGCAGCGTGTCGAGATGCTCACCTCTCTGGACAATGATGTCGTGGAATTCGAAGAACAGATTTCTCACCAACATCACAAATTGTGTCTCTGACGCACTGTTGTTGGCAAATGTAAAATTCTTGAAGTCGTACGTGTTCAGTTCGGTGACGACAGTGACAGGGACTTTGTACAGAGCAGCGAGATGAGGAGGGACGTTCCGGAGTGCAGCACCTCGCCGATGGAGGATGTTCATGAGGTAGAACTCCAGCGATGTTGTGAACCGATTCGCGCTGATCCATTCCTGTCGAGGCGGGAAGAGCTTCGCAATGCTTCTGTCCCTCTTGACAAGACGCATCAGACGAGACATCTCAAACACCTCGTCCATGAAGTGGACAGGAAGATTGAAGTCCGGAATTATGAACACTTTCGTCGGGTCTGGCTGGTATCCGATGGACGTGTGAGAATAAAAGCGTGGGTCGATGCGAGGTGAGTCGTTTTCGTCTTTTGTGAAAGTGTTTGGGCGAAAAACGATGACAGGAAGGTCTTTGTATTTGGCAGTGTCGCAATGCCACGAATCAACGAGTTGGGTGAGTGAACTGATCTTCCGAAATCGCAATGTTTTCAGCGCGAACGAGTGACTGTCGCGAAGTTTCTTCATCTGAATCGGAAATGAATCAAAGAACTGTTTGTACCCATCTTGAAGAGAGAGGACGGGAGAGCTCGGGAGATGGACGATGGCCGAAAGCTGAGAAATGAAATCATTCGGATCGAGCAGCTCTCTTTCCATGAACTGAATATTCATCAGCTCTGCGACCCCCTCTGGAATATGTCGAAGATAGAAAGTGTGGTTGTGCTTGGCATTTCGAAATGTGGGGATTGGGTGTGAGTCGGGATGGACGACGGATGATTCGGAGAGTGTTGAGAGGACAGACGTGGATGTTGAGAGAGGGAGATCTTGGCGCGTGCTTAGTCGCCGCCTGTGGAAGGGAAGGGAGGGAAGAAAAGGGGTGTGGGAGGAGGACACCAGACGAAGAATGGGAATGTCGAAAAGCGAGTCTAAAAAAGAAGTTTTGGGGTTCAGAGATTTGATGAGGGATGCGTTGAATTGTTGGAGGGCGTTTGCAGCGACGAGACCAGTTGCTGCAACGAAAGATTGGATGGATGACGAGTGTTTGGGTGAAGACTGCGCGACTTCCATCCATTCTGTGATCAGAGTCTTGATGGGGTCGTTCACACGTGACGTGGAAACATCTGCCGACGAAAACTGGAGTTGGGTGAGGTGATTTTGATATGACTTCAGAATTTCGCGTTCAAGTTCGTTCATATTCTCTGTTAGAACTTGTTGAGTGGTTGAAAAGATCTCCTGCGTCATAAAACAGCACAACTTCATTGCGTTGATTGTTTGGGTAAAAATCGATCGTAGTCGATATGCGATGGGAAGTTGATTACTGGAAGAGAAAAAGTGGATGTTGGAAAAGTCGTCGAGGTGTGAGAGTACGTCAGAGAAAAAGGAGATCCGTGTGTTTGTTGTGTGGACCAGTTCCGATAGGGAGTTGTAGAAAAGGTTCATACTGTGATCATCCGAATATAGTGAAGCAAATGAGCGGACCGAGCCAGAAGAATGGATTGGATGAACCTGGGATGGCCTCGGAGGTTTGGCGAATGATTTAGGGGAGCCTTCCGCCTCGAATGGGAGATTTACAGGCGACGGAAGTTGAGAAAAGGCTGTCTCAGGATAATGTATTAATGGGGAGTCTTGCTCAAAATAGTCAGGCGAGGACTGAAGCCCTTGGGAGATGTAACTTTGTCCGCGGATGATTTTTGCTTTGGGGACTATATGGTCGCCTTCGAGTTGTAAAACTGGCATTATTGTGGATTTTTGAATCGCTAAGAGGAAATCTTTGATCTGTTCCGTTAGTTCTAAGCTTTTCAGAACATTCTTGTGAAGAAGGTTGACTCTCACTGGTAAAAACATTGATAGTGAAGATTGAGCTTCAGATGCATGGAATGCGACTCCAGATGTTTGTACTTCCTCACAAAACGATTCATATGATTGGTATTGGGTCATGAAAGGGTGATCCAAGTGGAACGTTACGCTTGAGTTGAATTCCGAGTCTGTTGCCACATCTGTACAAATAAACAGAGCTGATGAGATCAGAAATCCAAAGAGATAGCATAAGAGTCGAGCAATAATGAGTGGGGACGACTGGATCTGCTCCTCAAGAGCAGCGATCAGTAGGTCGCTTTTCAGAACATTTGTATTTCGATCGTAAAACATTCCAACGATAAGAGATCGATAAAATTTGTTAATGAGGACCACATCTCGCTCTTTTAAGAAGACAGGTGGAAGAGACGGTGAGGAATGGTGTCGCGGTGACTTGTCCACTTGTCGCGCGAAAAATTGGCGAGAAAGGTTCGTATACACCTCAGATGAGAAGGAAGCTGCTCGACCATCGCAAAGTTTGTCGAAGAAAACCGAGAATGATGGTGAATAGTCTCGAAAGACAGTTGGATCTTTGAGAAACGGATACGAAACGAACCCTGCGTGAAGGGGAATATTTTGTTGTTGACTCTGAGATGACGATGGTGAAGAGTTGGGCGATGTGTTTGTTTGGACAGAAGATTGTTCCGAAAGGGCTCCTAGCGACTCGAAATAGAAGTGAATATTCAAGCCATTCGTAAAATTGTACGGGTTGCACATTGATTTGAAAAATAGCAAAGGGGAGCCAGAAGGAACTGGAGGTTGATTTGATGGAGTACTGTCAATGTCGTTGTCGATGGATGAGAAGAGAGCGATGTGGCATTTCTCTGGATCAGGATTTGAGAATGGAAATGTCAAGTTGTCCACAACAAGTGTCAGATTCAGGCCAAGTGATGCAATCTGTGTCGAATTTCGTGAAGCTTCTCTTTTGCTTGGCTTGAAAATGCGCATTTCGAGGGTCGGAATCTTTCTGTTGCAGAAATCAACAATTTTGTCCTTATCTTTCTGTATGAGGACAGCATCTGTGTCAGAAACGATCGTTGACAACAGATTCACAAGGAAATCCTCCATTGTTGAGTGAAACTCCTCCGTTCGTGCTCAATTCTTTCGAGTGAGGGTGGATCGCTTATTTCGAAGTCAGATAGAACTCATGGCAATTATCCCATCCGAAAAAAAACTGCTCGGATTATGTTGGTTCCTTAAATTCACACGTGAACTCGTAATAATGAGATGGGAGAAGTGATGGAAAAGAATCAATTAGATCACGGACACCACATCAGATATATTCCCTCCGAACAACCGAAGTGTCGATTGAGCAGATCTCCTATTCTTTCCAGGTGTCGCGAAGGGTTCCAAATGATCAATGATTCCTTCTTCCAGCAGAGTTCTGAGCAGACACCTGCCTCTTGCGTTCTGTTCATCATCACACAATAACCTCCATGTGGCGACTGCCCCCGAAAATTCATTGATAAACCACCAGAGCAGTGTTTCGTTGTGAAAATGAACGAAGTTGCTCGTGAAGGCAATACAGAGTGGAAACGAAAGGATAAACTCAGAAGTTTGATCGGTAAGTGGGGCGATTTGCAGAAGAACTCCGAGAAATCGAGGATACGAGAATGAAGTCTCAGAATCGGGAATGATCCGAAAATTCAGAAGCATGTTATTGAGAAACGGAGTGGTTGGTCGCAACACATAATTCAAGAGATTTTGGACTTGTGATGTTCCTAAAGGCGTTGTTTTCAAGTGGGCATCTAGAGTCCAATCCATTTGTTGTTTGACGAAAGAATGGATCATTCCCATCAGAAGAAATCCATACACATTCATCAAATGCATGTTATCTTGTTGGAAATGGCATGGAAGTTGAGAGAAAAAGCCTGATTCCTGAAGTTCAATGAGTTGGGCGATCGACGAGCGGTTGATCGTTCGACTCAGTATATCCAATGTCTGACAAACTATTCTGTGATGTGAGCACGTTAAAAGTGTAATAAGATCGTCCCGAAAGCTTGGGGACGAAGAGTTCCCATTGGTTATCAGAAGATCGATGATTTGAGTCGATGAAAACTGACTTATCAGGCGTGGTGAAAGATGCAAGAGAAATGAGACAATAATTTTCGCTTCCTTGTCGTCAATGACTCCATTTTGTGCAATGTACATTGAAATTGAGTTCATAGCAGAGATCAGTTGAGGGATAGTCTTGATAGAAGAAATGTTGCGAGGGAGTTTCGCTGGCGGGGTCGTTGGTGATGAGCGAGACGAAACGAGATGATTTCGTTCAACTAATGTTGAATTTGTGGATCCCATTACGACTGAACCCTAAGCGACCAGTCGCGAGCGTTGCTCATAACAGCTTGTGGGAACTATCGATCTGGATTTCTAACTTCCTTGACAAAGAGTGGAAAAGAGCCACTCACAAGTTCACTATATTCGTCCGTCCAAATTGAAATCATGAGTGTCCTTCACAACTCTTTTCACAAACAGCTTCAAAATGACTCATACGATGATGAGTGAAATCCGATATCGAAGGTCCGTTCGGAACAATCGATGCAAAATATTTGATCAAAGAAAACTGTTCAATCTTCTCTTCCTTCTTAGAAGAGGAGAGCAAGAACAGCGATGATGGCAGTAACAACAGAAACAACGCTATTAGCACCTTCATCGTAGGTGATAGGCTGGTCAGCGAAGGAGACGTCCTCGGTGATGGCTAGTGTGGCAGTGTGAGGTGTTTGGTGGTATCGTGCTGAAGTGAGTATTGGAAGAGAACATTCTCCAGCGTGAGGGTGATTTCATCCGCCGTCCCATCCGCTTTGTTCTCATAAGCTCTCCTGAGTTTTGAAAAGCCTGTCATGAAGGTAGCATCGGCGGGTGTGAATGTGTCGACATCGCAAAGCCATCCTTCGCAAGTGATGGCGTATGTGGTTTCCTTGACAAGTTTGCCGTCTTCAGGCTCACCAACAATGTCGATGTCCGTCGTGAAGGTGTTGGAATCAGCAGTGAAGGTGACTTGGATTGTCGTCGTGAGTTGTCCAGAAGTAAACACGACAGGGAGCTCAACAGCTTCACGAACGACAAGGTAGTTGGTGAATTTGGCTGTGTATTGGGTCTTACTCTTGGGTTTGAAGTCAATTCCGAGATTTGGAGGAGGTTTGACAAACTCAATTGTCAGCTCTGTGGCGACTCCGGTCGCATTTTTAGCAGCGTTCACATAATTACTGAGGGTGTATGTTACATCCCACTGAAATTTATTGATTTCACCAATCCTTGTAATTCTGATTTTGAGACTTTTTGCTGATTCATCATGGTGGGAAGGGACAGTGTAGGTTACATCAAAGGGAGTAGGGGAAACACCTGCAGGTGTAAATGTGAGCGTCAATGTGTTCTCGGCGGCAATATCTTCGGCATTATCATAGGTGAGGGTGAGAGAGGCAGAGTTTGTTTGGAGTCTCATTTCAGAGACTTCTGCACCGGTTGGCGCATCGCCTAGTACGTTTGGGGTACGGAAGCTTGATGCCGACAAAAGAGCGAAGATGAAGAACATTTCTCGGTTTGATAATTGGAAACAGGTCTCACGGTTGTCGATTTTGGATTCGATCAAATCGAAATTGATCGATTGTGTTCTCCGTCATGATCTCAGCATGTACGTCATCTTTTTGAACTTATACGAAAAAAAATGAGTCAAAAAACTGATGATGTCGTCCAGATCCAACCATTATTTTGCGATGGGAAAACACTGTGAAAGAGAGAAAGCACAAAAGGCGAAACAACAAAAGACGCAATATGCAAATCAATAAAGGGCAGAGAGCAGGAGACTTCGATCAATCACACTCCGAGAATGAGGCGTCTTGTTGGGTGATGGGAGAGAAAGACTCTGCGTGGTTGGATGGTTGGGGAGTGGAGTGGGCGAAATCGCAGAAAAAGGAGACGGCGAAGAGGAATCGGAGTCGGAATCAGAAACAGGCGAGAGAAGACATAGCGAAGTGGATGACGGTTGGGGAAGCGAAATCGACAGATCACGAGGAGAACGATCAGTGGGTGAGGTGTTGGGCTTCCAATCTCTCTTCCTGATCACATTTTCCGATAGCGATTTCGACTTGATGTCTTTTCCTTTTGAAACAGGAGTGTCCATCGAACTGTGTCCAACATTCATCGATTTCGCTGTTCTCATTGGTCTGGAGTGCTTTCGCGTCAGTGGGAGTCGAATCGAGACATTGCGGGTGTCATCTTTCTCTCCTTCGGTTTCTGTCTTTCCAATCGATTTCTCTTTCTTTCTTTCCACTTTTTCTGACTTTCTCGAACATTCTGTCCGTTTGTCCACTTTTTGTTTGTGGCTCACTTTTCTTCGTCCAGTGAACGCGTTCAGAAGAGAATCGTCCGAATCAATCCAATCCTCCTCTGCCCTCCGTTTCTTCTCCGTTCTCGGCCGGGGTGGCTTCCTTGTTGACGGTGGAGTGTTGCACTCCGAATATGCCCGCAGCACAACTCCTTCGAATCGCAATCCACGTTTTCTCTTCGAACAACCCGCCAGAGGTGATATATCCGGGGCACTACAGGCATCCAGATCATTGTGGGTCGATGTTGCAGAGTCGTCGAATGTCGGGGTCAGCGAAAGACTGAAGAGAGACGAGTTCATCGACGAGAGTTCCATCGTGTTCTCCACTTCGCGACCAACACGAACATTAGTTAGAGTTGGCCTTTCAATGTGTGCATCATCCACAGGCTCAGGTGGAGTCACGAGAAAGCCAGAATCTGAGGGAGAAGAAAGCGGCGAAGAAGGAGAAAGAAGAATCTCTGGATTTGAGCTGGTTGTGGTTCTCTCAATCGGAGGAAGTGGTCGCTTCCGTCGTGGCTTCAATCCTGAGCGGCGCAGAACTCGACGTTTCCGTGTCCAATCCTGCGAGGAGATCGTGTTTGTCTTGCATGTGTCATCGGACCGCGAGTCTCCAGTCAAATCATGAAAATCGGGGAGAAATCCATCCTCGAGCGAAGACTCAGAACGGGGCTGATAGAAATCTGTGAGATTCCTCTTTCATCTCGAAAAGAGAACAAACTGATTTCATGTTCATGGTTTCCGCGCTTTCCGTTGCGGATCCCTTCGTTCACTCGTTCCTGCTCAATAGAATCAACAATGCAAAGAATCATGCAAACAAGATCAGATTGAAAAATCTCAAAGGCTGACGAAAACTCAGTGATTGTTTCGTCGGTCCCATCTCTCCTTTCCAACTCTCGTTGAAGCTCTGACAAAACAAGAAGTGCTTCCTGGAAAACAGATGGTCGCCCTTCGTTCATCCAAACTGCTGACAAGTCGGTTGTTCGGCCATGGTGATATGATTTCAAAACAGTCGATGGTTCGTCACAAAGAAGAGTCATCAATCCTCATAAAGTGAGAAAATACAATATCAGTGAACAGTCGACAGAATATCTGCTTCGATAAAAGTGGTTTAGTGTCCTCCAGGGTTATGCTCCCAAGTTTTCAAAAAAAAAATCTCGATTATGGTTCTGAAAGAAGAGATGAAGATAGTTTGAGTATATTTCCTGTGAATTGGGTCAAAATCAGTAAATAAAGAATTATATTCTAGGCTTGTCTGACCGGCCAAAAGTGCCGGTCAGTGTCAGTCCGAAATTTTTCAAAGGGTCAGATCTAACCTGATCATGAAATCACGTGCTATGAACAAGAAACTAAGACATTTACAGATATGCATGTTGGAAGCTGCTTCTGGATACCGTTTGGCACTCTGGTTTCAATTATTTGTTCGGCTCTACGTTCCTCGTTCGTTGGAACTGATTTTTTCTCACCATCTCTGTCTTATTCTCACTTTTCTTCAGATAATCGACCTCAATACGGGATTCAGGACTAATCGGAGCCGAAACACACATCTTGATGACGTCTCCTCAATCTTTTGCTCTCATCGTGAATCGAAGTCACAGGACAGTTTCTAGGTCTTCTTTT
Organism: Blattamonas nauphoetae; assembly: GCA_033064195.1. NCBI lineage: Eukaryota > Preaxostyla > Oxymonadida > Blattamonas > Blattamonas nauphoetae. The sequence goes on from JARBJD010000040.1 coordinate 153,271, forward strand.
CGCATTTCAATCTCTTTTTGTTGATTTCAGACTTCCATTCATTGCGACGTCATCAGTCCATCTAATCAAGTCTCTTTTCCTCCTTTTCTACCTCTCAGACTTTTGTTGTCCCCGTTCACTCCTCTCCATCATATCTCTATCGAGTATGACTCTCTTGTCTGCTTTCCCTCTGCCCTGACGCCACTTCGGATTTCTGCCACTGCTGCTCTCTAGCACTTGTGGGATACTGACCAACATGCGATTGAAGTTATCCCTCCTGCTGTTTATGCCAGGAAAGTCCAAATTCCCTCCGAAACGACCTTCCTCGACAAGATCCTACTCATCAGACAGAACTTGATGTTGCACCAATGCCGGCAATCGTCCTCATCAGGTGTTGCCGTGGCCGACGACACAGCAACAATCGAAGGGCATGAGTTTCTCCCAGCCACTCTCTAGTCGAAAGGGAACCCAACACCAACACACCCATAATAGAACGGCAGCGTCGACAGCCTTCAACACACTCCAAACCCAACCATCGTCTCTCCACCGCCTTCTCAGTTCGGCTTCCTCGATCTGTCTGAGCACTCTGACACTGTTCCTCACTCACCGCACTTGTCAGATGGACTCCCCACATCGGATGGGCTTCTCCCCTTCTAACGCAGCAGAGAAGAAGTTGACAGTTGTGGAGTATGTGGATGGCTGTGTGCAGGGAGTGCATCTGATGTTCATCCACGTACCCTCCAATCTTTTCGTTGTCACAAGTGTCAGTCAGCAGCTGTTGGAGAAATCATCTGGTCTTGTCACAGACATTCTCCTTTCTCCACAATCAGTCGGCTGGAGAAGATCCCGTTCACTTAATCTCTCAGATTTTATTTAGTTTTGACATTCACATCGAGTGTTGTTTTGTTGATGAAGACCAGATGAAGTAAAGCGAGAAATGACAATACAATAAGTCCAGTCTTGGTCTATGTTTGCACTGATCATCAAACTTTCACAACGAGATCCGGATTCTTCCCTCCAACCTTATCGAGAATCAACTTCAGCACAACATTGAGTTTCTGAATGGACAGAGAGTTGGAATAAGAGATGAGGAACATGTGTGACAAACTACTTCTCTTCTTTTCTGTTCGTTGCTGTTTGATCGATGGTTCTGGACGTTGTTTCGGTTTTGTAAAATCTCACTTCATTGTGGTTGATGGCTAGAGAATAGTAGTGGCAGTGGAGATGGAATGAAATGAATGGAGGGAGTGTATCTGCTGTCGTTGTGGGTTGTAAATTCAGATTCGCCTCTCAAATCAAAGATTCGACCCTTTTTGGTTGGACTGAGATGGAACGATCACCCCAAGAATATCCAAGAATCAAACCGACGACAAAGATCAATGAGATTTCCACATAAACAGCTAGGATAGAACTGGAACTTGACCGTGAAGAAAACGGCATGCAGCAGATCGTACAAGACGATGATGGAACAGCAGAGGCAAGAGATCCTGAGAAAATAGAAGAAAAAAAAACGAGATGAGATGAATTTAGGGATAATAAGGGGATTGATGAGCGAAATGAGAATGAGTCGGATGACATCACAATACCATCTTTTCTTGCATTATTGTCAAATGAATATGTCGTTGTGATTCATTTCACAGAAGTAGGACTTGCAGCTATAATGGTTTCTGTAAGAGATGACGAATCAGAACGATCATCCGTCCATAACTGTTTTGAAGAACCGCACGATCTTCAAATGCCTGTAAAGAAGAGTGAGACGGCCTGAATGAAGTGACAATAATTCAATCCAATCATCTGCAGCAGAAATTACGTTGATTTTCATGGGATTTCTGCAAATCTCGGATCAAAATGAAAACACTTCGGAGAAATTGTAACTCTGGACTATGGGTTCTGGTATTTCTCCGGTCAGTGACCGTCAGTACTTTTCGGTGAAAACTGACCGGTCAGTGCCGGTCAGACAAGCCTATTCTGGATACCGTTTGGCACTCTGGTTTCAATTATTTGTTCGGCTCTACGTTCCTCGTTCGTTGGAACTGATTTTTTCTCACCATCTCTGTCTTATTCTCACTTTTCTTCAGATAATCGACCTCAATACGGGATTCAGGACTAATCGGAGCCGAAACACACATCTTGATGACGTCTCCTCAATCTTTTGCTCTCATCGTGAATCGAAGTCACAGGACAGTTTCTAGGTCTTCTTTTCGCATTTCAATCTCTTTTTTGTTGATTTCAGACTTCCATTCATTGCGACGTCATCAGTCCATCTAATCAAGTCTCTTTTCCTCCTTTTCTACCTCTCAGACTTTTGTTGTCCCCGTTCACTCCTCTCCATCATATCTCTATCGAGTATGACTCTCTTGTCTGCTTTCCCTCTGCCCTGACGCCACTTCGGATTTCTGCCACTGCTGCTCTCTAGCACTTGTGGGATACTGACCAACATGCGATTGAAGTTATCCCTCCTGCTGTTTATGCCAGGAAAGTCCAAATTCCCTCCGAAACGACCTTCCTCGACAAGATCCTACTCATCAGACAGAACTTGATGTTGCACCAATGCCGGCAATCGTCCTCATCAGGTGTTGCCGTGGCCGACGACACAGCAACAATCGAAGGGCATGAGTTTCTCCCAGCCACTCTCTAGTCGAAAGGGAACCCAACACCAACACACCCATAATAGAACGGCAGCGTCGACAGCCTTCAACACACTCCAAACCCAACCATCGTCTCTCCACCGCCTTCTCAGTTCGGCTTCCTCGATCTGTCTGAGCACTCTGACACTGTTCCTCACTCACCGCACTTGTCAGATGGACTCCCCACATCGGATGGGCTTCTCCCCTTCTAACGTAGCAGAGAAGAAGTTGACAGTTGTGGAGTATGTGGATGGCTGTGTGCAGGGAGTGCATCTGATATTCATCCACGTACCCTCCAATCTTTTCGTTGTCACAAGTGTCAGTCAGCAGCTGTTGGAGAAATCATCTGGTCTTGTCACAGACATTCTCCTTTCTCCACAATCAGTCGGCTGGAGAAGATCCCGTTCACTTAATCTCTCAGATTTTATTTAGTTTTGACATTCACATCGAGTGTTGTTTTGTTGATGAAGACCAGATGAAGTAAAGCGAGAAATGACAATACAATAAGTCCAGTCTTGGTCTATGTTTGCACTGATCATCAAACTTTCACAACGAGATCCGGATTCTTCCCTCCAACCTTATCGAGAATCAACTTCAGCACAACATTGAGTTTCTGAATGGACAGAGAGTTGGAATAAGAGATGAGGAACATGTGTGACAAACTACTTCTCTTCTTTTCTGTTCGTTGCTGTTTGATCGATGGTTCTGGACGTTGTTTCGGTTTTGTAAAATCTCACTTCATTGTGGTTGATGGCTAGAGAATAGTAGTGGCAGTGGAGATGGAATGAAATGAATGGAGGGAGTGTATCTGCTGTCGTTGTGGGTGGTAAATTCAGATTCGCCTCTGAAATCAAAGATTCGACCCTTTTTGGTTGGACTGAGATGGAACGATCACCCCAAGAATATCCAAGAATCAAACCGACGACAAAGATCAATGAGATTTCCACATAAACAGCTAGGATAGAACTGGAACTTGACCGTGAAGAAAACGGCATGCAGCAGATCGTACAAGACGATGATGGAACAGCAGAGGCAAGAGATCCTGAGAAAATAGAAGAAAAAAAACGAGATGAGATGAATTTAGGGATAATAAGGGGATTGATGAGCGAAATGAGAATGAGTCGGATGACATCACAATACCATCTTTTCTTGCATTATTGTCAAATGAATATGTCGTTGTGATTCATTTCACAGAAGTAGGACTTGCAGCTATAATGGTTTCTGTAAGAGATGACGAATCAGAACGATCATCCGTCCATAACTGTTTTGAAGAACCGCACGATCTTCAAATGCCTGTAAAGAAGAGTGAGACGGCCTGAATGAAGTGACAATAATTCAATCCAATCATCTGCAGCAGAAATTACGTTGATTTTCATGGGATTTCTGCAAATCTCGGATCAAAATGAAAACACTTCGGAGAAATTGTAACTCTGGACTATGGGTTCTGGTATTTCTCCGGTCAGTGACCGTCAGTACTTTTCGGTGAAAACTGACCGGTCAGTGCCGGTCAGACAAGCCTATTATATTCCTCTCTTTTTCTTCTTTTTCCCCTTTCGTGACATGATCTTCCCTTTGTTACTCTGTTGGGAGCTTTCTGAAAGAAGAGATGACTTCCTGGTCGCAGGGGTGGGCGGTGGGAAATAACTATCTTCATCTCTTCTTTCAGAACCATAATCGAGATCACTCTCCAGTGATCGACGATGTATGGCTTCTTCATTCCGAGATGAAGATAGTTTGAGTTCGTTGGGAGTTTCGATGGGTTTAAGGTAATGTTTGTCCATCACCGACGACTTCGTTGACAGTCTGGCTCCCTCAGCAAGCTCTGCTTGACTCCATCCCCTTTGCTTCCTTTTCGCCAAGCCAGCATGCTTGAGGGAGTAGGGCTTGTACTTGTCAACTTCAACTCCCGCTTCCTTCATGAATACCCCGACCATCCGTGCAATCTCTCCAGGATTCCTAGCTCGCTCCCCTCCCATGATTTGACCCGACCATCCTTCCCCTCTCATTCGATCAAGCTCTCTCACCCAGCTTCCCACTCGATTTCCCTCTCGATGCCCCTCTCATCCAATATATGTTCCTTCACGTCTTCGTCGGTCTTCAATCTCATCCTTACCAGTACCTTCTCTGTCTCGTCGTATATCTGCATCTCCTCTCTCCATATCTGTGCGATCTCTGTAAAACGAACACCGTGGTGTAAGACCAGACTCACAGCGATTGCCGTTTGTATCTCCGCCTCGCCGAGTTTGTCCGCGGAACTCCATTTCCTTTCCAATACATCTTCAATCACAACTGAATCAAAAATATCTTGATATTTGCTTGTGGCCGGATTGATCTTCCGTATTCCCTTCATTGTTGCTTTCACCGCAATGGCTTCTCCAATCTGTTCCTGCCCAAGTAACCGGGCGAGAAAGGAAAGGGCACTTCTTGCGATACCAGTGGATCCTCTCGATCCGGTCCTGTCCATCCAGTCGGAGAGGAAATTCGCGACCTTGATCTGATTCAGATCCTTCCAGTCCCTCCCTCTAGCCTCTGAATCTTCAATCCAACAACGAATAGATTTTGCGTACTGCCTGACCGTTGATTCGCTCAACCCCACCAACATTCGGATCATAGTCCTTTCCTTAATCCCCAACTCGTCCGCTAGACCCTCCCATATCTCTCCACTAAGTATGCTCGCAGCAGACCCGGCGGTCTGCTGCTCCCCGCTGCCTTCATTCCCATTCCCTCCTTCGTCACGACCTCCGTTCTCCCCAGCAAGAGTGATTTCGTAGAGAGCCTCTCGATCTCCTCCCTTCCGACCAACGTTGACCAGTCCGGTACTATCAGGACTGTTTGTGTTGGTTGACTTCTCAGCTTCTGCAGTACTCTCGGTATCAATGGAACGGGAGGGAATGCGTAAATGCACTCCTCCGCACTCCAGTTCTGTAGAAGGGCATTCGTCCCTGACGATTGGATCTCCCCCGTTAGGCTCCAGAACCTCTCGAATCTCCGATTGTCTCTTGTTGCGAATGCATCGATAGTTGGCTTTACTTTGAAAGTTTCTTCGATCTGATGAATGTACTCCATCCTGAGAGAGTAGTCTGTTGCGTCCTTGATCCTGGACAATCTGTCGGCGATGGTATTCTCTTTTCCAGGTAGATACTCCGCCCAGAGTCTGCAATCCATCTCCACTGCGGCGCTGAACAAGGTTTTGAAGAGATCGACCAACGTGACCGATGAGGAGCGTCTGTTGACATTTGCGACGACCACCTGATTGTCTGAACGGATAAGAACTTGGTCCGACATCTGCACCACTCCCCTCCTGGCCCCCTCGAGGAATCCCGCGACCACAGCACTGACCTCCCTTCTGTTGCTCGACCAATCCTTCTCGTTCTCCTGGAACTCGTGCTGCCAGACTTCTTCCTGGTCTCCCCTCCTCCAAACCACCCCGAGTCCCCATTCGCTTGCATCGGTTGTCATCTCGAGTGTTGGTTCGAATAGGGTGAGTGATCTTTCGATATCGGATGCGAGTCTCCCCATCCACCAGCTCGGGTACCTCAATTTTCAGGGGAAAAACTCGATCTCAGGGGAGTATCTCAATCACAGGGGAGAATCTCAATCACAGGGGAAAATCTCAAACACAGGGGAAAATCTCAATCACAGGGGAAAATCTCGGGCCACAGGGGAAGAATCTCAAGGACAAGGGGATTGAAGAAGAACACAATTTTGATCCTGTTTGGTTTAGTGGGTAGTACATTGGACTTTGAGGCGGCGGACCCGGGTTCGATTCCTGTCATCGACTTTTTTTTCCTATTTTATTACTTTTTTTTAAGATATCACAACTTCTTTCTCTTTTCAACTTTCCACATTTGGAGAGTTTGTCAATGACTGATGAACTGTGATCGTGTGATCCTTCATGATCTTTCATTGATTCTCTGATTTAAGCATAATTTCCACACAAATTATCAATCCACAACACATGTTTGAAATGAATGATATGTGTTCTTCGTTTTTGCATTCAGCTCAATTTCTGTCCAATTGATAATGAGGGCGAGAGCAAAGATCGTTCACGATGAAGAGCATGAAGTGGATTAGGTGGTTGAAGAAGCTGTCTACTCTTATTCTTTTTCATTTGTGTTCAGGATCTATCGTCGATCATAGAAACAAGACAACTGGAGGCGGATCACGACACTGTTCGTGTTTTTGTTGTACGAAGTCAAGAGATGGAACGCAAGCTCAACCTGAAGTTTAGGTGAATTGAAGAAGAGAAGAAGTTGGCCAGGAAGGATGTGGAGGAGTTTGGAAAGAAGGGTGAGTAGACACAAATGGCAATCTCGTCGCTTGTGGACAAGCGAATTGAGCTGGAAGAACGGAAGTATGCTCTCCTTCTGCGGTTGTCATAGACTTATCAATTTGAGAATGTGCTCAGGGTTTGGTCAGGTTCCTCTTTCTCCTGTCTATATCTTCGTTAGAACGTGCAAGACATCATCGACTCGCTGAACGCCAGGCTGCGCGATAGGCAGGCGAATCTGTGGCAGATTGGGAAGTAGTTTGCAGTGGGCGGCCAATCTGAAGATGACCAACCAGATGCGCCCAGTCAGGAGTTTCCCATGACCATCAGATCTCTGATGCACTCACAACAGGAGCTTGTGGAAGATACTCGACTCCCACCTCTCTATTCGGGCGATGTTATGTCGTATCTCCTCCATCCTCATGTTAAAGTTCTTGAGAATCGAAACAAACTCGAACAGCCTCCAGCCAAGATCAACGATGTCCAGAACCCGCTCGTCGATTCTGAACGAGTTGTTGTCGCCTTCCCAGATCAACAAAAGGACTTCTCTCCCTTCCTTTCTCAGAACAAGCACAGCACTGTCCGTTTACAGGCACAGCGGTATGCCAAACAGAGGGCCGATTCCCTCTCAAACAGAGAGGATTTTGTACACCAACAACAACAGCACATCAACCCACAGTTTCCACAGCAATCATCTGCTGCCTTTGCCACGCAGAATTCCCAGTCATTTCATCGTCCACCACAACAATCAGAGAATCAGCTGTTCAATGAAGAATATGCCACGTCTCGCACCAACCAGCAAACAGAACGAGATTAATCTTGTTTTTTAACAATGCCTCCCACATACACCAACCAAGAACAGTCAGAAACCACACATCAGTCAAAGCCAATCTCACAGCAACGGTACACACAAGAAGACAACCCCCACTTCACCCAATCATCTTTCTACAAACCCCAATCTTCCACTTCCCGACTTTCCTCCCGTCCATCTCGACAGCCCGCTTCTCCTCGCACAACACCCGAGAAATCCCGCAACTCGCTTCGCATGTCCTCCAACTCCCATCATGTCACCCTCAAACCACACATTGTGTGCTGTCCACAACTGGCGTTTCTATTCGTCGATTCCGGCATGTCCGATGAATGTCGCACTGACACTAATTCAGTCAGAGTCGCCAACACGCGGGAAGAAGGATCAGACAGCGAGGAGCCTGGCGAACGAGCTGAGAAGAACGAGGACTCAACAGAGGACACGAGAGAGAATGAATCACAACTCCACACACGACGAGATAAAGTGTTGGGAGAGACGAGCAACCAGAACGACTCGCAGAACGACGCAGAAAAAGTGAATTCTGTCAATCTGAACAACGCCGTCTCATCGCAACCCTCACGCGACACGAACCGGAACGAGACTGAATATGAAGCAGACACGCAGACAGACAATGACAGCGAGAGTTGAAGTGAGAGTGAGTGGAGAAGAGAGAACGAGGACGAACCAACTTCGGAGGAAGACCAGACGCGAATTGAAACAGAAGAAACAGCGTGTGAGTGTTGGGAGGAGCGGCTGAGCCCACCTGCTCTCCAACTGGCTGTTGACAAGCACGGCCTCGTCCTGTCGAACACGATCATCGCCGACTCCATGCGAGACGAGCAAGTCGACAATTTCTCGCGTTTGAAAGACTCGTTCGTGGCGAGACAAAAGCCGAACAGCTCGCTGCAGGAGAGAAGAGGAGAGCGGAAGGAGTCGCCGGCTGACCTGACACGTCACACCCCACCGACAACATCCGAAGAGCACCGTCTCTCTTCTCTGAAACAGGAACAAGAACACCTCGTCGACACATCCGCATCTTCTGCATCGAATGTAGATCTGTTGCGAATGATCGATTCCTTGAAAGCAACGCTCGCCAAAACAGAACGCCAGCACTCTGCCGAACTGACTCGTCTCAAAGAGGAGAACGCTCGACTGACCGAAACAATGTCAGACTTCCAAGTTCGAGCAGCTTCGCTGGCCACAGACAAAAACACGCCGGAAAAGAGTTTGGAGTAGACGAGGCAGAAGATGGAGATGGAGCGGGAGATCAACACACGTTTGGAGGAGAGATTGGATGAGACGAAAAGGGAGGTGGATGAGTGGATTGGGATGAACAAGAAGAAAAGCCATTCCATCGAGACATTCCACACGACCCTTGATCAGCTCACGACAGAGCGAGACACACTCAAAGCCAACCTGACCGCAACAAACCAGTCACTCGACGAATCCAACCAGCGGTGTGCGTCTCATCTCATTCATCGTCTTTGCTCTTCGTTCTTTCATGCCCTTCTCTCATCCATCATTCTCCTTTCTGTTTTCCTTTATTCCCTTCAGCATCTACACCCACTCCTCCGAGGTCTCTTCCCTCATCTCCCAAAAAACTGAGCTCGAACGCCTTCTCTCCAAAAACTGGCTCATCACGATCGACACATAGGCAGATTGGGTGGGAGTGAGCGAGTCAGCTGCACAACTCGCCTCGATCGAGAAGTTCCACTCAACAATCGTCCCTTCGCGCCAACCGCACTACTTGGATGACATCGGTGACGAGATCGGATCGTATGAGATGCTCTTCACTGAGAGCGACACGAGAAAGGTGAGGGAGTCCTCCGCGCTGGAGAAGGGTTAGGAAGTAAACAAGACACGGTTGCAGTGGACCCGAAGCGATCTGCAGTCCCAAACGACAATCGCGCCATCGAAGGATCTTTTTATTTTTCGGGGCTGATGACAGCGAAATTCAAAACGATGAAGAATACATATCATTCATTTCAAACATGTGTTGTGGATTGATAATTTGTGTGGAAATTATGCTTAAATCAGAGAATCAATGAAAGATCATGAAGGATCACACGATCACAGTTCATCAGTCATTGACAAACTCTCCAAATGTGGAAAGTTGAAAAGAGAAAGAAGTTGTGATATCTTAAAAAAAAGTAATAAAATAGGAAAAAAAAGTCGATGACAGGAATCGAACCCGGGTCCGCCGCCTCAAAGTCCAATGTTCTACCCACTAAACCAAACAGGATCAAAATTGTGTTCTTCTTCAATCCCCTTGTCCTTGAGATTCTTCCCCTGTGGCCCGAGCTTTTCCCCTGTGATTGAGATTTTCCCCTGTGTTTGAGATTTTCCCCTGTGATTGAGATTCTCCCCTGTGATTGAGATACTCCCCTGAGATCGAGTTTTTCCCCTGAAAATTGAGACACCCCACCAGCTCAACTCGTCGATACATTCCCTTCCGATACTTCCCATACTCGACCAGCCTCCCTTCTTCACATTCTCGTCCTTCCATGCCGTGAGGTGGCGTGAATTGAAGAAAGCGAGGGGGTCGACGAACCCGATCGACTGGAGTTTTCCGACGAGGGAGGCCACTGTCCTGACTCTGCACGTGCCTCCCCTCCGAGCCTGCCTCAACCTCTCTCTCACTGACTCTTTCATGTTCGTCGCTTTGTCTCTCCCCACACTGACGGTGTTGGTTGTTGTGTCCCACCAAAAACCGAGATATTCGATCCGTTTTGTGGGAATCATGTGAGACTTCTCTTCGTTGATCGTAAATCCAAGGTTGACAAGAAGACGGACAACGTTTGAGGTGTTTGCTTCCCCTTCGCTCTCGGATCTGTGGATCAGGAGGAAGTCGTCGAGGTATGCGACGAGAGGGAAGGTTGGTCGAAAACGCGCCACCACCGGGCGAAGAATCTTTGTAAAAATGTGCGGAGCGGAGGTTAATCCGAAACAGAGCGTTCTTTGGATGAAGTATCTCCCGTCCACCGTAAAGCCGAAGTAGGGCTGATCTCCTTCGTGGAGAGGAACGTGAGTATATGCCTGAGTGAGATCGATGCTGGTCAGCCAGGCGTCTTGAAACAAAAGGTGACCCACCGTTGCGACGTTGTCCATTTTGAAATGATTGTGAACTATATGATCGTTGACTCGACGGCAGTCGAGGATGCGGCGCCAGGTGCCGTCTTTCTTCTTTACCACGAACGTGGCATTCCAACATTTTACTTCTTCTATTTTTGCTTCCCGCACAATTCCTTCCCTCAGCTCCATCTCGATTGTTTCCTTTAATCCTATTAACTCCGCTGTCGATAGTTTCAAGTCGAAGGGGTGCCCAGTAGTTGTGGGAGGCCCCAACTGATTCCATTGAACTCGCACTCCGTCCCTCATCAATCCCCCCATGCCGAACTCTTCCCACGCCATCCAATGTCTCCCAGTCTTTCCCCCAATTCCATTTCCCTTCTCTAGAATGTACTTGCCGACGGTGGTTCGATCTTCCGCCCGTTCTTCCGGTTTCACCGTTAATACTGTGAGCGGCGATGAGTCCTTGATTCCTGTTGGTTTTGAGGTGTTTTGGGGGAATATGACGTGAATTTTGTGCCGAACGAGTGACTTTGAGGACCACGGTTTTGCGGTGATCCCCACTTCTGCTTTGTTTGCGAAAATGGTCTCGGCCCGACAGTGTTGGGCATTTGTCCCGAGTTCGAACGCCCTTGCAGTGAGTTGCGCCCCTGAAAGGGGCCTCTGAGAAAAAACTGTTGACGCCGATGAGCCTCCCTCCGTTTCTTCGCCTCCTCCTGAAGATCGTTCAACTGGGCCTTCTGTCTTGCCAGATTGTCGGTTCTTCTCTTATCTTGAAGAGGTCTTGCCCTAACTTTGAGGATGTGTGACAGGCGAGCTCGGTTGATACGATGCGCCAGCTCCCCTGCTTTGAGTGTTAGAAGTTGAATAGATCGTCTCTCTTCTGACTCTGCCTCTGAGCGGGCCAATGCACCCACCCCCATCGTAATCAGGTGATTTGTTTCCGCTTCTATCTTGAGTAGCGTTGAGTTGAGCGGTGCAAGGTAATCTTCAAACACTTCCCCGTCAATGACATCAGGGTATCCATCATACAACGCTTTGGCCTCTGTCACTCTCTCCTTGACCTCTGCTTCATAAATTGGATTCCACGCAAAGTCAGGAAGATCCATTATCATCTCCAGCACATCTTCGTCCCCATCACCCGCCGCAACCGTATCCTGAGCCTCTTCCGTGGAAAGGTTCTCCGTCTGAGCCGGCTTTCGCAGAATTCCTTTTAGTGGCGGCCGAACATTCTCCCATTGGAGTTGAGTGTGATGATCTAGATCTCGGTATTCCATCGGTGTAACCCGACCGTGACCACCGCTTGGGGATGGCGATACAGATCGTTTATATTTGTTGAAAGTCTGTGGGTCGCGCTCTTGATAAATAATATCTCCGGCTCTCGGCCATGTTGATTCTTGTGGAGCCAACTTGTGCCACTCATTGGAGTCTTGTTGAGTTAGTAGGTCGACTTCAACCGCTAGATGTCGACAGATATGGAATAAGGGGCCGATAATTCGCTCCATACCAGGAGGAACCCTCATATTCTCATACATTTGAAGCCTTGCTTCATCCTTGTTGTTTACGGCCTGGAGCGCTAGTGCCCACTCTGTCCGCATATTGAAAGCCCTCTGCAGGCTTGGAAAGTACACCTCCGGAGGGGGAAGACCAATAGTATGATGCTGGTTTGCCATATTCAATCTTTTGACCAATTCAAGGAGTAACAAAGGGAAGATCATGTCACGAAAGGGGAAAAAGAAGAAAAAGAGAGGAATATAATTCTTTATTTACTGATTTTGACCCAATTCACAGGAAATATACTCAAACTATCTTCATCTCGGAATGAAGAAGCCATACATCGTCGATCACTGGAGAGTGATCCAAAATTCTCTTTCGAAAAGAACAATATTAACAAAGAATAAGAAGTTTTAAGTTGTATGATAAAGTAGTTGACCCTTTCGAGACTTATTCCTTATTGATCAGGATAGTTGAATACGTTGGGCGGGCAGCTGTTGGTGGTGGCACCTGCGTTGGAACTGCGTAGGCCACAGGCGGTGGATACATCAAGACCTGCTGTTGTTGTGGTGCCGATGGATAGTACATCGGGGCGGGTGGGTAGTAGGCGCCTGGTTGGCCTGGCTGTGGAGGGGGTGGAAGATAAACAGTTTGTGGGCGAATTTGAGGATAGGCTGGGGTTGGAGTCTGTGATTCTTTCTTGTGATGATGATAGCAGCAACAGCAGCAGATTAAAACGAGGGTGGAGATGACCACGAAGCTGGACACAAAAATGGAGGTGAACCCGACTGCGATGTCTCTGAGGCAGCCTTCACAAGTCGCCTTCCTCCCGATGGCTTCCCTCTCGGTGGGATCCATCTCCGTGGGATCCCTCTCGGGAATATCTTCGGTATTATCATAGGTGAGGGTGAGAGAGGCAGAGCTTGATTGGAGTTTAACTTCAGAGACTTCTACATCGGTTGGCGCATCACCAAGTGCGTTTGGGGTACGGAAGCTTGATGCCGACAAAAGAGCGAAGAGGAAGAACATTTCTTTCAACTTATGTGATCAAAATCAAACAAAAACAAACTAGACCCAACCTGAGATAAGGGAGAGATCTTGAGATAAGGGATGTGTATTGAATACCTTCAGTCAGAACTCACAACTCGAGTCTTGTATTCAATACAGGCGGGTTGTATTGAATATTCAGGGGTAATCCTGAGATAACCGAGCAAGTCCTGAGTTTCGAAAAAATGCATGTTGATCCTGGTTGGAACAGACTCAATGACGAGGGTTCGAATCCGAGGAGAGACATTTTTATTTTTCAACACTTTCTTTCACTACTGCGATTCTTTGTTTTTTTCTTCCCTCTGGAGCTGTATCAATCGGGTAAAGACAATAATATGAAATGGAACAGGTTCGAGGATTGTGATGACATTGAAATCATCGATTCCTGGTTCCAACAGTCGAGATCTCTGTCAAAAAGTGCATGATCCACTTGGGAATGATTCGAAAAAGGATTCTGTTTCGACAAAATGAGGGAAACTGTTCGACTAGGGATTTGGAGTCGGTTCATTTTTTGTTCTGGGACGAAACTCAGGACACACCAGCTGTATTCAGTCGGACCATGGTCCGACTGAATACACACACCTTGTTTTAAGTTATCACATCATGTCCTGAATTACCGTCGTTTATTTTTACAATTCACGTTTAATCTCAGGATAAGTCCATAATCTCAGGTTGGGTCTACTGAATAACTCGAATAGATCCAACCCTTATTTTGTATGTCTCCCCCTGAATCTCTTAGACAACCGAAGAATCGGTATAGAAAGCTCGCTGTATGTTTATACTATTGTTTCTTCTCCATTCTCCCAGATTGCAAAGCGAGTTCGTCTTGGATATCAATGCAACCACAAACCCGCCAACAAGCAGATTTACTCTGAAGAAGATCGATGTATCACTTTTCCACATCGTTAGCCTTTGTTTATCACAAACATAGATAAATTGCACTCGAAATTGGAGACTGTTGATTTGGGCGAAGGTGTTCTCGGATTCTTCAAAATGGAGGTCTCCTCTTTCTTCGTTTACCGAACTAGAAAACACTCGCAATCTTGTTTTGGGTGTTATCCTTGATTGCTGTGGGTGAAATTATAATCAATATGCTTTTCACTCCGAAATCAACAAGCGGTGATATCATCACTTTTCTCACACTCGGAAATTACGTTGTCGCTGCATCCCAGGCGGAAAAGGGGGATAATTCTCTTTTACTGATCTTGTATGTGCACATTCTCAATATTATTTTCTATATTCCTCTCTTCTTTCATAGTGGTACAGTTGCGTTGGAGGCACTTTATCTTGTTATTTATTGGATCTTTATTGAGCGACTGGAACGCAAAGTCTCCGCCAAAAGCACTCTTCCTTTGGGTGAATTCCGTGGGATTGCAGATTATTCTGTTTTTGTGGAAAACATCCCGACTGAAATCAAAAACGCTGATGAAATCGCAAATCATTTCAACAAATTCGCCCCGGTTCATTCAGTCCTCCTCGTGTATGATGTACACGACCATGGAAAGGCCCAACGAGAAATCGACCAATATCTCGAACAGTACCATCTCGCAAGATTGGCCAATGATCCGAGTGTCCAAGGTGCTCTCCATTTCCGTGACCACTACATGTCTATGAATAAGAGCCTGGTATGTGCAAGAGTACGATAATCAACATTATTTTGGTTCTCCCTTTTTTTCGATCAAACCACTCATCTTTCATCACTCTTCCTCTTCACAGATAAACTTCCACGCAATGACTCGTTTCTCTGACTTTTCACGGAAGGATGAATGGAAGCGGAAGGTGGGACTCTTAAAAGATCAAAGTATCACCCTCCTCGAACCTCACAAATCCGTCGTCTCTCTCCTCGTTCAGGTTATTATCTCGACAAGATTGAAACACTCATCCAAGCTCGGACATGTTTTACAAATCCTGAAATGAACCCGACAACAGGTTTGGCACTCTCCTTCCTCAGACACTTCTTTTGTTCATCTCTCAAATACTAGGATGTGCATTTGTGACATTCAGTGACAGTTGGGCACAAGAACGAGTTTTGAGTATCTTTCGAGTATGTGACTTTGTAGACGATCATCTGCGATGAATCTTCGGTCATTTTCTTCGCATTCTGTTTTCTCCATTGATTCTTCCTTACTCCTCTATTTCCAGGATTCTGATCAAAAGAACTGCATTGGCGTCCCCGTTGGCCAAAAACCGATTCTGTATTCCCCTCGTTTTCGTCACTGTTGTCTTTTTTCAATCGATCCTCCCACACTCTCAGAATGCTCCGAAACCGAGTCTTATTTGTTTCGCCTGCTCCTGCACCGTCTGACACCATTTTCGACAACATTGGAATCTCTCTCTCAAAGCGGCGTCTCTCCAATGCGATCGTCTTCGGAGTCACCTTCGTATTTGCTGCAATTGGAGTCGTGTCCATCACTGTCATTCGGTACAACAGTATGTTGTGATATTCAGACTATACCTTCCATGAATCACCCATTTACATCTATTTCTGCTTGATCTTCATCGGTCATTCATCTTTCCCTCTCTTCTGCTCACCTTCAACTCTTTTCCTCCTTCCCCTTATTTCAGTCCGAAAAGTGTCCGATTTTGTGATATCCACCATGATCTCCCTTGCCAACACTCTGATCTCGAAGGTGGTCCAGTTCGTCGTCATCAACCTCCAGCGCTTCTCCTTCCCTCTCACCTTCTCCGCCAACGAACGCCAGTCCTCCACCCGTCTTTTTGTCGCCGATTTTGGGATGAACGCGCTTGTATTCCTGCTCCTGTCGTTGGTCATTCAGCCGATCGAGTTTTTCGGTCCAGTTCGAACAATCAAACCAAAATTTTATTTTCTGTCGCCCGACTGGTTCTCAACAATTGTGATGATGTTCTTTACCAACGTCCTGATCGACGCAGCGATTGTGGTTGTGTTGGAGCTCACGCAGATCATCGAGCTCGTCTTCTCCATCCCCGCCTTCCTCACCGCCGACTCCAAAGACCAGTCCTCGCTCAACCAAGCTTACATGCCCTCTCCCTGGCCAGTAGCAAGTCGGCTGGCCCAGATTGTGAAGATGGTGTGGATCTGCGTGCTTGTCTCGGCATGTGCGCCGTTCCTGGTGCCTATTCTGGCGCTGTTCTTCACAATCGAATACTTTGTCGACAAACACAACGTGCTGCGTGTGTATGAGCAGCCTCGACATTACTCGAACGAGCTGGTTGGGTATGCTGTGAAGATGTTGGGGGTTGGTGTCCACGTCCACGCCATCTTCACAAACATCGTGCTCTTCTTCATTCTGAGTCAACAACACAGCATGGCCAACAATCCTGCCAAGCTATGGCCAGCTATTGCATACCTGCTTGTGTACCTGGTGTTCCTGTGCGTGCTGTTTGGGACGAAGATGTGCAGAAACACACGGCGAGCGTCAGAAGTTGTGAAAGAGAAGAGATGGATTGAATACAAACGGAAGCGTGGACACACATATCCGATGTCGACGCTGGAACGTTACGTCGAGACATACATCGACTCACACCCGCTGTACTCGCCCATCACCCACCGCCTGTCGTTCTCGCCTGGCTCGGAGTGCAACGAGGAGATCCGCGGGCTGGGGCTAAGCCATCTGGACTTGGGGATGGTGTTTGAGATCGCAGATGGACAACTGGCTTTGGGGAAGAAGGGTGTGGAGACGAATTGTGGACCGGAATTAAGGGGAGAGATGAGGTTCTACTCGTTTTATTCGCAAACAGCGTATTTCCGGAGGAGGAGAAGGAAGGCACAGAGCAAGTTTGTCACGTCGCTGCGTGAACGAGGCATCAAAGACGAGATGGCAAACTTGACCGAGCTGGTATCAATGGATGTGGTAGCCTCGCAAACAATCCGACGGGCAGGAGCGATCCGAAAGATGAAAGAGAAGGAACGACGAAGAGAGATGCTGGCGGAGATGCGAGCGGAGCACGAGGAGGAGAGAGAGAGGAGGAGGGATGCGAAGAAGCTGGCGTGGATGCAGAAGAAGCAGGAAGAGACGGGTCTGGAGTACGACACGGGCGACGTTCCTGAGAGTGAGTTGGAGCTGACATCAACATCCAATTTTTCGAGATTGAGTTTGTTCTCTTTCTTCCTCATCCTCTTTCTTCTTCCTAATCGCTGTTGATTCTTTTTCTCCTTCTGTCTTCTCTCCCCTCCCTCCCTCACACCTCTCTCTTCTTCCCCATCCTCACAGCCACCTTCACACAGGCCGAGATCGACGCCATCGACGAAATGGCCTCCTCCGAATTCAGCGACAGTGCGTCGTCT
Source organism: Blattamonas nauphoetae (assembly GCA_033064195.1). Lineage (NCBI taxonomy): Eukaryota > Preaxostyla > Oxymonadida > Blattamonas > Blattamonas nauphoetae. Next base: position 170,832 of record JARBJD010000040.1, read on the forward strand.
GTCGAGAAAGAGTTGCGCTGGTTCGAAACACGATTCAACGAGGAGTACCAACTCGGTCACAAAAAAGTCCTCCAATTCACAAAAGAGCATCCACACCAAGTCGCACGAGAGAACTCGCTCACACAGGAAGAGTTGCGGCGCAACCAGATTATGCACTCACTGCAGAGACAGCAGGTCGCTCAGAAGGCCCATGACAATATAAACTTCGGGTTCCGAATGATGGCGGCTGTGGCTGGGGTGGATCTTGAGGACTCGGATGGGAATATCCCCACAATCAATCTGGACAGCTCGTCCACTGACAGTGAGGCGGACTGACGAGCTGAGTCCTAATTGTTGAAGCTATTTTATCTTCATTTGATTTATGAGATTCTTCATTTTATCGATTGTCTAAGTTTTCTCCTAACGGCCTTTATTTGTCATTACAACACCTTTTTCTATGAAGAATTCGTTGAGATAATTTGAACCGAAGCTATAGAGCGTAATTCAGGCTATCTCTCGGAGAAAAGTGATAGATTTTGGGGTCAAACCATACTTTGCATACAATGTTGATTTATTCTCTTATTTCTCTTATTTGTTCTCTGGAAACGGATATTCTGCTCACTGATATTATTCCCCAACCACTGACAGAGAATCTCACACTGTCACTGCTTGAGGTGGATTATATTGGTGAAGGCATCATTTTCGACAACTTTTTTGTTTATTTGGAAGGGACTGGACCTGACACGGTCATTAAATCATCGACCGCTGGAGGAGCTGTTGAAATCCCGGAAGAGCGCAATGAAGATGCCCTGTTGCCGATCTTTACAATTCGCACGTCGAACACTGAGATTGTGCAATTCTTTCTGACCATTGAAGATGGAAGATATTTTGCGTCGCTTGATGGATACGGCTCCCTGCGACTTTCACAATTCCGTTTGAGCACAAATCTTGTGAACACACCGCTGTTCCACGTTGAACTTGGAAGTCTGTATTTGGAGGATTCGAAGTTGGACTTCATGCTAATGTACGCGCCGCTTGTGGAAGCTGTGGAGCCGCCTCCAATCGACCCTGAAATCGAAGGCATGTGGTTTGTGGGTCCGATTATGAAGCCACACATCTCGTTGGACAACATGACATTCGAGCAGGCTAAAGTCGAACGAAACACAAGACTGATTGCGTTCGATCATGTGAAGTCGATTACTTTGCGAAACAGCTTGTTTGACAGAGTTCATTACTTTGGGGACGACGAGTTCGAACCACAAGTCACCACCGACATGATTGAGCTGCAAGTTGTGAACACCACTTTCCTGAACGTGACGAATGCTCTGACAGGGATATTGTGCCAACATCGCGTTGAAATTGTGAACATCGAAGACAGCAAGTTCCTCGTTGGTCACGAACTTTCCTCACACGATTCCGAATCGTTCATCGCGCCACACTACACCATCGCACGCTGCACGTTCAGAGACATCCACCGCCAGAACCCGTTGGACTTCTTCTCGTTCTACTCAGCCGAATCAGTTGTGGTCGAAGAATCGACATTCGAGAACATCCGAAGCGACTATCCCGGCGGCGCTCTCGTTCTGACCGATGTTGCAACGGTTGAAATCAAAGGCTGCCAATTTCTGAATTGCTCGTCCGCGTCTGAAGGCGGTGGAGCCGTTCTCCTCGAAGGCTGCGGCGAAGACCACGTTGACATTTCGGAGACCCTGTTTGAGCGGAATTCGATGCCAGAAATGGTCGAACACACTTATGGACCGCTCGCGCATGGAGGAGCGATTCTTATCCAATCAGTGAAGGGTCAGATCAAGATCTCAAATTGCACTTTCTCTGAGAATGGATATTCTTACAAAAGGAACCAAACAATCAAGGCTGAACCAGAAGAAGAAGAAGAAGATGTTGAAACGAGAGAAAGACCTCATCACGGCAAAGGGAAGCATCATGGCAGAGCGAAGCACCACGGAGATAAGGAGCACCACAGAAACAAGACACACGAAGAACATCATGAACACCGCCGCATACTGGACGAAGCAAACTCAAACGACGAAGCTGTCCGCCAGCATCTTTGCGGAGGAGCGATTGCAGTGATTGAAAAACCATTCACGTCGTTCAACCCGCTCGTGTCCATCGTCGACAGCACCTTTGCGGACAACGAAGGATACGGTGCTGTGTTCGTTGGGGAGAAGTACACTTTTGGTAAGAATATCGTCATGGACAACAACGAGTTTCTGGATGGACAATCCATCCTGTATGGATATCCGAGCGGGATAAAGGCAACTTGCGAAGGCTGCCTCAGAAACATCGCATTAGGGTTCACCGCCATCTTTGTGTCCATCTTCGTGGTCATCTCCACCCTCGTTTTAATCTGCTGCTGCTGTTGCTGCTATCATCATCACAAGAAAGAATCGCAGACTCAAACACCAGCCCAACAACAAATTCGCCCACAAACTGTTTATCTTCCGCCCCCTCCACAGCCAGTCCAGCCAAACGCCTACTACCCACCCGCCCCGATGTACTATCCATCGGCACCACAACAACAGCAGGTCTTGATGTATCCACCACCTGTGGCCTACGCAGTTCCGACACAGGCGCCACCACCAACAGCTGCCCGCCCAACGTATTCAGCTGTCCTGATCAATAAGGAATAAGTGTTGAAAGGGTCAACTACTTTATCATACAAATTAATACTTCTTATTCTTTGTTATAATTGATTTTTTTCGAAAAAGAATTCGTTGAGAAACCAACCACCTCATAATTTTGATTCTTCCCCTGGAGAAAACTCAACCACTATTGTCGAAGCAGATATTCTGTCGACAGTTCACTGATATTGCTTTTCCTCACTTTATGAGGATTGATGACTCTTCTTTGTGACGAACCATCGACTGTTCCGAAATCATCTCACCATGACCGAACAACCGATTTGTCGGCAGTTTGGATGAATGACGAGCGACCATCTGTTTTCCAGGAAGCACTTCTTGTTTTGTCAGAGCTTCAACGAGAGTTGGAAAGGAGAGATGGGACCGACGAAACAATCACTGAGTTTTCGTCAGCCTTTGAGATTTTTCAATCTGATCTTGTTTGCATGATTCTTTGCATTGTTGATTCTATTGAGCAGGAACGAGTGAACGAAGGGATCCGCAACGGAAAGCGCGGAAACCATGAACATGAAATCAGTTTGTTCTCTTTTCGAGATGAAAGAGGAATCTCACAGATTTCTATCAGCCCCGTTCTGAGTCTTCGCTCGAGGATGGATTTCTCCCCGATTTTCCTGATTTGACTGGAGACTCGCGGTCCGATGACACATGCAAGACAAACACGATCTCCTCGCAGGATTGGACACGGAAACGTCGAGTTCTGCGCCGCTCAGGATTGAAGCCACGACGGCAGCGGCCACTTCCTCCGATTGAGAGAACCACAACCAGCTCAAATCCAGAGATTCTTCTTTCTCCTTCTTCGCCGCTTTCTTCTCCCTCCGATTCTGGCTTTCTCGTGACTCCACCTGAGCCTGTGGATGATGCACACATTGGAAGTCCAGCCCTGACAAGTGTTTGTGTTGGTCCCGAATTGGAGAACACGATGGAACTCTCGTCGATGAACTCGTCTCTCTTCAGTCTTTCGCTGACCCCGACATTCGACGACTCTGCAACATCGACCCACAATGATCTGGATGCCTGTAGTGCCCCTGATATGTCACCTCTCGCGGGTGGTTCGAAGAGAAAACGTGGATTGCGATTCGAAGGAGTTGTGCTGCGGGCATATTCGGAGTGCAACACTCCACCGTCAACAAGGAAGCCACCCCGGCCGAGAACGGAGAAGAAACGGAGGGCAGAGGAGGATTGGATTGATTCGGACGATTCTCTTCTGAACGCGTTCACTGGACGAAGAAAAGTGAGCCACAAACAAAAAGTGGACAAACGGACAGAATGTTCGAGAAAGTCAGAAAAAGTGGAAAGAAAGAAAGAGAAATCGATTGGAAAGACAGAAACCGAAGGAGAGAAAGATGACACCCGCAATGTCTCGATTCGACTCCCACTGACGCGAAAGCACTCCAGACCAATGAGAACAGCGAAATCGATGAATGTTGGACACAGTTCGATGGACACTCCTGTTTCAAAAGGAAAAGACATCAAGTCGAAATCGCTATCGGAAAATGTGATCAGGAAGAGAGATTGGAAGCCCAACACCTCACCCACTGTTCGTTCTCCTCGTGATCTGTCGATTTCGCTTCCCCAACCGTCATCCACTTCGCTATGTCTTCTCTCGCCTGTTTCTGATTCCGACTCCGATTCCTCTTCGCCGTCTCCTTTTTCTGCGATTTCGCCCACTCCACTCCCCAACCATCCAACCACGCAGAGTCTTTCTCTCCCATCACCCAACAAGACGCCTCATTCTCGGAGTGTGATTGATCGAAGTCTCCTGCTCTCTGCCCTTTATTGATTTGCGTTTTGCATCTCTTGTTGTTTCGCCTTTTGTGCTTTCTCTCTTTCACAGTGTTGTCCTCTCGCAGAATGACGGTTAATCACTCGTTGACATTTCGAGTTGTTTTCTCTTCCTTCTACCTCTTCCATCAAATGACACGAACTTCAAGGAGAGCCTTGAACAGGCATAATCAAGAATCAGAGAAAGTCGAACAAGATCACTCTGCGAGAATCCAAAGGAGGAACGAACAAAAGTTGGGTCGGTTATTTGGTTTGGGATGGAATACAAATCAAAGATGACAACTACAACACAACGCAATCTCTCAGATAACAACTGTGGCTTGCTTCAAATGTCAGATACGAACTTTAAAGATTGGTGAGAAAAGAAACTGCTGACAGAAAAGAAGTGCGGCGAACAGATCACTAAATCTGGAATCAGACTCTAAACATCTTCCATCCGGATCCATTCACTGACAGACAATGATGTGTCATGTTGTGAATGGAGGCTTGAGAATGCATTGAACAGAATATGAAAACAACGAAAATACCATCAGATAAAACGAAAAAGAAACAGAATGTACGAAAAAGAGCAGGGAGATCGAGACGATTGACATGATCCACAATTTTGACGTCAAAGGATGAAGAATGACGAGAGGACGACAGATCAAGCCACATGAAATGCATGACTCCAAAGAAGCGAAAATTGACTTTGATTCTCTTCGGAAGAAAATATCACAGCAAACTCACCGGATGTGATAGCAATCAGAATTTTGTTACGAATAGGCTCCAAATTGATGAAGAATCGATTGAACAGACGAATTGGCTTTGATTATGGTCCATCGAATCAATTCAGCCAATTCATGAGCAATCCTCAACAATTCATTGTGAAGATCACGTTCACTCAATCGGGTGACACAAGGCGTGTCCAGTTCGTTGCCCCGCCGTCATTCGACGACCTCAAAACTCGCTGCCACGTTCTCTTCGGAGTCAGTCCCCACGAATCTGTCGCCCTCACATACAACGACTGTGAAGACGACACCATCACCATTGCGAACGACGCTGACGTGGGCCTTGCGTTCCTCTCTCGTCCCCAGAACGAGTGTCTCCGAATCGTATTCTCTGTCCGCCCAAAGCCAACACTGCCAAACGCACCGTTCCACACACACCCATTCCAGCACACCAACTTCCACCGCGATTTCCGATATCAGCACGTGCCTCCCGTCGAGCTCCATCAATCGCCGTTCGACCAGCCGCGAGGACGCTTCCGTCGAGGCGAAAAGAAGAAGCCCTTCTGGACGGATCGGAAGTGGAAGTTCGACGATTCTGTGCTGAAAGACCAGATCAACTCGATGGTCTCAGACATTCAGGCGTTCTTCGCTCCAACACCGAAGGAGCACACCCAGCAGCCTCCCCAACCCGCAACAGTGCGAATCCACGATGACTGCGCACTTTTGAATTTTTTCATAAAAATTTGAGAATAAATCCGAAGGGTAAGTGGGATAACTTATCATGTCTTGTTTTTGTTGTAAATCGGGTCCAAGGGTGGATAAAGCTGAAGTTTTCTTTGAGGCCCACTTTCGCCGTTTTTAATGAAGGATGAAGCAGGTAGGACAGAAATATCAAATAAAAAGGATGTTCCGATGAGAAATCTGATTTTGAAAGTCTTCAGACAGAACGATCGAGATATCTCACACTCTCACAAAATGTCAGAAATCAGTGTTGGAATGCACGGTATGACACTGTCAATCATCTTCGTCAAAGGATGGAGTTCGTGTGAAGGTATGATCCCTGATTCTTGTCATCAGATGCATACTTTCACTTTCAGCAGTTCGATTGAGAAAATTAAGTGTAGGAACGCCGAGATATTAGTATCGTGACTGAAAAGGATGAATCGCAAGGAAAATACATAATCAAGATGTGCAGATTCGGTGGATGTCCTTTCACGGCAAATTGATGTGTCTTGTGGATGTGAGGGTTTTTCTCTTCAGATAGACAGTTAAACCCATCGTTTAATGTCTGAAGACATATATTGACTGAAAATTGTGCAATTGCAAGATTGGCCATGTTCCTCGAATGAAATAGAAAGATGAAACCGCAAGTGATTGGAGGATTTGATTTGTGGAGTGAATGCTGCCATAGAATGTGCAAGAAAAATAGAGAACCCTTATATGACGGTGTAGATTCTGATCACCACATCAGTTGCTGGATATCAAGTTGGAATCCAGCCATCAAACATTGTCCAAAGCGAAACTGAACGAAAGAGGCGTGTGTTTTGAAAGATTGCGATATGAAGGTGATGTATTAGGAATTTTGGAAGTGAAACTGTTGTTCGATGCTGTGGATTCTTTCTCAAAAGGGAATACTGTTATGATCAATGTTCTAAAATGGGTGAGAGAAATGTCACGAACAACGAATGAAATGCAAAAACCAAGGTCTGTGACATGATCTCCTCTTCATTGTACTGGTCAAGACTCAGTCTGGAGTAAAAGTAATGATAGTGCGAAGTCATCGTGGATTCGCACAACTGCCTCTGCCGACCCAACATCGAATGACGAGCCCAGAGTGGTTCAGACGGGCGACCATACTCCTCACTCGCCGTCTGCTCCTCTCGCCCCTTTTGCTGTCTTTCCTGCTGTCCCCTCTCATCCATGCCCAGTCGCACCGACACAGTCTGCTCGGCTGACAGATGCTGCTGGACAGACATACCATCCCATGCCCGACGTGTGGCATCCCGACAGACAACACAATCCGCAACAGCCTCTCCCACAAACAATCCATCAGAAGAATGAGTAAGGAAACAGAACAGGATCGGGATCACCACTTCATTGCATTTCTAGTTCTATTCACTGAATGTGGAATCAGTCGTGAAACAGAAAAGAGAACACTGTTCTCGGTTGGAGAAACTGGGAGATTTGGATTTTGGTTGATTTAGAGAAGAAGCCAAACGAAAGTTTTCAAAACGATCAATTCTAAAAGAATGGGTTTTGCCTTGCAGTTAAACAAGAAGAAAATTCTAGAAAAGGCACCTATTATGTGATTCTAGATTTTTTTACATTGCATTTCAGGGATTATATCACTGTATTTTGAGTCTTTGTCAACAAAACAGGTCTCATTTACGAAGAAAGGGTCAGTAGTTTTTTCTTTTGTTCTCTTTTGTAAATCATTATCACAACAAACATCATGCCTCCGACATGTGACTCTGGTGTCCAACTGTACTCTAAGCCGTTGGATGTGCGTGCACAACCGTTCGTACCTAGAAATCTTAACAGGTCGAATAAACAAGCCACGTATTCTCCAACAACGGTCAAAACACCAGAAACATCAAAGAGTGCCTATGAACATCCATTAACCAAACTCTCCTCAATACTAGAGAGGAGTTCGTTCGCTTTGATCTCGACAACCATCACATGTTTTTTGTGTGATCTACAAAGCCAAACAGAAAAGGAGCGGCTTGAAACAGCGCCGGAAAAGAAGAAGATATGCCGGAGCTGTGAAGATTTCATGCGGCGGGAGAACATCGCGCCTCGACACTCAGTCCAACTGGAACCCAAAGAACTCGAATCAGTATTCCGGCAGATAATTAATGTCCTTGTGGAGGGCATGTTATTTACAGAAGCAGAATTAATCCAAAGCGTAGCTCTTTTTTTCCGGATCTGCCGCGATCATTGGTCGTGCTCTGGATTCTCTTTCTTTCTGGACAACCTCACAGTCCTGTTTGCCGGGTGCTGTCTCGTGGCTCACAAAATGGAGAGCGAGCGAGGGGTCTCACTGAAATTATGGAGCCGCTGCTTTGTCTTGCGTCGACATCAACTCCGAATGATCGAACGAGAAGTACTTCGACTACTGGATTGGAAGACTTTTGTGGAGGGAAAAGATTATTTCGCTACCTTGGAAATGCTTTTCTCGACAAGTTTAAGCTAAATAGAGGAACCCTACCGTTCTTTTCTTTTTCACTTTTTTCCTCGATTTATCAAAGACTTCATGATAAGCCCCATTTTCTTTCAAATAGTCCAGTTTTTCAGAATTGAGTTGTTTCGTCTTCTCCATCATCATTATTCGATTCAATAAATTGATCTCCCCTCACTTTTTATCGACTTCATCAACCTCGCAATCTCAGTCATTTTCATCTTGTACAATGGCCTTCTTTGGAAAAGTTTTATTCTTATCTCTTTTATTTTATCTATTTTCGTTCATATTCCCAGTTCAAATCGGAATCGGATTCAGATGATAATTCACTATCCCAAATGGATGATGATTCCGACGACATTGGAGATTTCTCAGAAGAGTCTCAGAGCGATGGGGAGGAGGGCACCAGAAAAAAGAAGGAAGCAAAGGTCATCCCAGGACAGACAAAAAAGAAGGGCCTCTTTGACACAGAGGATTCTGCTTACAATCAAGAAAGGAAGGAACTAGAACAGAAAAGAAAAGAAGAAGAGGAGTATCAAATGAAATTGAAGCGATATCATGAAGAGAAAATGGAGAGAGAGAAAAAACAAGCTGAAGAAAAAGAGAGACGGGCCTACGAAGCTGAACAGGCGAGAATCCAAGCTGAGAAAGAGGAAGCAGAGAGAAAAGAACGAGCACGAATTGCACTTGAAGAAAAGAAGAAACGTGACGAAGAAATTCGGATCCAACATGAAAAAGAACATGCGGCCTGGGAAGAATCTCAACGAAGAAACTTGGAAGAAACTCGAAGGCAGGAAGAAGCAGAACAATTCCGTATTACGCAATCACAGACAACAGACTCTCTTCCAAATCAATCCCTCTCGTCTCTCCACAACAAGTCTCCTTTTTCAGCTGTTGTCGCTCCAGCCCGAGCAAGCTCACTTCCTGGCCAAGGTAATCTTCGTGCGATACCATTCGCGAAACCTAAATCAGCTGTTTCGCCAGTTAGCACACCCAAAATGCCACTCGCTCGACCGACGCGCCCTGCTCCGCCTCCTCCTCCCAAACAGAACAATTAATTCGCCACATTTTGTTTGAATATTTTCTTCCTTTGTGAAGTACTTTCATTTTCCTCTTCTCGTCTTCCCTCATCATACGCGCGTCACTGTTTTTTCGACTCCAATGTTTGTATGATCTCTTTTTCATTGAACAAATGAAGGTATTGGTAAACTAGGGATTTCTCCGGGTCCATGAATCTTTCATCATGTCCGGATCGAGATGATAGAACGATTTTTCAAAGGGTTCGATCTCCTTAAATTTACGATGTCAGCCCCGAAGCCTCTGAAAGTTGTTGCATTTAATGGAAGGTTCCTTTTCCACTTTCCATTCATTTTTCAGTGCCAAAATTAACGGAAACACCGCCCAACTCATCGAAATGGTTTTGGCTCCACTTCGCGAAGCTGAAGTTGAATGTGAGGTTGTCCAAGTCGGAAACGGTTTGAATGTTTTTCTTCTGACTCATTATCACAGCTCACCATGTGACCGGCTGCCGTGGTTGCAGTGGATGCAAAGACAAAGGAAAGTGCATCAGAGCGACTGAAGGCGATCCAATCAACGAATGGTACGCAAAAATGGTGGAAGCTGATGGCATCCTTATTGCTTCGCCAACTCACTATGCGAACGTCACCGTTGAAATCAAGTCGTTAATCGACAGATGCGGTTGGATTGCTGGAGCAAATGGAAAACCGCTCCGACACAAGCTCGGAGCAGCAATTGCAGCGGTGCGCCGTGGTGGTGCGACAAATGTCTTCAACGCCGTTTGTTATCAATCTTTCACATTGACATCATTCTCGATGTTCTTAATTCGCAGATCAACCACTTCTATACAATCCAAGAGATCCATGTTGTTTCCTCTCGCTATTGGTGTGCTTTCTTCTGCTCCATTCATCATTTGACCATCATCTGTCATTTGCAGGAACGATGGAATCGGTCTCGGTCCCGGCGATGTACAGAAAGATGAAGAAGGCAAAATGGTGATGAAGACACTCGGGGAAAACATGGCAATGATGTTGAAAAAGATGAATGCGTAAATTGTGTTGAGTATCCGTATTGGGGCAGTCATCTCATGACTTGCCTCTGAGAGACTTGTTCCTCTTTTCTGTTCATAATTCGTTCTCATTCCACCTACATGTCCATTTAAATGGTCTTTAATTATTTGGAAGTCTCAGAGATGCAAAACCTGCGAGTATCGATCCCTCCCATTACTGTTGATTTTCCACTATTATGCTCACCGAGCCTACCTTGACTTCATTCTCAGGAACAAAGAATCAAGCAAAATCCGAGCGAGATCTGGTCTGGTTCATCCTTACGGATTACAATTCTTCATACACTGATATACTCTCACAGAATCTCGTTCATCGTTTTTCTTCCCTTTTCTGAACTCTCATTTCCTGTTTTTTTTCCCTTTGATTTCTCATCTTCCTATCATTCGCCTGTGTAGAGTCCACTGATAGTAGATTGTCTGCAGAAATACAGAGATGGCGATGATAGTACCCGGACAAACCCGTTAGAGCGGATAAACCCGTTAACCCTTCCAAAGGGACGAAACAGTCTCCCCTCTTCATCTTAATTCTCCTTCCACTTCACATTCATGCATTTCCTCATTTTTTTTAAAACTAGAGTTCTTCATGAAAGAATGATTGTGAAATGCAAAGCGAAAAGTGAACGTTGTTTTTTGAACGAAGTTGAACAAATCTATTTCCGAGAACTAGAGGGATCATGTGTTGCGAGTCGAGCTTTTCATGGTCAGAATAACTTGCGCTGTGTCGTCGTTGGCATTTCATCCATTTGAATAGACCCATTGTCTTTGATCCAATCTCTGAAAGAGTCACAATTCCTTCCAGAATTCTCACTAGGGTTTTCTTACAGGTACAACTGATGAGTCGTGTGAAAGAGATGATATATGTGAAATGGGGGATGTTTTAACGGGTTTATCGGAGTTAACGGGTTTATCCGACCACTATGAATCATCGAAACAGAAAACGGCACTTGTGGTCTATTCTCTCTTCTTGTCGGGTGTGATCATCCTTCTATAGTTTATGATTATTACGTTATTGTTGATATTTCTCTTTTGTTATCATATTGCTTGTCCTTTGTTCGATTCTCTCTTCATCGTGATTGTGTGATTCTCTGTTCAGAGAACAACGATATTCACAAACTGAGTGAAGAAGTGATGTCATCGGGATTGATGGAAGAGTTCTGCTCAACACTGGCGAATCCCTGTTCCGAGGAACTCTTCGTGTGACTTTTGTTCGTTCCTTCATCTTCCTCGTCATCTTCTTCGTCACCCTCTTGACCTCTTCGCATCTTTTGTTGCTGAATGATGTTTGGTGTTCAGGTGTCTGTTTCTGGGATTGTATCGGTTGTTGTGAGTGGAGCGAGTCTGCCTTTTCGTGTTGGAGTGAGCAGTCTTCTTCCGTCACTCGTGAATCTCGTTTCTGTGTGCCTCTTCTTCCTTCTCTTCACTTTTTCCATTTTTTCGTTTTTCTGTTTGTGCATCTGCTTGTGTTTCTGTTGTTGTTCAGAAATCGTCATCGAAAGTTGTGGAAAGTGCATCGCGAGTGGTTGGGTGTGTCTTCTCTTCTTCTCATCTCTTCCTTTCTCTTCCTCACTTCTTAATTCTTCTTTTGTTGATTGTTTGGTGTGTCAGGCATCTGTGCCGTGTGTCGATGTCGGGAGGAGATGTGGAAGGAGTTCTGAACAGTGGAGTTGTGGAAGGGCTGTGCAAACAAAGCTCAATGATTGTTTCGTGTGGAGATGGGATTGGAAGTGGAAATGGACTTTCAGTTCTGAAATCACTGGACTCGCTTTGCATGGGACTGAAGTCATTCTTGCGAAATGAAGCACAATCGAAGAAGACGACAGAAACGAAGAAGAATGAAAGAAAGAAGGAAGAATCGGAAAGTCGATTTTCAGTTGTGAATCGGAGCCGAGCAGCACTGTCGGAGATTGAATGGACACTTCGCTCGATGATTGTGGAGATTGGGAGAGAAGAGGAGAGAGGGGGAGACGACGAAGGAAGAAGCGAGATTGGGAAACTTGTTGGGTGGATGTTGATCCGACACTTCCCTTCGTCATTTGTGGGATTGGGAGAGAAGAAGGAAGGAGTGATTGGAATGGACATTGGGCGACTTCGACTGGAAATGGAAGAAAACGAGAAGTTACGCGAAATGGCAAGAAGAAAGGAGAAAGAAGAGATTGCACGAAAAGAAGAAGAAAGAAGGAAGGAGTTTGAACGACAGATGGCCGAACTGCAAGCTGAAAGAGAAGCAAACCAACATCTCATCAAAGAAGGTCTGGAAAGGCGGAAAAAGGAAAAGAATGAGGACGAAGAAAGAAAAAGACAAAGCAAAGTTGGTCCCAAAGCCATCGAACTCTTCAATCGTTCATACTACACTCTCTCTGGAAGCAAGTTCACCAAACAAGTGAATGATGGTGGGTGTCTCGTCTCGTTCGAGTTCGGTGCTGTGGTTGCTCGCCTCTCGTTGATCGTTGGATGTGTCCCACGATCACTTTACATCGTCGGCATCATCTCTTCGGCAATCGCAGCCAATGCTCAGTTCACTCGTCTCTCCCAACTGCAAGGAGGAGCAGGAGGTTGGGATCTGTGGCCATCAGAGCGTCTAACATTCCTGAATGCACATTCCACAAATCGAAATCAGGCGTGTCTAGCGGGAGCAGCTGGACAGCGAGTGGTGATCGAGGCAGATGGACGTGAAGGAAGGAGAACTGTTCGAATGTCGCAAGATGGACAGACACAGCCAAGTTGCTTCACAAACATCCCTGTTCCCTTCCGATTCGCTGTGTACATCCACTACTCGAATGATTCAGTGACAATAGAATCAGTGGAAGTTGTGAAAAAGACACAGCTTGTTGGAGAAACGATTCCTGTTCAGATGTGAGATTTAAGATGCACTTCATTGTTATTATTTCATTGGTCGGGCACTCATTCAGAATATAGGGGGAGCTGCGTTGACGAGAAGAGACTATTCAAGTGCAACAGAGTCCGAAAGGGTCATTGTGGAGTGAAACGAATAAAAGAGACATCACAAGGGCTCCCATGAAATCATCTTGATACGAGGTGAATTCACATCTGCGACATCGAAAGTGGATCTCCATGTCGTCCATCAACCCTTCTTCTCGCAGTTTGGCCAGAATCTGTTTTCCTCGCTTCTGAAAAGTTGGACGTTTATTCTGCCAGGCACCGATACCTGTCTGCACATCTTCAACGAGAAAGTGCATATCCGAGCGATTCTCAATGAACGTAAGACTGTCCATGCAAGCTAGAGAAAGAGAAGAAGACAACATAAACTGCGTCATGTGATCCAGCAAGGGCGAGTTTGCTATCATCGATTTAAAGAGTGGTGAGCAGTGGGGTCGATACTGGATTCTGCGTCGATTTCTGCAGATGAACTCTTGAAAGGCTTGAGTCTGCGCAGTAGAGCACAAGCTTTTTGGGCGGTTTTATCATCAAAGTGATTTCCTTCCTTTGCAAATGCAACAAGTGACAGGAACGGTGGAGTTGCTTGCTCGATCGTGTTGATGGTGTCGGGTTCGGTGGTCACAAACAAGGGAGGTGGTGCACGGGATATAGCACGGTGTGTATCACGGTTGAAGGGCCAAAGGGAACGTACTTTGCCCATGAAGTTTGAAAAACTGTCCATTGTACAATCAATCTCGAGACCGGAGTTTGATCCAAACCACAAGAATTGAAATCCTCATATCCTCGATTCACATCGGCTCTTTCATAGTGACATTCATCTTGAAACAGAATAAATATGTTTCTATTTCCAAAAGATCAATAGACGACTCAGTACTGTAAATGAATGGAAAGAAGGGGGAGGAATCAGATTGGCTTTGACGAGGGAAAGTTGGACTTTTGGTGTAGAAATGAGCACCCCAATGGACTGGATGAAGTCAGCCGGGGATTCATCAGCGAACGATGTTTATCCTCTGGATCAACAGAATCCAGAAAGTTCACGGCTTTCGCTTCCAGTGAGTCATCAAGTGCAGGCTGTAACTTCAGAGAGGTTGATGGAGATGGAGTGAGTACTCCCACATTAATCCGCTCTGTCAATCGCCAGACTGACCATCCACACACAAATCAAAATACACAATCTGAATCAGACCAAAAATATAAGGATATATGTACAGCACGGTGGAGAGTGTTGGAGTGAATTATAGATCAGCTCGAGAATCGTTCGTTCGTGGTCAATTCTTGTACAAAATCAAGAGAGCGAGAGAGTGGTGTTGAAATCGGGAGGAAGCGGGGAATAGGTGGAGGAGATGGTTGAGTGTGGAGAGCGAAGGGTTGGGTTGGGTTCTTTGTGGGTTCTTCTTTGATTCCATTCAAGTTGTGTGATGATCTTTTCTTGCTTGATGTTCCTTTCCATCGAATAGAAAGTGACGGGTATCCATCCCAACTCTTCTCGGACACCTTCATCGTCGTTGCTGATGGAGAAGAGTTCAACAACACCAACCTTGAAGGGATGCAAACTCCACCGATTCAACAACATCTCGTTGACAGATCGGACAGTGTGGCGGGAGTCAGGAGCATCGTCCAATTGTGTTCAGCGGCTTCCTCCTCTCGACACTGCATGTCGTTCAATCTAAGCACTCAAGACCTCTGCTGATACCTCCCCATGTGAAGACGCTTCTGATTATCGATGATTGGATCGAGTAGCTGCTTCTGCGAGATGCCTTTTCTGGTCATTTTCAGAGTCTTCTCCTTCCGTCCCAGTGTCTGGCTTGGCTGTGAGGGCGTCCAGAGGAAGACATTCGAGGCGAGCATTGAGCGGGCTTCGAACGACCAGTCATCAGCACGCATCACACCGAGGGTTGCGAGGGGAGAGGCAGAGGACCGTCACGAAGAGGGCAAAGACATCTTCCGACCCTTTCGAATCGGCGTCGGAAGTGTCGGCTGATGAGTGAGTGAGATCCAGAATGAGGAGGGAGAGGGGCTGACAGGTTCTGATATCCCATCCCACCTCATCATCGCGATCAATCATCAAGAGAGAACCTCTTGAGAGAACAATCACGCAAATACAAACTCTCACCAATCATCACCATCCATCCATTCATCGCTCACTGCATTTCACAAACGAACAGTGCGTGAAGGTCGCGAAGGAGGATGAGAGTGCGGCGGCCATCAAGTGAGACTTGCGAGAGAGAATCCCAATCGTTCGGGCAAACGAAACCATGAGGTGATGCCAGAGCCGACAAAAATCATACACAACCAGTGTCCGTCGTCCAAAAGAAGTCAGAAACAGTTCGAAAAGGTCGCTGGTTTTGTCTGTTTCTATTTCTGTTGTGGAACGTTCATGCCCAGCAGGTTGTTCCATTCGATCGAGTAGGAAACAACAAAGTTTCCTGTTTTTCCGTATTCGTCGTTTCGGAGCTTTGGCTCAATCGCATCTTCGAAGCCCTCCATTCTCAACATTCGAAGCACTTTGTTCCATCGCTGTCGTTCTTCTCCGCCTTGCTCATCCCATCTCTCCTGGGCATCGACCATTGAAAACAGAAAAGACCAGATGGACATCTCATTGTCGAAGAATGAGAGACAACTTGGGATCGTGAGAACGACAGGCAGATGAAGAACATAATCCATGGTATGTTGATTGTATGGACAGATTGTGAGTTGTTTGGCGAGTATGTCAAGAAAATTCTCGGATAGGTCATAAGTGACGATCGAAAAGCGGTTCGCGCACAAATGGCAAATATATGGTTCAGAAGGCTCGAGAACTTGCGTTAAAACTGTCTCGTGAACAGCTTGTTGTTCATCGCCATCTTCAATTCCGAGTTTTGCGAGACCAGTCGGAGTTGCGAGCCAGAGAAAGCTGGGAATGATGATCAAGAGAAGAACGGAGATATCTTGAGCTTTGGCGAATGAAGGAGATATGGAATTGAGAGTAGTGATGAGTTGAGGAATCAGATCAGCTTTGACGAGGGTAAGGAGGATTTTAGTTGAACCCCAATCCATTACAGTTTTGAGCATCTTCATTGCTGCTGTTGTGATAATCTGACGAGTTGAAGAAAGGAGAACCACAAGGGACTGTACGAAGTTTGTCAATGGATCACCAGAGTTCGATGCAAATTTGTTGAGAAAAGCATCTGTTGATGATCGAGTTCTTGGTGACACATATTTCAGAAATTTCGCGGCTTTAACCTCCAGAGTGACATCAAGAGCAGGCCGCAACTTCAAAGTGGCAACGAGAGACCAAAATACAACTCCCCATTCGTGTTCAGAGTCTCGTGTTTCTTCATCCCAATTCAGGAACGGTGAACAATCCATTGAAAATGGCAACGGAGTGGAGGACAAATCAGAGAGTGCAGTATTTGAGGTGGCATCTGTGGTATTGATTAACGGGTTCATTCTCTTGGATTCTGGGTTCAATCACTCGTTATGGGTCAGAAAACCATGGTGAGAAACAAATCGATGGAGATGAGATGACCTTCCAGAAGAAACATCAAACAAAGTCACAAAGAATGAAACGATCCATGGATGAAGTTGACGCTTGCAAACGAGACGACGAGATAGAGGGAGTCACAAAGTTGATGAACGACGAATGAACGAAAGCGACAGTGAATGGCTTGGAATGCATGACCTGTCTCTCGAGGGGATGACAGTGTCAGCACTTTTTCGTTGATTTCAGCGCAATGGATAAACCAAGGATCCCACCCAAAACAATTTTCTCTCCATTCAATCAACTTTCTCATGTCCGCTCAGGAGATCAAAGTTACTGATCCACTCCTTCTGTATTGCTTTCCAGAACCGATTAACACCAATGTTGATACTGATAAAACCCGTCTGGAGAAAGAACTCGACGATCTTGAAACAGTCTTTCCTGGAGTGGACCGACAATTCTGCCAGGATTATCTCTCCAATCCCAACAACCCGCAAACGATTTCAGAATTGACACGCCTTTTGGCGGAGAAGGAAGGAAACTACCCTCGCAGCAACAAATATCAGTCTTTACGAAACAACCAAGACTGTCCACCACAGCATGACCGGGTGACACCACTCTACCGGGAGAACACGGAGTTTGTGGCGATGATGTACCACCGATCTCTGCCCGCAATCGAGATGACGAAGATTCTCCAAGCTCACGAGTATCAACTTTATCAAACGCTTATGTTTCTCTGGACGAAGGTAAAGATGGAAAAACCTTATTATGCGAATGTTGATGGGGAAATGGTTCTGAAACTGGAGAAGTCGCGAGACCCAGCGCCTCCTCCACTTTCGTTCGACCAGACATTCCTGGAAGATGTGGAATACTGCAAGCGAAAACGCGAAGAAATGCTGACCGAGCAGCGGAAACGAATCCACCGAGCAAGCGAGCTGTATGAGATGGAACAGAACGGAATTGAGCTTCCCACCTGCGAAATCTGCTACGACCCTTATTTGGAATCAGAGCTGTTCACGTGTGCCGAAAATCACAGAGTCTGCTTCAATTGCATCTCGTTTGAGCTTTCCACGCGAGCCTCGAAGCCAGTGGTGAACCTGACGTGTGTTGCCGATGCAAACTGCTCGCACACGTACTCCCGCGAGCTGATCGAAGAGCACCTGTCCGCAGCCGACTCGCAGATGCTGTTGGAGAAGTACGAGCGGCAGAACGCGCGGGGGCAGGAACCGGCTGGTCTGTCGGAGTGTCCGTTCTGCGACTACCGCGGGGAGACGAAGAAGGGCAGCTTTTTGTTCATCTGCAAAGGCCCCACGTGCTCCCGCGTGACGTGCACGTTGTGCGGCGGGCTGTATCATCCGACGACAGACTGTGCGGGGATGCGTGCTGGGAACAAGCTGGTGTCGCTGATGAAGGCAGTGACACTCGCAATGGACACTGCTCGCATCCGAAACTGTCCTTCCTGCCGAGTTCCGATTGACAAGCAGGATGGATGCAATGCGGTTGTTTGTGGTTCGTGCAAGAACGGGATGTGCTATCACTGTGGAGCGTCGACTGGAAGACAGGATCCACATGGTCACTTCACAAAAAACGGGCCATGTCCGCTGTGGTATACCAACAACGAACTCGAAGGACAGAAACGGGCCAAAGCAGCGGGATTGGCGGCGGAACAGAAATGGCGTTTGGACAATCCAGAGTTTGCTGCCATTGAGTTTGATAATCCGGCGAATGCTCTTTAACTCTTGCACACACTTATTTGTTTCACAGTTGTCTTGTTTTGAATCACTCATCTCGTGCTCTTGCTGGTTTTGAAAACAAACGAGAATGGAGGAAGCTGATCCCACTGCTTATCGCTCTGACAGCAATCGCAGGTTTCACATTCACCATCACTCAGTCACTTGCTCGTGTTGCCACTCTCTCAACCATCATCTTCACAATGAAGATTGAGACAAATCAGCGTCAAGAAGAGATGAAAGAGAAGTTGAAATGTGGTTAAAATGAGCCGTGATCCCCAGAGGTTCCAGACGTCGATTGATCTGAATTCGTCGGAGCAGGCTGGGTGTCAGCACCAGGCCGAGCTGGATGTTGTGCATGGTCTGCGACGAACGGAACGAACTCAGCACCCCTACGCCCAACGATGGGAGGAACATTGACACCAGCGATAGGTGGAAGGAATGGGCCCCGGGTTGGAACATTGACCGCATATCTATTCATGATAGCTGGTGGAAAAGGAAACATTCCAACAAGCGGATCGAATAACACTGCAATGTTTGGATTGAGGGTATTCGCTCCTGCCCAGGGATTCTGAAAGGCCATCGAGAGTGTGCCAGTTGTGATATCGCTTCTGTCTTCAATTCCTTCCTCGCACAGAGCGAGCACGATCTGTCTCAATTGTGGGTTCGATCGATTCTCACTCAGCTCAAACATGTTGCGGAATTTTGAGTGAAGATTCAACGATGACGGGATTGCGTCCAGACGAACAACAGCGATGGAGAGGACGGCGAGAAGAGAGGAGAGAGGAGGTGTGGAGAGAGTGGATGGTGTTCCTGTGTGGAAGAGAGAAAGAACGAGAGAGAGGAACACGTTCACCAGTTGCGAATTTTTGTCGAACATATGGTTATTCGTTCTGTCTGTTGATGAAGGCACAACAATTTTGAGAATCTGAGTGAAGAAGGGAGCGAGTGGAAGGAATGAGGATTGGGAGAGATCGTCTGGGTTGGTTGGAATGACAATGGCATGGAGGGCCACGAGAAGCTGTTGGGGTGTTGTGGATCTGCCCTGTGAATCAAAACGAACGGCAATAGAATGATCAGATGTCAGTGGTTCTGAAGAGCTCGCTTGTGTCTCCCGCACCATGAGACAGACAGTCTCTGCTGTTCGTGTAGCGATGGTAGAAATCAGAGTCTCGTCCAATCCTCGAAGATGGGAAAGCGAGATTGTGGGGCCGGTTAGAAGGGGTCTGTTAGTGAAGCCAGGAGATGGCTGAGATTCAAATCGAAGATGAAGCATCTGAAGTGAGTCCAGATGGGCTGAGAGAAGGATGGACGAGACGATTGACGGGAGCGGTTGTTGGGTGACGGATGACTCGTGAATGGCTCTGAAAGGAGCAGTGACTGTGGAGATCGAGAAGGATGTTGGCGTGTTTCGTGTTCGCTCTTCGATCTGCTGAAGAGCAAGCAGGATGGAGCGAAGAAGATAGAGATCAGTTGTCACGACGAGCGAGACAAGAGAGTCGACGAACGGTGTTGGATCGAACGACTCATCTTTCAGCAGTGCTCCCAACACTTTCACACAGGAAGTGACAATCTGCGACGTCATCTCATCATCCCCCACAGCACATCCCTCCTCCACTCCTTCCCGACGACAAGCAGCCATCGCGCGAAGAGTATTCAAGACAAATTCAGTCAGCACTCGCTTTCGGTCGATGTTGAACACAATCGTTTCTTGAGATGGACGAACGAGTTTTCTAATTGTGTTGGCAATGTGGAACATGGCGGCGGCGACCAACGGGAGGTTGGGAAGACGACCAGCGAACACGATAACGCGGTCGAATGCATCTGCATTCTGACTGAGATGGAGATCGAATGTAGCGAGATTCGAGTCGAGATGGTAATCGACGCGTGATGTGGATGGGACTGTGGGAACAGATAACAGAAACAGCGCTTGAGCATCGTTCTCCACTTTGTTCAATTCATCCGTAAAGACAGGATCATCTCTCGAAACAACAGCCAGCTGCGTCAGAAGCTTCCATCTTTCCTCTCCCACAGCTGTTTTCAGTTTCTCGACGATGGACATTGCGAATGGTGATCGATTGGCGGGTGTGAGTTTGATAGAACGAGTTTCCGGATTGATGCCAAACAAGGACCTTGCCACCATTCTCAAGATCTGGAGGAGAGTGATGGGAGTGTGATAAGAGTTCACTGTCGCCATCTCCACCAAGCATTCCAAAACTCGCTCGAAAGATCCGTGGACGGAATGTTGGATTGACTTGTAAAAGTAGCAGAAGCAAGACAGAAATTTTGTCTGTGATTCTGGTCCAAGAAATGGGAAGATGTGGAGAAAAGTAATGTCTCTTCCCTCTTCGTCTGGGTGACTCACGTGCTGACTTGTGTGAGTCAGTCGTGGAATCGAGTAGGCGAGGTTGATTTCGAGATCGGCCAGCTTCATCAGGGCAGGAAGTGCTGATGGTATGCTGGTGTCGTTCCACACGGTTGTCATTTGAGATGATTGGTACAGTTCGGGAGAGAAGAAGGGGAACAAGTGTGGGAATGTCGTTGTTGAGTGAAGGGCGTTCACAAGACAACAAGTGAAATGAAGTCCAAGCATTTTGGAGAAGTAAATGTACGAGCGAGACGCCAACACAACGCAACGACCTGCTTCAGCACAAATCGACCGACATGGACCTTTCGTGTGATTCTCTCCCAACACATGAGCACGTTGGGGAGAGAATGCCTCACTCACAGGGAATGTCGATGGAGTGGCGTAGAGGAGTGCTTCGGTGTGCGGTGTGAACAAACCGAACTGGTTTGAGAAGACAGACACAGCAACAGACGACAGGTCGTCGTCGATGCTCGCAGCTAAGAGAACGAGGAGATTGAGGAGAGGGGACGGGAGCGAGTTGAATTGTTTGGTGTCTCGAGTCAGATCCGTCTTCATTTCTGCAATTTTCTGAAGCAGTACAACAAAATTCTGTGTCGTTCTCCCAAAGTCCAGACAGCGTGGCTCAGATGGATCATCTGACATCACTTGAACAATCCACACTGCAGCCGAAACTGCGATGTCCAAAACAGATTTAGTGTGGTTCTCAACGAGGCTGTTGAAGAAAGCTGGATTGGTTCCGGCCAAACGGAAGATGGAGCTGGCAGGGTCGGTGAACGAGCGAGGGGAGAGGATGTTGTGGAGAGGGAATGTTGGGTCGAAGAGAGGATCGCTGAGTTTTGTGAAGAGAGGAGAGGAAGACTGGCTGAGTGTGGAGATGAGGTTGAGGTGTCGATCGTTACGGAAGAGAGTTTTGGAGAGAGAAGGGGAGATCGCGATTCTTTCCAGAAACGAGTCGATGCGGTCGGGATGGGCTGAGGATGCGAAAGAAAGAGTGAGCAAAGACTAAAACAGAACACATTTCAAAAATGTCGCCACATGTTGGAGGCATTGAGAAAGAAGATTCTTGGGACCGTCTCGATCATCATGTCTGTCGGGATTGTTCTCCGTTGAAAGCAAATCGATGAAGGCTGTGATCCTCTCCACCGAATCCTGAAAAGAATGGGAAAGCAAAAAAATACGAACAGTTTGATTCTGAGAGATCTCGACAATCTTTCGAAAAAGATTAAGATCGTAGTCCGCCCAGGGACGTTCAATTTGATCACGCGAGATTGCTTCAGAAAAGGCGTGGAAATTGGTGATGATAGTTTCATACACCACATCACCAATTCCAAGAATGGAATATGCCATCATTTCAACGCACATAATATCCATAAACGTTGAAAAAGAGGATCGAACAGTTGGGTGGTCGTTTTCGAGATATGGAAGAGGGTTGCAGAGAAAATGGCGGAAAAGAGATGAAAAATCTTCTGAGAGAGATGGAATCGAGACCAGGGGGCACATTACAGAAAGACGGGCAAGTTGGACGAGATGACGAGGTTCCGTGGGTTCGAGCTGGATCTGTCTGAGAATCGAATGGGATAGCCCAGATGTGTGGAAAAGAGTGATCACGTCTTCATCGGATGACACTGAAGCAATCAAGGACGGAGAAACAGACCGATTGTGGCGAGCGAAGAAATATCAATGTCCTGGAGGTGAAGAGAGCATGGATCGGCGATTATTGGAAAAAGAGAAGAGCGAACCTGAGTATCGCGTTGAGATAATGCAGTCCCAAACCGATGAAGGAGATTATTGCGTTCACCATCACTGATGTGGTTCAAGCATTCTGACGAGAGCAGAAATGTGAAAGAATGCAAGAAAAAGACACTCCGTAGAAGAAAAATGAGAGATTGTTGATAAGAGAGAGGATCAAGCTCGTTCGGGTCCGAAAACGAAGCGAGAAGATCGTCGAATCGTTTGACTGGATTGTTCTCCGCTGCTGTGACAGCTAAGCGATCCAAATTGATCTTTTCAGAAGGCCGAAAGGAAGAATTGGTTGCATTCATTTGTTCAGACGAATAATTATGACAGACAAGAAAGATCTCAACCTTAATTTGGTTCTTCGATGTTCTCCTCAATCTTCGTGTTCTTTTTCGTCATCCACCACACGTCCTCTTTTCCCTCACATCCCTCCCTTGACCACTCTCTCGATCTCTCAGCATACATCCACGATATCTCTCATCAGTGGCTCCCAACCACGGCACTCTCCTCATCTCACATTGCTCTCCCGTCTAAATCATTTCATGCACACAACTTCCCTGTTCATTCTCGAAAGATGCACGTGTCTGGACAGAGATCAGAACTTGTTCACTCCAGCATTGACAGAGTCAACCTCCAGAAGAATGGGCGTTCCGATATGTCCGATTCCTCTTTTCGGCAACTCGAAGGTCTTTCTTCCATTCTGGACGTATTTAACAGCTCGTTGTCATTGCAGAATCTTCACGTTGACTCTGGAATAGGACTTACGTGCGTCGCCTTCATCAGCTGTTCCACTCTCGAAATTACGAATGGTCATGTCGTGTCATCACCTCTGACATCCCCATTTGTGGTCACTCAATCAACCATCGAATCGGACACAACCATCACGCTCGTCAGCTGTGTCCACACATCGAACACTCTCGATTGGTCTCTTCTTCCTCTTGTAGGAATGTCCGCTCAGCATTTTCCGTTCCATTCAAGTCACAACAAAAATCTGCTGGATCAGCGAGCCACCGGAATATCGTCCCTTGTGGTGAGTGGAACAGGGTTGTCGTTCAACTCGACCCAGTTTCCTCTCGGAACTGGGCCATTATTCGACTTCAGCGTACTCTCTCCAATCAGTCTTGCCAATGTACTTCATTGTTCAGTCGTTCTTGACTCATCTGCTATTCTGAATACCAGCAGCATCCCGCCTCGTTCTTCCTTCGTCCCGCTCTGCCCGCACCTTTCACAACGCCTCATCGGGTGCTCCCTCAAACACACTCCCAACCATCTGACCGGAACAAGTGGGATACGACTGGATGTGGCAAGCGAGATCCTCATGTCCAACTCGTCATTTTCCGACTCTATCACCACTCCAGACGACGATCGAGACCCAGAATCAAATGTGGACATTGTGGTTCCTGAAACCCCGACAGGTTTGCCAGCAGTGGAGTATCGTTCAGGAGATAGAGTAACCCAACTTTATCTGAAAGCATCAACGACTGCCACACAGCTCTGGGTTGATGGCTGTGATTTCTATGACATCACAGTGACGGCGAGCTCTGGTGGAGCACTCCGTGTTTTTGATCCGAGCATCCCTGTGTACATCAAACACTCCTCCTTCACAAACTGCCATTCCACGACGTCGACTGGTTCAGGAGGTGTTTATGTTGGTATTCAAAGCGCCAATTCCCTCGCTCAAAAAATAACCTTCTTTCAATATCAAAACACGTATGCAGGAAACACAGCGTACAAAGGCCCAGGGCACTGCTACAGCCAGTGGTTCAACGTAATTGTCGCTGAGTGCACATTCACAGGGTCCAACACCAACAAAGAACAACCGAATCAACCATCAGGTGTATCGTTCAACCGAGCAGGCGACATTATCGTGCAGAACTGCACTTTTGGACAAAATTCTGGGAAATCGGTAGGGGGACTTTCGCTTCAGATGAGCTCGGACCCAACCCACATTATTCTATCCAACCTCCTCTTTTTCGAGAATAAATACATCGGAACAACCTTGAAACAATCCATCACCGACCTCGTCATCCAAGGCACGGCGTACACTTACGAAGCCACCGATGTGTACTCAACTTCGGCAAGTCCACGATGTGGCAGTGACAATGCTCTCAAAGTCATTCATGATGTCGTCGCTCCGGCTATTCTGGAAGTGAAATTCAATGAGGTGATAAACTCTGAACAAAACGGGTATTGCATTGAAATGGAGTTCCTTGGAAGGTTCCCCAACACAAACAGGAAATATGACATCGTTTACAAAGGCACTGTCTCTGGAATATTGTATACTTTGACGGGAGTCACATTCGACTCAACAAAAAGCACAAAGCACACATTCAATTTTATGAATCCATCTGACCCTGATGGAATTTCGTCGCGGTTGTCTTATCGATTGTTTGACGTGAAGAAGAGTGAAACCCAATCAACAAGCAATGATTTCGACATCGGAACAGGAACTGAACCTGACTGGCTGTTCTGGTACTTCGATACTTACAGTCCGAACGCGAACAACCTCAATGGATGGACGATGCTCACTCCTTATTCTGCGACACTGACAGATGTCACCTTGGAGCTGGATGCCATGGACGAGAAAATCGCAGTTTTGAACCTGACAGTGGACAGGATCGTGAACGGCGACTTCACACTTCTCGTGTTCGACACGTTGGACGAATCTAAAACTCCAATCAATTTGGGAACAGTTGAATACACTGTTTCCTCCACCCCATCCACCAAATCGTTGAATGTCGGTATTTCTGTGTCAGGATCTCTCCTTCAATATGGCCATACGTACCAAGTCATATCTCTTGCCAGCCCAACCTTTATCATCAAACCCTCATTTCGCCAATTCACAACACAATCTCTTCTCCAATCGGCGTCGTGTGAGTTCGACAGAATCAACACAGATTCACTCACCCTGACTGTTTATGGTGTGAAGTTTCCACCAACAGAAGCATTCACTCTGACAATCGTTGAAGTTGATGAGAGCAATGGGAAGATTGACATCCCGTTCGACTTGCCCGATACATTTGCAGCTGCAGAGACAGGCGAAACAGCACTATCATCGCACGCACTCCCCACTCAAACACATCCCTCTCCTCTCCAACATGGAAAGAAATACGAAATCACACATTTTGCTGTCGGGACAGTCCAGCACGGAGTTCAAGAGCGAGTCTTCTTCACAGTGAAGACTCCACCAGCACTCGAATCTCTGTCGTTTTCGTTCGCGACGACTGCACAGACCACATTTAAGATGAAAGTGGAAGGAACTAACCTGCCGGTTGGAGAGCGATTTTTGTTTGAGTTTGATGTGATTGGGAAGATTGGAGTTGTCTTCGATTCAACCCAAACAGGGATATCAACTGAAGAAGCGATTGGATGGCCAGACACTGTTCGCTTCTCCACCTCGCACCCTCTCAGCTCATGCACGTCGGATCAGAATCCCCTCATTATCATCCCTCCTGACTCACGCACCCTCCTCACTCTCCAACAGCCTGACCCTCTCGTTCTTCTTGTCAACCATTCCACTCACTCCAACCCTCGCTTCTGTGGGGACCCCGATCGTCCCTGTTCATCGATCGACGTGGCATGGGCAGTTGCGACACAATACAAAGCGAAGAATGTTCATCTCCACATTGTTAAGACTGTGACCCTGTCGTCGTCAATGTCTGTTGCGGAAGAAACAGAGTTATTGATCGCAAAATGGACAAGCGCAGCAAACCCAACACTCCGAGTCGATGTTGTGGATCCAGTCGAGGAGGAAGGGATGATGTTGGTTGAGGGAGAGATGGTCGTAAACGAAGTCGACATTGTTGTAGAAGTATCTTCACTTCTGTTTGTTCTGATCAAAGTATCAGTTGGGACACTTACGATGGAGAAAGTGCACCTTTCTGGACACACACCCACCCCAACCGCGACGACACCCACACTCGAAGAATTGTGTGAGTGGGAAACAGGTCTGATCCGCCTGCATGATTCGACGATGGAGACACACTCGTGCGAGTTCTCTTCGCTTCGGATGGGTGTTGTTTGGATGGACGAGTCAAACTTGTCGGTTGTCTCCACGTCCTTCCTCAACAACGGACACAACTTCCCTCACTTCACATCAGCCCGACAGAACACGATGTGCCGAAACGGAATCATTGACATTCTGCCTTCGGAAACGTCTCGGAAGGATCAATGGATCTCGAGTGATGAGTGCGAAGTGGTGATGAACGGAGAGATCCACCAATCTCCGCTTTTTGTCCCAATTTTGAACTCGAAACAAAGCGAAGCCTCGTTTTCGAAAAAGAAGAAAGGATTTGATGTTGTGATCGTGGGAGAGGAGCTGATTCCGTGCAATCTGACATTGGAAGTGTCCAACACACCAACCTCCCAACAGACAGATCACGTCCAACCTGTTCTCATCCCACTCTCGTTCGACACCGAAGACAAATGGAACGAAACCACAATCTCTCTCTTCATTCCATCCGCTGATCTCGATCTCCTCCCATCAGACCAGGAGTGGAAAGCGCACATTGTTTACGGAAAGGAACAGACAACAGATTCCTTCATCTTCCAGCCAACACTCAAAGAACGACAGTCGCAGGTGCTCAGAGAATCACTCCCATGGCTGATTCCGGTTATTATCGTTTCTGTGCTCCTCCTGATCGTGGTTCTGGTTATCATTTTTGTGGTCCTTTATCGCCAGCGGAAGAAGAAGGAAGCCGCCGAACACGCTCCTCTCTCGCATCAGGAGATGCTCGACTATGACATCAAAGTTAACGATGAAATCGTTATCGATCGAACAACCAACAACATCATCGGAGAACGCAGTGACGAAGACGGGCGATACGCGCTGATGCGAGACAATGAGCCGCCAACACTGACCACCGGGGCGATTACTGGGAAGGTGGAGAGTGGAGTGTTCATTCCAGTCCACGCGATCAAATGTCAGGAGGATTTCGGAGTTGTGGTGGTGAATGGGGTGGACACGTTATATAAGCGACTTCACAAGGACCAAGTGGTGCTGGGATCGAAGAAGGCAGAAGTCCAGCGAAGGATTGTGACTGGACTGATGAAGATCGCTGAGAACGCGACCCTCCACAACACAGCAGCTCGAATCTCATCACACAGGATCATCCTCGACACACTCAATAATGTATATCTCGCAATCGAAGAATCAGCAAAACTGACGGAACATGCATCCCAACATCTTCAAACATCGATTCTGGGATCACAACCACGCAGTGCAGAAGCTGTCGTGAAGGATGGAATCGAAGAAGTTCGCTGGCGAGCGCCTGAACAAGGCGAGAAGGAGGGAGAGATGATCTCCCAAATCGACACGATAAAAGCGTCGGTTTTTCGGCTGGGCCTTGTCATGTGGGAGACTGAGACAGGACTTGTGCCGTTCTCTGAGATCGATGCACTCAATGCTCATCGACAGCTGGCTGCAGGGATAGCTCTGCCTGTCTCGAAAGTGGAGGACAGTTGGATGCGAGAGCTGATTGTGTCGTGCCTCTCAATCGATCCTGGAGCACGCCCATCGCTCCAACAAATCCTCACCAAAATTAACAACACCAACTCCGTCTCGGACAAGGCAGCAGAAATGAACGAGAATGCGTAGGACGCACGGAGTCGGCGTCATTTCACCCACAACACTCCACTACACGTCTTTCTTTCTCAACTTTCACCCAATCACTCATCTTTCTTTTCTATCTTTGACCACATCACATATTTTGTTCTCCCACATTCATTTGCTCTCTTTCTCGAGTATTGTCTTCATTCACACTCCACGTCTTCCTTCTCTCACCACACTCTCATCCTCTCCCTTCATTCTTCTGCTTCTTTTCTGTATTTCTTCCTGTCTGTCCCGCTGCTTATCGGCTGCTCTTCTTCCAGTGTGGTCTGCTAAGGTCTCTGCCTCTTGTCTCACGACGGAGGAACTCAAATGTGGGACAGATGGATCGGCGAGTTGCCTGAGGTCCATTTCACATTTCATAACAATCAACATGTCACTCAGTCGCATGTCATCATCTTCATTTCGTGGCTGTTGTGATGATCAATTGTCCAGTTGAGACTTTTTTGGTCCCAAGATGAAGTTCATGAATGGATACTTAAAATTCCTCGAACCAATCTACTCGAGAGCGTACAGACTTTTGGATACCCATTAAATTTTCGTTTCATCACTGTTTTATCCACACACAAACTATTCGTGGCTCTATCAAACATACACTTTGTTCCATGATGTCTCCAAGATATTTGATGCACACCGACGGCAGCATGAGTCGGAGTTGGTCTCTGACCAGATTCTGTTTTCTTTGTCGAACTCTTGTTTATGGTCTTCCTCAACACACCCTATCGAGTTCACCTTGCAACCGAATGACAAAACAGACATTGGTCGATGATAACATCTAGGAAACCAGTTTTCCTTATCGAGTTAGCAGACAGGACTCAACTCAAGTCATCCTCTCGTTAGTACATCCTTAATACTCGGGAATTTACGAATATTCCCTGTTTATGTACGTATTTTGGGCCACCATTCGAGGATTCCATGCCGTTTTTCTGCCTCCTTTCTGTCCTCCTAACCGTCTCCACTTCACATCATGATATTCCCTCCTCACAATTGCTCTCGTTGCAGAAACTTATCCCACTGCAAAGAAACAATCAAATGATCAATGAACTCGACATAAAGTCCGACTTTGTGCTTCCTCATGGCCGATATCAAGTGTCGAATTGTGAAATCACATCCACGACCCTGAATCTGAATGGAAAGCAATCAACTATCTTTCCATCATTTAGTGCGAACGATGCAGATTTCTCAGAACGTTCAGAGTCGAACAGATTAGCAAATGAAATGAAAAACACATGGAATCAACTTTTCCGAATCTCGAACTCCACAACATGGATGTCAGAACTGACTCTCGAATGTGGATCAGCTGGATGGTCGATCGCAACTGTTTCAGCGTCTTGTGTTCGGATTGAGGGGAGTCGGATGATCTCTAACTCGGAACGGACGCCATTTGTGATTGTTGGAGATTGGGGGAAAAGCAGTTCGATCACGATTATTGGCTGCTCGCACACTTCATCGTGTTTTCCTTCGCTTCTACCTCTGACGAGCCTCGACACATCCGATTGTTGGACCGCGCACAATCCGGAATCATGGCAACGCCGAACTGAAGTGTTGGTGACGGGATCTGAGATTTCAGTTTGTGATGCTTGTCTGATTGGTGGAAGTGGAGCACTCTTTGATTTTTCAAGATTACCACCAACAAAGACAGATCGCTGTTCGATCACGACAACACTCTCGTCGACATTACTTTTGAACACGACAAGCGACATTGGAAGTGGAAGGATAGATGTGAAGGAAAGAGGATGGGATTTTAGGAATTGTTGGTTCGTTTCTCAAAAGATGATTGGGAGTTGCATTTGTTGCTGTACAAACCATCTTTACGGGACAGGGATTCACGATCTGAATTGTGGAGGATCCGTTCTGTGCTCGAACACCTCCTTCACACACTGCACAACAACGACAGAATATTCGAATGAACATCGAACGACTCAGACGAAAATCACAACAGCCGACACTCTCCACCTCTTCTCCCTCTGCACTTTCAAGGCATGCTCAGCCACTTCCGGCGGAGGAGGAGCAATTGTTCTCTCCCAAATCTCAGCAGATCTGGAGATTGCATCGTGTTCATTTGAATCGTGTGGTGCTCCAAAAAGCTCTGGCGGGGCTCTCTTTTTTCAACAGTCAACCGCTCAAAAGTACGTTGTCATCTCTTCATCATCCTTCGTCAAATGTGCATCCAATGTAAATGCTGGAGGATCGCTCTATCTCCAAAACATCGCATCACTCTCCATTTCAGACTGCGTTTTTCTGACCTCTCGAACAAACCATTTTGGGGGAGCCGTGTACCTCAGCCAGTGGGATGCAGAAATGGCCAACACTGCGTTGTCTAACTGTCTCTTCGACGATTGTGCGACTTCACGGTCGTCGTCGTTATCATGCGGGGGTGGTGCCATTTATTTCTGGGAATGCTCCTCCATCCGACTCGATTTTCTTCAATTTCGAGAATGTGTAGCTGCGACGGGGAATGGAAACGATTTATATTTCAACGGGACATTACCAACGGTCTCACTCACAACAGTGTCCAACTGCGATTCCACATCAACTCCACAAGCGAGTCGAATCTACCCAACAACCATTGCAGTGGATGATGTTCTGCCAGATCCAACTGAAACGATCTCAGTCATGTCACTGAACACTCAACAAACAACCTCGACAACCGTAGAGATTGTTATCACTATGGACAAGGAAGTGACAGGATCGCTCCTTGTTTTGGTTTCGAACTCGGAAGGGACAGCTCGGACAGACACAACAAAGGCCCCAAACATTGGTCGAGTGTTAGTGTTCTCAATTGAATCATCGAAGATTGGGCGATGCACAGTGAGTATTGGAGACATGGGTCTGCTCCAAGTTCCTCTCGAAGAATACAAAATCGTCACTGCTTCATTCCCAAATTGTGATGTCTCATTTTCCGACGTGTCTCTGGAAAATACAAAGAATCCCACGTTCACATCCGCAAAGTGTGTTCTGGACGACACCTGCACTTGTGCATTGTTGAATCTGGAAGGGTCTGATGTGGATGGTGAAACATTCGAGCTGACACTTCGGAATGGATGGACACTCGAAGCGACATTCACAAACAACAAAGCAACGATTGACTTGGGAGTAATTGGAGAGAGTTCGAAATGGATGGAGAATCAAGTGTTTGAGATCACGGGTGGAAAGAAGATGGACGACAACTCGATTGTCGCTTCAATCCCATCGCCACTTTATTTCACAATTCCGTTGGCAGCTCGTCTGTCTGACATTGTGGTGAGTGATCTGAACGCAGCTAAAACCAAAGTGACATTGTCATTCTCAACTCGACTTCTGAAAGGGAACTCAAATTATGAAGTTCGGATTGAGAAAGTGATTGGGAGTGAACTTGAAGTGATGGAGTTGAAGACGAACGCAGAAGGACTGATTGTTGAAGAGACAATAACTCTACTTCCTTCTGGATCGAACACAGAAGGATGGAAGAACTGGATTGGGGGTGGAGGGAGCTTCAAAGTGGTCGGAGTGTTGTGGAAGAGATTGGAGGGAGACGTGGCAGTTCAGTTCTCATCGATTGTGTTTAACATCCCTGTGGAAGTGGTTCGCGTTTCATCAGCGAAGTGTTCGACGAACTCAGCGGCAACGACGATTGTGTCGATTGTTGGAAACGGATTGATTGAAAATGAGACGTACACACTCACTCTGAGTGGAAAACCGAAAACCGATCCACATTCACAAGATGTTCACGACACAACGATCTATGTTGTGGCATCATCGTCAACCGAAGCCAAATCGCTTCCTCTACTTCTCTCATCAACATCAGAGTCTTCTCTCCTTTTCGGTCACACATACACAATCACGGCGATCACAAATGGATCAGTGGCTGGAATCGTCGAAGACACACCCTCATTCACGACTCGCCCCACGCCAACTCTGACATCTCTGTCGTGCAAGCTGAAAGAGGGAGACCCGAAAACAGCAGCAATCTTGATTTCCGGCACAAACATCCCTGATGGCCTGTACAGCCTCGTTCTGAAGAAAACAGTTGTGGGCTCGACAGAGATTGAGCTGCCGATGAAGATTGTTGAATCAGCTGGAAGATTAGAAATTGAAGTTTTTTCATCTTCTTCGCTGGAATATGGAGCTGAATACCAAGTGCTGAGCCTTTCGAACAGTTTGCTGACAGTTGCTCTCCCAACGTCCGCAACAGACCGATTGTTGGAAGTGCCAGGAACACCGGCTCGAGTGAGATCGGTGTCGTGTGAGCTTTCTGGGGATTTGAAAACACATGCGAAGATTATGATTTGTGGAGAGAATCTGCCAGTCAAAGGGACACTGTCAGTGAAAGTGAAGCAAGTGGGATCGACTGGAAGCACGATTGATCCAGAGACTGCACTTCCTGTGACAACAATCACCAATGAAGAAAGCACAACGATTGAGATTGAAGTTTACGAAGCCATGAACCCTTGTCTTGAGGACGGGAAAACATACGAGCTGACCTCGCTCACCTTTTCTGGAACAGTCTCATTCATTCTGGATGAATCTGTGCGCTTTTCAGTCCCAGTGGAGCCAGTGCGAATCACCTCGGCGTCTTGCACGAAGGATGATACAGACAGAACAGTTGTGTCTGTGGAAGGGTCTGGATTTGTGTTGAGAGAGTTCTACACAATCACTGTATCTGGTCATCCGATTGGATCTCTGTCACCTCCTCCATCATCACTGCATGACACGTCATTTGTGGTGATTGCATCGTCTTCAAAAAAAGCGACTTCCTCTCCACTCCAACTGCATCCTGCCGAAAGAAGCCATCTCAAGTTTTCGTATTCGTACACGATTGTTGGGATTTCGAATGGGTCAGTGGAAGGAGTGGTGCACTCTGCCATGTTCGAAACTCAATCCGACTTCAAGCGAGATGAAGCTCTGGTCACGAGAATTGAACCTATTTTCGCGAGTTCATTGAACACATCGATCGTGAATTCAGGGATCCAAAAAACCAAATCGGACATCTCATCAATATCATCATGTTCTGTTCAAACTTCCGTCATTATTGAGTTGTTTAGAAGCTGTTTTTACAAAAGATAACAATTTCACAAGTTAGGTGTGTTGAAATAACCACAAGAAAAACAAACAGCAAAATGTCATCTAGATAATGATTGAGAAGGGATAGATTGCTGAAAGCATAAACATCTGGTTCTTTAATGTCGACAGCGGTAATCGAATGGACTGAAGAACTGAATATCATTCATTCAGTCATCCAGAACAATTTCGGTTGTTTTCTGAACTCTTTCCAAATCAAACTTCCTCTTGACGGAGAGAAATGATTGAGTGCGATACGAAGATCCAGATGAGCCAGTTTACGGAAGCTGAAAACACAGAATACAGAGTCGAGCAGCACGATCCTGATTGTGACAGTATGAGCAGGTGTCGCGAATAATTTTGGAGTCGAAACACAAAAATCAGATTTTCCGACCATTTCGGGAATTGAAATCAATGAGAGCAATGATAAGATCGGATAGCGGAAAGATAGAGAATTGGACGGCCAACTGCTTTGGACAGTCTTTATTGAATATTTTGGAAAACTTGAATCAAAATGTTGATAGAGACACACCAGTGATGAAAGGGCACTATTTGTAGGATTGTTGGATGGACAGGAAGAAAGATGAAGTCGTGATCTGAACCATATCACCAAAATGCTCAAAATCTCTTGATCGCAGAATGATCTTCTAATTGACTATTTTTCAATGAAAAAGCCTTCCGGCAACGATTTGAGTGTTTAGAATGAACAAGAATTAGTTTGTGCACTAGTGACAAATTGACAAATTGAAAACAAAATGAGAAACAAATCGAGAATGGGTTCAATTTGCTTTTTTCAAACCCTGATCGTGATTGAAGTTTGGGGATCGAATCTGCCGAGCGGAACAGTTGGAAAGCTGACACTGGATGCTTCGTACTCTTTCGATGTCACTTTCAGTTCGTCATCGTTTGGTCGAAGTGCCGTGATCGAACTTGGTGTGAGTGGTTCTCTCGCATTTGGGTCAGAATACGAGATCACAACTTTCGAAGACTCGAACAAGCAGACCATCCAAATCCCAACAATGACGATCACAACACCACCTAAACCATCGAAATTGTCGTTATATGTCTGTGGGAATGAAGAGAGAGCAGGAATGGACATGAGCGGAGCAGATGCAGAAAGCTGCAGTGCAATCAAATCAGCGTGGGGTACAGCCACTTCTCTCGGGATCTTGGACACCACACTGCGAATAGTCGACTCAGCTGACCTCTCTTCTCCACTCATTGTCACCCATCGCGTCCCATTCACTCTGATTTCGTTCCAAGCGGAACCAGCAACGCTTCAAGTTCGTCCATCCGCCTCCCAACCAGTCTCAGTCCTCGTCTCAGTGCAGGAGGACGCACTGTGCAGACTATCGTTCCTCACAATCACAGCCGACTTCTCCGTCTCAACATTCAGATTTGTGTCAGCAGAGAAAGGAACAGTTGTGATTCGAAGCTGCTCGATTGAAGGAACACTACAAGGTGAGTCGAACAGCGAGGATGGGTCGATTTGTGGATGGTCGAGCGGATTTCTTGAACTGATCGAGACAGACACAGACCTGAATGGTGTGACGATGAAAGAGATTGGAATGGGAGGGATCTGGATGCGAGGCGGGAAGCTGAAAGTGACAGCTGGAGTGTTCTCTCAAAACGGACCATCCATCGCCGACTTTCCCTCAGCTCGTCAGAACATCCACTGCGAGGGAGATGGTGCGATCACAATCCAAAGTCTGGCCGAAGGTGATGGGACACTCCTTTCTCGCTCAGCGTGGCTGGACGTATCGGAATGCACAATCGAAGGAAGTGAAGACATTGCTCGTTCACCACTCTTCGTCCCGACGCTGAACTCGACAGAATCGAAAGTTGAGACAGACAAGAATGGAAAACAGACAATGAAAGTGGTTGGGAAGACACTGATGCCGTGTGACCTGTCGTTGGAAGTGTTTGAGTGGGACTCGTCGAAGAGTGTGGAAGGGAAGAGTAAGATTGTTGATCTCTCAACATCAACCGCGACACATTGGAACGAAACTGAAATCCACATTCCTTTCTCAACGGCAGTAGTTCCCGAACTGAGCAAAAAGTTGGAATGGCGAGGTCGTCTTGTGTTTGGAAATGGAGAGCGAACTTCGAATTGGATGGTTGTGTCAGAAATGGGTTCAGGAAACAAATCACTTGGAGGAACAGGGTCGAAATGGTGGATTCCTGTGATCATTTCTCTGTCTTGTGCACTTCTCGTTTCACTGATGATCGTTGTGTGTGTCTGTTTGCACCGAAAGCGACACTCCAATCAGAAAGAACTTTTGAAGAACGAAGAAATGTCAGCAGCACAAGTTGAAGATGATGAGAAGGTGGAAGTGAACGATTCAATCACAGACGCACAGAACAGCGCAATCTCTTCACTTCCATCACAAAACGAGAAGCAAGGCGCTCTGTTTGGGGAGACACGATTTTCGAATGAAGAAGGGATTCCACCAGCACAATCGTGTGTGGAAGTGATTGTGTGCAACGAGAACATGGAGCGTTCAGTGGCAGTGGAGACAGACACGCTGTTCAACGCTCTGCACAATCCTCACTCGACTCGATCTGTGGATAACAGAAAAGTGGGTCAGGCGATTGCTCGAGGACTTGCTGGTCTTGTGGAGTTGCGAGTGATTGGGGAAGTTGTGACTCAGCTGTCACCGCACTGGGTTCTGTTCGACAAGAACGATCGAGTGTGTCTGAAGACGCGAGAGAGGCAGAGTGTTGTGGGTGAGAGTGGAGTTGGGGAAGGAGTTAAGAAGACATCGGAAGATGGACAGCGATGGATGGCACCAGAAGTTGGACAAGCGAATTGGGAACGAACGAAAGAGAATGCCGACCACGGGGCAGTTTTTAGTCTTGGCCTCGTCTTGTGGGAAATTGAGACTGGAGTTGTGCCCTTCGGGGAAGTGGACGGAGCGACAGCTCAGCGTCGACTGGCATCAGACGAGAAGCCTCGAATGGAGAAAGTGAGTGAAGAGATGCAAGCGATCATCGTTCCCTGCCTCTCGCTTGATCAATCACAACGACCAACACTGAAAACCGTTCTGTCACAGCTGGTCGAACTGGACAGCGATCCTCAGACTTCGAACGAGAAGAAAGGAAACACGATGTCGAAGATTGGTTGACACTTCAATTCCGTCTTTTCCTGTTCGGAAGTGGGCCGTCCAATATCCATTGACATTATCTCCCGTTCTTCGAATCTATCGAAAGAAACCATCCACCGCATCATCTGTGAAAGAGTGTTGCAGCCTGTTGCATCATATCTCTCATATTGCTGTGAAAAAAGACTCGATCTCGAAGTTGAATCGCTGGATTGGTCCGTCCTAACCCGATTGCTGTTCAATCTCCTCAAGTTGGGTGTCTCTCACGAACAAACTCTGTCAATCGTTTTCTCTCTTCCAGCTTGTATCACCATCACACGAACCTTGCTTTCGAATGAAGACAACTCAACATTCGACTTTCAGAAGAGCCTACACGACATTGTCCAACAACATCAAAATGCCGATCCGCTTGGAAAGACGCGGGGAAAGGCAGTTCTACACAGACTGAACGAAGAAGGGCTGGCTGATGAACTTGAAACGATCCACTTTTGGGAAGTGCTCACATCGTCAATTGGGAGATTGATTCGGAAAGTGAACAGCAACCTTCTGCTCCTTCTGGCTGTGAATCTGCAGATTACTGAACCTTTCACTCGGATGCTTAATCATCGACGAATCCGAAAATTTAGATGATTCTCGTGGATGGAACACTCAAGTAGATTATCTTTATAGGTTCCCTTCCTTCTTCTCCAATTCTGTAGTCAAATTAAACCTGCTCTCCTGTTGATTTTGTTTTTTTACGCTGCAATCATTCCACTCTTTCATAGTCCTCTGAGAAAGCCGCAAGTGTTGATAAAGCCGCACGATGACTGTCAAAAGCCGCTCTCACCATTCCTATCCATCATCCTCTTCTTTTCACATTTCATATCACTCATTATCGTTCACCCATCACTTTTCAAAACGAGAGAATAGTATTTCGAAATCGTAGAATGAAATGAAACGCAATGGATGGTTATTCTTTCTTCCGGCGGTTCGCAGTGATCGTCTTCATCATTTCCCATTCCATGCCGTATTCAAACTCGTCCCCTTGGTCGACAAAGCCATAGCACACTTGCTTCGACGGCTTCTCCCATTTCAGTCTCCCTTCGTCGTCCTCTTCAGAATCATCATCCAAAACAAGTCTTCGTTTGATTCCTCCGCAGCAAACAATGTGTGAATCATCCAACTGAAGATCTGCAATCGCCTCATTTGTCAGGGTTGATGAACTCGTCAATTCTCCAGCGATCGTTGGCTGCGACATCGGTGGAAATGTCACAACTGCAATATTTGCTTCAGCTGGACCGTGATCAGAGACAGGATTGTGTGGTAGTGGATCTGATGTTGGAAGAAGACTGTCTGTATGTGAAGAGGTCTGGGGGATCTGTGGAATTGATGAAATTGGAGAGACCACCAGTTCTGAAGCTTGATCTGGGAGGATGGTGTTCAAATCTGTTATTTCCTGGATATCGACAGCTTGTGGGTGGATGAAGGCATTTCGCATTTGTTCACGGTTATCATCGGCACCCTCATCTCTGCTTGTCGATCTTCCGCCCTTCCTTTCAATATCAGCTGTCCAAGATTCAAATACGGCCGCACTCCCGAGCAGTCGACTTGTCATGTCAAAGCACCGCGATGTGCTTGCATTTCCTGATCCTTCGGGCCAATCGACAGAAACTTGTTCCATATCAACTGGATAGACACCTGTTGTCATAAATGACTGACGAATTGCGTCAATAGTTAGGCTTTTCTGGATTTTTGATTCCAGTTTGTCAAGCCATTTCGGGAGATTGGTTGCCATTTGAGTTTTTGACGGGAGAGCATCCATTGTTGTTAGTTGCATTTTGAAATTGGCATTCACATATAGATCGTTTGGTTGGCACCAAGCCGACACATTGGCAGGGAGACAGATGGCATCAATTCCAGAATCAGCTAGTTCTTTCCACATAGTTGGATTTCGACGACTGGAGTGGCCGTCAAATATCAAAAGACTCCTTGCATCTTGAGGTATTTTCTTTTTTTGTTTTCTCTCAAGAATATCATTTCGGACAGTGTTGAGGAGGATCGATTCCAGGGTTGCTTTGGTGATCCATCCTTTTGGGGTGAAGTGAATCACTATCCCTTCGTCGTCGCGTCCCTCAATTTCTGGGATATTGAACTTGGCCGGTAGAATTAGATGTGAACGGAGATGTCTGCCGTCCGCAGAACAAAAGAACAAGAGTGTACAACTAAATATTTGATTGATTGGCCGAACGTATGTCTCCTTTCTTGTTGATGATCCAACACGATATGCAAGAATAGTCTGGGAGGCCAGGAGACTAGTTTCATCGAAGTTGATTCGAAGAGATGGAGGATAAAGCTGGTGATCATCTAGACGTTTTAGGAGTTCATAGAATGGTCGAATGTGAGATTTGGTTCGAGCTTGGATCCTAGCTTGCGCCATGACCACTGGCTTGCTGGAATTTAGACGGGGTTCCTTTTTGACAAACTTTGACACCCAGGTTTTCGAAGGGGGATCAACATGTCGGACCGCTAAACTCTCCCTCTCATCTGAGATAGATTTTGCCTTGAGAATGAGGATAATGAAGAAAGATACAAGAGAGGCGATATCAAGAAAAGTCGGAAAGAGCCCGATGTCATTCATTTCAAGGATCTCGTTCACAAGTCGCTCTTTTTCGCTGTCGTACAAGTATGGAGGTCGACCTGTTTCTCCGATTGGTCTACCGTTGATTGTAGCAAGCCGGGCTCGTCTGATAGCCCATCTAGAAGCTTCCTGATTGAGAGATGGTGTGACTGATGAAACAGCCACAATTTCGTTTTCTCTGTCAAGAAATTCAGTTGGAGCCGTGGTGCTGGGTCGTCGATACCCGTTCTGCTCGAGAATCGAATGAATTTCTTGAGGCAACATGTTGAGTCTTTTTGGTTTGAACTCGACCCATTCGTGAGATTTCCATTGTCTTCAAACACTCTTTTTTCATCAAAAACTCCATCCAACAAAGTCAAATGTGAATGGAAGACAGATGGTTTAATCTCCTGATCAGTCATTGGTTTGGCGGGTTTATCACACAATGTGCGGCTTTATCACAGGTTGCGGCTTTCTCAGTGGACTATCAATAACTTTCTTTTGGCTTCTTCTCTAAATCAACCAAAATCCACATATCCCAGTTTCTCCAACCAAGAACAGTGTTCTCTTTTCTCGTTCATGTTTGATTCCACATTCAGTGAATAGAACTAGAAATACAATGAAGTGGTGATCCCGATCCTCTTCTGTTTCCTTACTCTTCCTTCCGATGGATTGTTTGTGGGAGAGGCTGTTGCGGATTGTGTTGTCTGTCGGGATGCCACACGTCGGGCATGGGATGGTATGTCTGTCCAGCGGCATCTGTCAGCACGGCAGACTGTGTCGGTGCGACTGGGCATGGATGAGAGGGAACAGCAGGAAAGACAGCATAAGGGGCGAGAGGAGCAGACGGCGAGTGAGGAGTATGGTCGCCCGTCTGAACCACTCTGGGCTCGTCGTTCGATGTTGGGTCGGCAGAGGCAGCAACAGGTTGGGGATGCTGCTGGGTGTGCTCCTTCGGTGCTGGAGCGAAGAACGCCTGAATGTCTGAGACCATCGAGTTGATCTGGTCTTTCAGCACAGAATCGTCGAACTTCCACTTCCGATCCGTCCAGAAGGGCTTCTTCTTTTCGCCTCGACGGAAGCGTCCTCGCGGCTGGTCGAACGGCGATTGATGGAGCTCGACGGGAGGCACGTGCTGATATCGGAAATCGCGGTGGAAGTTGGTGTGCTGGAATGGGTGTGTGTGGAACGGTGCGTTTGGCAGTGTTGGCTTTGGGCGGACAGAGAATACGATTCGGAGACACTCGTTCTGGGGACGAGAGAGGAACGCAAGGCCCACGTCAGCGTCGTTCGCAATGGTGATGGTGTCGTCTTCACAGTCGTTGTATGTGAGGGTGACTGCTTCGTGGGGACTGACTGCGAAGAGAACGTGGCAGCGAGTTTTGAGGTCGTCGAAAGATGGCGGGGCAACGAACTGGACACGCCTGGTGTCACCCGATTGAGTGAACGTGATCTTCACAATGAATTGTTGAGGATTGTTCATGAATTGGCAGAATTGATTTGATGGACCATAATCAAAGCCAATTCGTCTGTTCAATCGATTCTTCATCAATTTGGAGCCTATTCGTAACAAAATTCTGAATACTGTCACATCCGGTGAGTTTGCTGTGACGCTTTCTTCCGAAGAGAATCAAAGTCAATTTTCGCTTCTTTGAAGATTTACATTTCATGTGGCTTGATCTGTCGTCCTCTCTTCATTCTTCATCCTTTGACGTCAAAATTGTGGATCCTGTCAATCGTCTCGATCTCCTTGCTCTTTTTCGTACATTCTGTTTCTTTTTCGTTTTGTCTGATGGTATTTTCGTTGTTTTCATATTCTGTTCAATGCATTCTCAAGCCTCGATTCACAACATGACACATCATTGTCTGTCAGTGAATGGATCCGGATGGAAGATGTTTAGAGTCTGATTCCAGATTTAGTGATCTGTTCGCCGCACTTCTTTTCTGTCAGCAGTTTCTTTTCTCACCAATCTTTAAAGTTCGTATCTGACATTTGAAGCAAGCCACAGTTGTTATCTGAGAGATTGCGTTGTGTTGTAGTTGTCATCTTTGGTTTATATTCCATCCCAATCCAAAAAACAGACACAACTTTTGTTCGTTCCTCCTTTGGATTCTCGCAGAGTGATCTTGTTCGACTTTCTCTGATTCTTGATTATGCCTTTTCAAGGCTCTCCTTGAAGTTCGTTTCATTTGGTGGACGAGGTAGAAGGAAGAGAAAACAACTCGAAATGTCAACGAGTGATTAACCGTCATTCTGCGAGAGGACAACACTGTGAAAGAGAGAAAGCACAAAAGGCGAAACAACAAAAGACGCAAAACGCAAATCAATAAAGGGCAGAGAGCAGGAGACTTCGATCAATCACACTCCGAGAATGAGGCGTCTTGTTGGGTGATGGGAGAGAAAGACTCTGCGTGGTTGGATGGTTGGGGAGTGGAGTGGGCGAAATCGCAGAAAAAGGAGACGGCGAAGAGGAATCGGAGTCGGAATCAGAAACAGGCGAGAGAAGACATAGCGAAGTGGATGACGGTTGGGGGAGCGAAATCGACAGATCACGAGGAGAACGAACAGTGGGTGAGGTGTTGGGCTTCCAATCTCTCTTCCTGATCACATTTTCTGACAGCGATTTCGATTTGATGTCTTTTCCCTTTGAAACAGGAGTGTCCATCGAACTATGTCCATCATTCATCGATTTCGCTGTTCTTTTCACTTGTCTGGAGTGCTTTCGTGTCAGTGGGAGTCGAATCGAGACATTGCGGGTGTCATCTTTCTCTCCTTCGGTTTCTGTCTTTCCAATCGATTTCTCTTTCTTTCTTTCCACTTTTTCTGACTTTCTCGAACATTCTGTCCGTTTCTCCATTTTTTGTTTGTGGCTCACTTTTCTTCGTCCAGTGAACGCGTTTAGAAGAGAATCGTCCGAATCAATCCAATCCTCCTCTGCCCTCCGTTTCTTCTCCGTTCTCGGCCGGGGCGGCTTCCTTGTTGACGGTGGAGTGTTGCACTCCGAATATGCCGGCAGCACAACTCCTTCGAATCACAATCCACGTTTTCTCTTCGAACCACCCGCCAGAGGTGACATATCAGGGGCACTGCAGGCATCCAGATCATTGTGGGTCGATGTTGCAGAGTCGTCGAATGTCGGGGTCAGCGAAAGACTGAAGAGAGACGAGTTCATCGACGAGAGTTCCATCGTGTTCTCCACTTCGGGACCAACACAAACACTTGTCAGGGCTGGACTTCCAATGTGTGCATCATCCACAGGCTCAGGTGGAGTCACGAGAAAGCCAGAATCGGAAGGAGAAGAAAGCGGCGAAGAAGGAGAAAGAAGAATCTCTGGATTTGAGCTGGTTGTGGTTCTCTCAATCGGAGGAAGTGGCCGCTGCCGTCGTGGTTTCAATCCTGAGCGGCGCAGAACTCGACGTTTCCGTGTCCAATCCTGCGAGGAGATCGTGTTTGTCTTGGATGTGTCGTCGGACCGCGAGTCTCCAGTCAAATCAGGAAAATCGGAGAGAACTCCATCCTCGAGCGAAGACTCAGAACGAGACTGAAAGAAATCTGGGAAATTTCTCTTTCATTTCGAAAAGAGAACAAACTGATTTCATGTTCATGGTTTCGATGCTTTCCGTTGTGGATCCCTTCGTTCACTCGTTCCTGCACAATAG
Source organism: Blattamonas nauphoetae (assembly GCA_033064195.1). NCBI lineage: Eukaryota > Preaxostyla > Oxymonadida > Blattamonas > Blattamonas nauphoetae. The sequence continues at coordinate 213,416 of JARBJD010000040.1, forward strand.
AATCAACAATGTAAAGACTCAGACAAACAAGATCAGATTGAAAAATCTCAAACGCTGACGAAAACTCAGTGATTGTTTCGTCGGTCCCATCTCTCCTTTCCAACTCTCGTTGAAGCTCTGACAAAACAAGAAGTGCTTCCTGGAAAACAGATGGTCGCCCTTCGTTCATCCAAACTGCTGACAAGTCGGTTGTTCGGCCATGGTGAGATGATTTCGGAACAGTCGATGGTTCGTCACAAAGAAGAGTCATCAATCCTCATAAAGTGATGAAAAGCAATATCAGTGAACTTTCGAGAGAATATCTGCTTCGATAAAAGAGGTTAAGTCTCCTCTTGGGGAAGAATCAATATTATGAGGTGGTTGGTTTCTCAACGAATTCTTTTTCGAAAAAAAATAACAACACAGAAAAAGAAGTATCAATTTGTATGACCCCGAAGTCGACCCTTTCAAGACTTATTCCTTATTGATCAGGACAGCTGAATAGGTGGGGCGGACAGCTGTTGGTGGTGGCACTTGCGTCGGAACTGCGTAGGCCACAGGTGGTGGATACATCAAGACCTGCTGCTGTTGTGGTGCCGATGGATAGTACACAGGAAGCGGTGGGTATGTTGGGGCGGGTGGGTAGTAGGCGTTTGGCTGGACTGGCTGTGGAGGGGGCGGAAGATAAACAGTTTGTGGGCGAATTTGTTGTTGGGCTGGTGTTTGAGTCTGCGATTCTTTCTTGTGATGATGATAGCAGCAACAGCAGCAGCAGATTAAAACGAGGGTGGAGATGACCACGAAGATGGACACAAAGATGGCGGTGAACCCTAATGCGATGTTTCTGACGCAGCCTTCGCAAGTCGCCTTCCTCCCGACTGGATATCCATACAGGATGGTTTGTCCATCCAGAAACTCGTTGTTGTCCAGATAGAGGTACTCCCCATACGAGAACGCCTCCCCAATGAACACGGCACCGTATCCTTCGTTGTCCGCAAAGGTGCTGTCGACGATGGACACGAGCGGGTTGAACGACGTGAATGGTTTTTCAATCACTGCAATCGCTCCTCCGCAGAGATGCTGGCGGAGAGCGTCGTGTGAGTCTGCTTTGTTCATTTTGTGGTGTTCATGATGTTCTTCGTGTGTCTTGTTTCTATGGTGTTCCTCATCGCCGTGGTGCTTCCCTTTGCCGCGATGAGGTCTCTCTTTCGTTTCAACTTCTTCTTCTTCTTGTTCAGCCTTGATTGTTTGGTTTCTTTTGTAATAATATCCATTCTCAGAGAAAATACAATTTGAGATCTTGATCTGACCCTTCACTGATTGGATAAGAATCGCTCCTCCATGCGCGAGCGGTCCATAAGTGTGTTCGACCATTTCTGGCATCGAATTCCGCTCAAACAGGGTCTCCGAAATGTCAACGTGGTCTTCGCCGCAGCCTTTGAGGAGAAAGGCTCCACCGCCTTCAAACGCGGACGAGCAATTCAGAAATGCACAGCCTTTGATTTCAACCGTTGCAACATCGGTGAGAACGAGGGCGCCGCCGGGATAGTCGCTTCGGATGTTTTCGAATGTCGATTCTTCGACCACAACTGATTCGGCTGAGTAGAACGAGAAGAAGTCCAGCGGGTTCTGGCGGTGGATGTCTCTGAACGTGCAGCGTGTTATGGTGCAGTGTGGCGCGATGAATGATTCGGAATCGTGTGAGGAAAGTTCGTGACCAACGAGGAACTTGCTGTCTTCGATGTTCACAATTTCAACGCGATGTTGGCACAATATCCCTGTCAGGGCATTCGTCACGTTCAGGAAAGTGGTGTTCACAACTTGCAGCTCAATCATGTCGGTGGTGACTTGTGGTTCGAACTCGTCGTCCCCAAAGTAATGAACTCTGTCAAACAAGCTGTTTCGCAAAGTAATCGACTGCACATGATCGAACGCAATCAGTCTTGTGTTTCGCTCGACTTTAGCCTGCTCGAATGTCATGTTGTCCAACGAGATGTGTGGCTTCATAATCGGACCCACAAACCACATGCCTTCGATTTCAGGGTCGATTGGAGGCGGCTCCACAGCTTCCACAAGCGGGGCGTACAGTAGGAGAAAGTCCAACTTCGAATCCTCCAGATACAGACTGCCAAGTTCAACGTGGAACAGCGGTGTGTTCACAAGATTTGTGCTCAAACGGAATTGTGAAAGTCGCAGGGAGCCGTATCCATCAAGGGCCGCAAAATATCTTCCATCTTCAATGGTCAGAAAGAATTGTACAATCTCAGTGTTCGACGTGCGAATCGTAAAGATCGGCAACAGGGCATCTTCATTGCGTTCTTCCGGGATTTCCACAACTCCTCCAGCGGTCGACGATTTAAGGACCGTGTCAGGTCCAGTCCCTTCCAAATAAACAAAAAAGTTGTCGAAAATGATGCCTTCACCAATATAATCCACCTCAAGCAGTGACAGTGTGAGATTCTCTGTCAGTGGTTGGGGAATAATATCAGTGAGCAGAATATCCGTTTCCAGAGAACAAATAAGAGAAATAAGAGAATAAATCAACATTGTATGCAAAGTATGGTTTGATCCCATAATTTATCACTTTTCTCCGAGAGATAGCCTGAGATAAGCTCTATAGCTTCGATTCAAAATTTCTCAGTCAATGCACCTCTGTGACATTTTCCTTGGAGGAGATAACAATCGAAAGAACTGAAATAACCAACTGAAGTCTTTCCTGTGAAAAAAATGAAGAAAAGCCCTAATATGGAAATTAAAACATTATCCATTATCCCCAAAATGAAAAATGAAGACAAAATAAGAATCCCACCCTTCAGTACACATAGCCGGTGTACTCGTTCTGGAAGATCCGATTCTGTTGTTGAGGAGGTGCTCGGCCGAACTGCGGGTTCCTCTTCGCATTCCCATAAGTGACAGCTGGATCTTCGTTAGCGAAGTTGTTTCCGTCCAAACTGACCACATCGGCGACTTCCTGACTCTCATACTCGCTCTCTTCTGTCATCTCTTCAGAATCGTCCTTGCTCTCATCTTCAATCTCTTCTTCCTCAAACTTCACCCAATACGTGCGACCGATGGAGAGGAGCGCTGTGTGGAACGGGAGGATAATGAGGACGAGGAAGAGCGATAGATATATCTGCATCAGGATGCGAGGCAGGGTGACTGTGACTGGGTCCAGCAGAGCGAAGATATCGGTTGTCAGTTTCGACGATAACATGCCTGTCCCGCTCAACAGCTTTGACAGCAGCCCGTTCACGTCACCCACAACCAAATCCAGAGTCTCCTCCAGCTCGGCAGTGAGTGTCGGGCCGAGTGTGATTCCGTCTGGGATGAAGGACGATAGAAGGCCGATCAGATCCATGTCGGTGAGAAGAGTGGAAACCACATCCATCAGAGGGTTCGCCATCGCCTCCTCATTCGAGTGAGAGTCCGCCTGAGCCTTCGCAGTCGCTGTGTGGGCCGTGTTCATCTCAACAAAGAGTGAGTCAACATTGACCATCCCCTTCGAGGCTGCTCCCTTCTCCTTTTTGTATGTGGAGGGGAAGAAGTAATACCAGAGGGTGTCGTTGATGTTCTGTCCAGTCAGGGCGAGTGGGATCGTCCCAGCCATCGGATTCATCCCGTTCACGAACGATGCCAATCCGTTGAGAGTGTTGTTGTCGTGACCCAACGCTGCGACAAGTCCATAATCTTTGTTGTTCGAGAAAACAAGATTCATCGCTTCGGTGAAAATACAAGCGACGATGGCGAGGAGAAGGAGGATGAGTCCGAAAAGAATGAAGATGAACTGCTCGCCACAGATGCAGCATCCCAAACAGCAGCTGCGCGGGCAACAGAAGCTCTCCAACACTCCCAAAAGTTGGAAAACGGCGACGACAACGAAGATCCCGCCCAGACTGAAGCAGACGGCCTGAATAATGGTTGGGATGACACCTTCAGCGATGTTGGAGTTGTAGAGCGACTTGAGCATTGTGATGAGGGAGTCGATTTGGGTGTCGGCTGAGTCGATGAGTGGGTCAATCATGTCGCCCACACCTTCCACAGTGCCAGCGATCATCGATTTGAGGTCGGCGAGCATGGCATCAACGTCAGCCAGGATCGTGTCGAAGTCGATGGGGATCATACTTGGGTCGATTGTTTGCGAGATGCCTTCGATTTGAGTTTTAATGGCATTCACGAGTGGATCATCGTTTGAGTAGGATTCAGAGTTTCTTCCCTGGGCAGTTTGGAGCGGATTCAAGTTGAACCACGACGTGGAAGTGTCGCTCATGATTTTAGACTTGAAATTAGAATCCAATGTTTCGAATGCATCAACAAAATTTTCGTCCAACCAATCGATTGGGACGATGTAGTCGTGGGCAGTGTCATATGATGCTAGTTGTTTGATATCCCCATACAACACCGGCTTGACGAGCGGATCCAGCAGATCTGTTGAAGATGGCGGGTCGTCGGGCGACACCAAGCCTGCTTCCCGCACGAGACAATAAGAAAGATCCATCATCTTTTTCATCGCCGCAGTTCCAGCGAAAATAGTGTCCAGACCACCAGCGTCAGTTGGGTCAATCGGTTTTAGGATATCTGTGATGTTATCTTTCAATTCGGTCATCATGGTTTTCGCGTCTGAAATTGGGGTAAGTGCTGCGTTCAGCATATCCAGAGCGATGTATTCGTTCAAAATCATAGTCAGGTGGGCATGGATTCTGTCGATCAAGGAGATCAATGAATCTACTTGTGCAGTAATGATGGTGCCTGTGTTTGTGATTGCGGTATTGACAGGGTCAAGGAGATCGTCCAGAGATGTGTAATTTTGAGCTGATTGTCTTACGAACTCGTGAATCCAGACGAATCTGTCGAGGTCGGATTGCGATAGTGCTGGGGTCAATGCAATATCCGTAATTGCATAATCATAAAGATCATTTTCTGATGTATGGGAAGAAGGAAGCTTTCCTGTGCAATTGACCTTGAACGTGGTTATATTTTCCAGACCTGAAACTAAGGCGATGTCTTCGACACCATACATGATGGCGTCTGGGAAGTGGTCGAAGGACGATAGAATGGAAGGAAAGGCGCTGAAGGATGGAATGAAGAAGAATGACATCATATATGATGAGATATAAAGAGAGAGAAGATAGGGAATGGAGGATGAGTTAGAAGAAGTGTACAAACTCTTTTATGGTTGTAATGGCACCGTTGAGAGTTGTCTTAATTCCCTTGATATCATCATTTAAAATCACATCAAGAACTTCATCCAGTAAGTCAGTAACTCGACCCACAATGTCGTCCAAAACTGGAAAAAAGATTCGAGAAAAAGTGATCAAACCGCTCGTGAGAATATTCCCCGTTGTGTTATCGTCGTTTGACGTCGTTGACGTGTCTTTGAGAGCCTTGACAAGGTCTTTGGCCAACCCCTCCAATCCTTCAATCGATGTGCCGAGGTCTTGCATCAAATAAGGAATTCGGAAGAAGCTTACGCAGGAAAGAACGATGGCAAAACTGGGAAAATAAAGAAAGGGGGAGAAGAGGCAGACACGAGGAAGAGTGACACGACTGTGTAGCAGATTCTGGTGAGGTGCTTATAGCAGGGCTTTCCCCCTTCTTCTGTCCAGCATCCGCAGGTACAGCATGGCTTCTGAACGCGACAGCATCGGCAGCAGCAATTACAGCACTTGGCACAGCATTGGCAACATTGTGCACAACACCAGCAGCAATGGTACACAATGAGACCGATCCAGAGGAGAAGTAGAAGCAGAAAGCTGCAGCATGTGGCCTGAAAAATTGAATAAAATTGTTGCACACAATTATCAGGCCGATGAAGGCATTCATGTCCAGGCCAAGAATGAAATTTGCTTTAAATGCCGATTGGACGGAGTGAGGATAAGAAAAATGGTCAAAATCAATATCCAATGGATCTAGTTGAATTGGGGTGTCGTTAACTTCATGATTTGCCCCAGATGTCGGGAGGAAGTCTTTGACGAATGGGAGGATAACTGGGACGAGCGATTTGTAACCAGTGTAGTTTCCTTTATCCGAATTCCCGATACTTCGCCAGACCTCAAAGACACTATAAGCCCATGCATCCAAAAAAGGACGAGAATTATAGTCTGAAAACAGTGATGGAGACGAAGGCACAAACTATCGGGTCCTGAGAGTTTTGGTGTGGATGTATCAGCAGTGAATAAAGATCGGACGAATGTAAGGTAAAACAAGAACATAATCGAGAAACTGATGTGATTTGAATGATCAGAAAAGTTAGACCATACTTTGATCTTGAAATCCGAATGGAGGAAAAAATCAGAAAGTATTGGTTTTCAGTCAGACAAAATCCCACACAAATCGTTTCTGAGACCATTGATCCAGACAACTGAACCATAAAGGGGGAAGGAGCCTTTGACTCAATGAGATAAAACTAAATAAAGGCATGATCGACACACATGCTCATCCTCCTTCTTCAGGGCATCGCCACTGCATTGAACGAGTGGGGTCCCTTGCTCTGTCCCGATCTTGGACACGTGTTCAATGAGAGCCAGAACAACTCACAGGTCCACCTCAGGAAGAAAGAGATTCGTCTCGACTTCCAGAGATACCAATCGAACACGGTTGTACTTTCATCAAGAAATTTCGATCTAATAGGATGGGACAATCACCAGACGGAGATTGTTGAAGGACAATTCGCCAAAGGGACTCTTTTTCTCGTCGCAAACTCGACTTGTTCATTTTCGTCGTTGTGTTTTCATGTTCACACAAACAAGATCATTGAAATGGAAGATCACTCTGTTTGCACCGTTCGCCGTTGTGTGATTCATTCAGAAGGATTAATATCACCGTTCGAATACCAAGACTCAACACTCCATTTCATTGCCTCGACTTTCATCTTCGACGCGTCTTTGAATACGGTCCAATCAATCACAAATGCATCAACCATATCATCTACGGTTTCTTTCTCGGCCTGTTCCTTAGAAAACCTTGTTTGCGCCCGAGATTCTTTGCTAGCCTCGTCACAAGTGAAACACACAATTGTTGATTCATGCCGTTTCCACAACATCAGCCACCACACCCCCGTCCATTCACGGAATGCATTTGTTGAAGCTCCTTTCAACGTGACAATCTCACAGTCCACATTCTCGGATTGTGTGAACCCACTTTCTGGTGGGATTGTTCGGGACGTTGAAGACCAAACAACTCTCTGTGCAATCAACAGTACATTCACAGGAACAATTACGAACAGCGAGACGGATGGAGACACCTTCAGTGGCCGGGACGAGGCAGTAGTTGTGGACACCACTCACACTTTCATTTCGTGTGTTTTCTCGAACTGCAATGCCTACCAAACAGTTGGTGGAGCAATTAGATGCCTCTCAGGAGCAAGCTTGAATGTGAGAAAATGTGAATTCTACGACAATTCGGTCAGATCCGACCAATATTATACTGGGTACACCGACTCAACAGGAGGAGCAATCTACTTCGATGGGAACGATATTGGTGGTCTAACGATCATAAATTCTCTTTTTGAGAGAAATAAAGCCAATTTTGGGGGATCGATCGCGTCGAAGAAAGCTCATCATCTGTCCATCACGTATTCCAACATTACAAAAGGTGAATGCTACATATACGACAACACAGACCTCAGTTTTGGTGGAGGCTTAGCTTGTTTCTTCCTTCCAATGGAGGCAGTCGTTCAGAACGTCAGATTTTTGAACTGCGAAACCGTCGCGACGGGAGGCTCCATTGATTGCCAAAATGTGAGTGGTAGCGTCACATTTTCCAACCTCTTCATCGCTAACAGTGCTTGCAACCGTGGCAATGTCATATTTTCTACTGTCGCTGATCCGACAACGATCATCCAATTCTTCAGTTGTACCTTCTTCTCAAACACAATTTCAATGGCCCCAGGCCTCAATGCCCCCATCGACATCAGATTCACCAAAGTTGAACCCTGGACGACCTTGCTCAAGTCCAAATCGACATTTGTGAACTGTTTCAGCACATCAAAAGAACCCAAAATCGCACTCTACACAAAACCAAATTTTGAAATCACTTTTGAATACGCCAATCCAGGCAACACGACCAAACTCGATATCCATCTTCCAGCGCCTGGTGTGATTGTGAATGGGCAGGATGGAATCGAACTGCATTCGCTGGCGGATCGGTTCTGATTGAGGCTGGAGTGTTTGAAGAAACGAAAAGCTTCGATTTGGAGACGAAAAGCACGAAATTCACGAGTTTTGGGGACATCAGTCCGATGATCAGCTTCTCACTAACGGATGGTGTTGCGGCGTTCATCACAAAAGGGACGGGCGCTGTTCGATTCGAGCTGCTCCACTTTGTTCCCTCGTCGTCTGCTCACGTCATTCTGCAGAATGGAGACGGGAATCTGGACGTGTCGAATTGCTCGTTTCTGGTGACAGAAGACATCAATCACGTCATCAGTGTTGCGATTCTGAAAGCGACGGAGGGAATGATGTCTCTCACTTCAACATCGTTCTCTGGACTGACTTTCTCAAATGGACACATCGTTGAATGCATTGGATCAACCACGAAACTCGAGATCACACTCTGCCAATTCATCGAGATGAAAGGAAAGACACCTTCCCTCATCGCATTCGAACCAACAAACGCTGGATCGAATGAAGCAGATTTGACCTCGTTGACAATGATTGGAGAGGAGAGCAGTGCAGTTGGTGGTGTGAAGCTGACCAATGTTGATTCGATCAAGTTAGAAGACGTGAAAATGGCTCATCTGAAGTCAGCCGATCAGAACGCAGCAGTGAGCATTTCCGACTGCTCTTCTCTCGCTCTCTCGTCGCTCCTCTTCGAACACTGTTCCGGCTCAGTTGCTTCTGATCTCTTCGTCTCTGCTCCTTCGATCGACCTATCCTCTCCACTCGCTTCATCGTTCAGTGTCTCCGCAACACCAACCTCGTCCATCAATGGAGTGCCATCTGACGACATCCTCCCTCGCCCCACCCTCGTCGTGGATGGGCAAGCTGGGGACGATGATTTCTGGTGCTGGACAGCTAAATGCTCGTCGTTGTCGTCTCTCGTTCCTCGGCTCGCTTCGGGTTTTTCGTGGAGCACCATCCTCAAATCAGAAACACTCTCGGAACAAGGAATCGAGGTGAATGGGGGTCGTTACATCACAATCAAAGGAACGACGAAACACGGAACGGTCATCCAACACACGTCCTCTGCCACTTCGTCTCTCGTTTGTGTCTCCTCAGAATCACTTGCATTGACAGAACTCACACTCGCAAGTTCGTTTTCTGGATCAGAACTTTCCATATCATTCTGCGTCGTGACTGCAGGACAACTGTCATTAGAATCGGTGATCCTCCCATCGTTGCCTTTCTCCGATTCAGCCAGTCTCTTCGCAGTTGCCGAAAGTGGGACTCTCGCTCTCCTCCGCCTTGATGTCGCCACTCCTACCATCACCCGATTCCTCCATCTGAACGGTGGAAGCGCCTTCGTTTCCGAAAGCTTCTTCTCGAACGCGAAACTCACATCGTCGATGATTGTGGGAAGTGGTGTTTTGACGATCGACTCCACGTCGTTCTCATCGCTCTCTCCAATCGCGGGAATGAATGGAGAAACACGAGTTCTCACCATTGATGTGGGAAAAGACCAAACGTTGATGATCGGAGAAGAGAACAAGCGAGTTAACTTCGAGAGTTGCTCATCAAGTGGAGATGGTGGAGTTCTACACATCCCAGTTTATCAACAAGGAACACTCGCAATCAAACAGACCTCGTTCAAACTGTGCTCGACCGAAGGAAGGGGAGGAGCGATCTATGTCGACATGACTCAATCGCCTTCCTCCTCGTCATTCTCGTTTTCAGATGTCTCTTTCGGCACCAACGCAGACTCGACTTCGTGCTCAGCTGGACGAGGAAATGGAGTGTTTTGTCTGATCGCCAAAGGCGATCGAGCATCACGCCTCTCGACCATCCGCGACTCTCTCCTCCCTGCCACACCGAGTGATGAAACCCCATTCTCACTGGAATCAATCGACTTTGCTGAGTTTGGAGAACTTTACGCCGATGGACACGAGGAAGACGTTGGGTCTATTCTGTACGCGTTCTATCCAGCCTCGCTTTCACTCCATCTGAACACTCCTCTTGGCGCTGATCATCCACTCTGTGGCAATGTTCATCTTCCCTGCAGCTCGCTGCAACAAGGCTATTCCAACATCCCACTCCAAGCAATGTCACATTCGCTCCTCCTCAAATCGGAAGTTGTAGTGAATTCAAAATTGGAGACGGAAGACAAAACTACGACGATCATGTCAAACAACAATGAACCAATGACGATCGGAGCAAATGGACAGATCGAGGTGAAACTTGGTGAGCTGATCTTCTCAACGATTGAGATCATTCTGCCCTCGTCGATCGCCCAGACTGTGTTCCGTGTGACTGGGGGAACTCTCATTTTGACATCGACATCGACAATCACTCACAGTGGAACATCTGACAGCAAATCGACATTGAATGCCCCACTGTTCACTGTGACAAGGGGACATCTAAAAATTGAAGGAACAAAAGACAAAATCCATCTTTTCTCATTCTTCAAGACATCCAGTGTGATTGAAGTTAGTGGATCGCAGTCGCCTTCTCTCACACTCACTCACTGCCACTTAACTCAGAACTCAGCATCGACTGAAGCCGTGATCGTTCTGAGGGGGTCCGGAGGGATTGTGTGGATGAAGGAATGCTACTTCAAAGACAACATTGGGACGGGATCGAGCGATGTGTGGGCAAGCTCAGATTGGGCAGCAGGATTGACGAAGGACACGATCAAGTTGTGCTTCTCCGAAAGCAACATGGACCACTTGGTGGTGGGAGGAACACCAACGAACATCCTCATTCCTTTCTCAGTTCTGACTGTTCATCCGTCCGATGGAGACGATGGAAAGTGTGACCAGCCAGGGATTCCGTGCCAGTCTGTCCATCACTCTCTGTCTCTCTGCACGCAAACAGAAAAAGATGGAACGACACCCGCTATTCGAATGATTGAGATGCTCGTTGATGTCGAGGAATCAAACACTCTTGAAGTGCAGAACAAAGAGATTGAACTTTATGGAGATCTGGACAGTGAACTCCAACTGAAATGGAACTCTGCTTCTCACACAATGCTGTCATTGACGGTTGGCAACGCCTTCCTGCACGACTTTGAGCTCGTTCATCTCCATCCCTCTTTGAACAAGCCTCTCTTCCACGTTGCTGACGTCGGCTCGCTCATCCTCAAAGCGATCGTGTTGGACGGAGGGAACGCTCTCTTCGGATCATGCCTCATCGAAATTGATGCTGGCTCGCTCTCACTCGAAGCAGTAAACTTTTCGAAGATCAAACTGGAGTCGTCCTCGCTGATCACATCGAGTGGATCAACAACGATGAATGGGTACCACTTCACCTCAATCACACGCAACTCGCTCTCTGCCACTGTTTTGACCACATCGGGAGTTGCATCTCCCACCATCATCCACAACACCAACTTCGAAGGCTGTTTGGGAGCGACAGAAGAGCGATGGGTGGAACTGTCTGACTCCAACCCAACGTCACTCGCCACATCCAGCTGGACCGACACGTTCTCGCTCTCTTCTCCGATCCGCGGAGTCGTCATGAACTCTCCCTCGACTGTCGAAGACCAATCTTTCAACCACTTCTCTCTCCTTTATCACTGGCATCCTCGTCCAGATACGTCCATCGTGGTCTCCAGCGCAGGTCGAGAAGACCATCCACTCTGTGGTCATGGGAAGATGCCGTGCCTGACACTGAACAAAGGAGTCGCCCTGACCAATGTCTGGAATGTGGAAGTGGTGGTGGAAGGAAGTGTGGAAGGAGTGTTGGATGTGACGAGCAGACAGCTGACTGTGAAAGGATCATTCGGAACTGAGATTCTCAGATTCTGTGGAGATGGACAGATCGTGAGCTCAGCTGGCGTTGAATCAAAAGCAACCATCTCTGATCTGGTGATTGATGGATCCTCTTCGTCCCTTGGCGAGTCAGGTGCTCTCTTCACGTTTGGAGGAGGATCACTCACTCTCTCCCAGTGTTCTCTCAAACCTGACACAACACTTGGCTCTCCTCTGATCTTGATGAGTGGACACACACTGAAGCTGACCGACTTGAAAATCATTTCAGTGACGTTCGAACAGACAGCTCTCATTCTCAAATCTGTGATTGATGTAACTCTCCAACACGTCGAACTCTCAACATGTCAAATCAGATGTCTTTTGGAAGCTGAGAATGTCATCAACACCACAATTCTAATCTCCTCCTTCACAGGCATAACACAGCCACACTCACCAAACACGGATGACTTGTGTGAATGGTCGACAGGTCTTGTTCATCTGGCCAACACTTCCTGTAAACTCCAATCGACGTCATTCTTTGATTTGGACGATGGAGCAATTTGGATGGACAATTCAACACTCTTCATCGAGTCCAGTACATTCCACGACAACACGCCAAACGACGAAGTGTTCAAATCTGCTCATAGGAACATCAGATGTGTGGGAGAGAGCAGCGTGACAGTGGGGAGTCTGTCGGGAGGAGATGGGTTGGAATCAGACTCAATGTGGATCTCGTCAGATTCGGAATGTGTCGTATGGGCGAACAAGACGCAATCTCACTCACCCCTTTTTATCCCGACTCTCCATTCATCGTCGACGTGCAAGCAGAACAAGAATAAAACATTCTCTTTCTCTCTGAATGGAACATTGTTCATCCCTTGTGGTCTGAAACTGAACGTGTTCGAGACTGGGAAAGAAGCGAATTTATCTTCATGTTCAATCGAGATGTCGTCAGTCAATCCAACGCAATGGACGGAAACTGAGCTCGTCTTCACACTGAACCGGTCTTTGCTTCCTCTGAACACAACACGTGCCTGGCGAGGGAGACTGGAATTCGGAAATGAAATGACAACATCGGAGTCGATTGTGGTGAAGCTGAGTTTGGCGGATGAACGGAAGGCTCAGTTGGGAAACACGATGAAATGGCTGGGTCCTGTGATTGGTGCTGTCCTCGTTCTCTTCCTCTTGCTCGTCATCATTCTGGTGGTGCTGCATCGAAGACGAAAGAAGGAGAAGAACAAGGAAGCAGCGGAACAAAAAGAAAAAGAAGAGATGAACGAAGTGATGGAGAAGATTGAAGACATTGAAGAGTTTGGATTTGGACAAACAACACGAGTACTTCATCCAGCGATGGAAGACAAGTCATTTGTTGTCGACACGAACGTTTCTGGGCTGACAGAAAAGGGACAAGAAGTCGAAGAACCGACAGACAAAACTGACTTAGCGAAACCAGTTGAAGTGTTGAAGGTTGGAGAGACAGTCGAGGTTGTGTCGATTGAGAAGAAATACACTCTTTTCAACATTCTTCATGGTGAGAACAAACCTCTCATTTCCAAAGACGAGATGAAGAAGCAACTGACAAGCAGCCTTGTCCGCCTCTCGAAGACGAATGGAAGCGATCAGATCTTCACGCGACTGTGTCCGCACTGGATCTTCTTTGATGCGAATGGTACCCCACACTTCAAAATAGGCGACGATGTTCCTGTTCCAACCACACCTCCAAAATCCAACTTGTGTCGTCCACAAGTCCACATATCAGCCAAAAGCATTTCCACCTCTCTCACCAATCCAGATATGTCAAATCTCTCCACAATCGATGCCGAAATCGCTCTCTCCCCTCCTCATCAACAGAATCAATCCAATAACCAACAACATCTCGCACATGTTTCTCACCACGACACACAATCGCAGTCTTTTTTCGGACGGAGCCCCGCTGAGCAGACTGCGGGGCGCCAGGAATCGATTCGATGGAGAGCACCAGAAGCAGCAGATAACAAGCGACTGATGGACACAAAGAAGAGTGCAGTGTTTAGTCTGGGACTCATTCTTTGGGAAATCGAGACAGGCGTTTTTCCGTTTGGGGAATTTGATGCGACGAACGCGTCGAGGCAGCTATGTTCTGGAATGCCTCTGAAGATGGATGGGATCGAGAACGAGGAATTGAAAACACTGATCCAAAACTGCCTCAGATTGAATCCGTCCGAGCGACCATCACTCGATGACATCTCAGACTTCTTCACTTCACCATCCAAAGATCCAATTCAACAAGAAACTCTCGATCAGAAGCCTCTAGTCGGATAACAAATGAACCATTTCCTCATACTCGTCGTTCTTTCCTTTCTCTCATTCGATATTTCACACTCATCTTTCTTTGCTCTTCACGAGACACTCATCACTGCTGGATGAGACAGCCCCGATCCACAGCACATTCGACAGATTCTGTCATCACAGTGCCTCGAGCCATATTGAACTCGGCCATCACCACTTCAACCCACACTCACTTACAGGGGAAACACGTCGTCTCAACTTGATCCCGCCACACACACTTTCTTTCTTGCTCACCTCAAGCACAAACACTTCGTTTCTTTATTTCAACATATTCTATTCATCTCAAGAGAGCGCAGTCGTCTTGATTCGCCTCTGTCTTGTGTCTCTTTTGTTGTCAGTTCGCATATCGCTGCGCCACCCTTGGGGAGCGTCGTTTGGCAGTTTCCCTGCGCCTCTTTTGTGTTGCTGTTGTGTGTGCAACAACCAATACATCGGGACGCATGGCTCACCTTCTGTTTTCCACTTTACATGTCTGATCAAACACTATTTTTGACTCTGTTTCATTTTCGGTAATGTCATGAATCAACGAAATGGGGAAGAAGAAACAGCACAAATGAATCAAATTGACACAAATCATGATCAACCCACATTCTTTGTTTGATCTGATCTTACTCAAAAGATGACAACAATCAGAGGAACCCGTAAAATATTTACTTAATTAAATGCAACAATTAAACAATGGTTGCGTTGAAGTTGGTTTGGCTGACCGGCCAAAAGTGGCAGTCTTTGCCAATTGCCAGGGCTAGCCCAACCACTGTCCTGACCATATTTCGGTCTTTTAAGATCGCCTCTTTTTCTTCATTTCAACACATGCACACGATTCTCTGGACGCAACCCATTTCTACATCGATTTCACTCCCTCCACTCGTTTTTTTCGACAGGAAAAAAATCGACTTACGAGTTCCTCACTTTTGTTCTTCAGACGAACTGGTCACACATCAACATTTTATTCAAACTTATCATGCCCTTGACTCCCGCTCTGTTCAGAAATACCTCCAGGCTCTCCGCCAAGAAGAATATGTTATGATATTTCACGAATTGGAGGTGCTGATCGTTTCATTCAATTTCTTTTTCGACCAGACATCCGTTTATATTTTTCCCAAAACGCAATATCTTCGTAAAAATATCGATAAAAGATACTCAAACAAAATATTTTTATTTTTCCATGAAATTTTTCTGGATTAAGTTCAAAATTTTTATACTCCTAAAAATGTTTCGGTAGTAAAGTTCGTCAAAATTGGTTCACCGGTTGTGAAGATATGACAAGAACACATGAAAACAGTGGTTGAAAAGAGGAATTTTGAGGATTTTTTTGGGATCACGTGGGAGGAAAAGTATAAAATTGAATTTTATTCTGAAATTGATATCTGAGAGAGTTTTTTGAGAAAAGATGGGTTTTTCGACTTTTTTCATGATACTCATACTGTTGTTCTGAATTTTTTCTTAAATGTTCAAATCATCAGAACAAGTACCTGGAAAAAAGTTTATGACAATTGATTCACTGGGTGTTACATTATTACCAAAATGAATTGTGAAAAGTGTCATTTTTCAAGTACAAGGCGGTTTTCTCAATAAGGTGCAGAGGATAATTATCAAGTTTTTTTTCTTAGTTTGACCATCATCGGAAGTAGTATAGTTGGCGAAAATCGATACCTCCGAGGATCACAGTTAACACGGAATAAATGAATTTCAACCTCAAAAACACATATTTCCTTCTTCTTCGATTTTGATGAATTTGGACCTGATTCTCACTTTATTTTGATAAAATGAGCTCCAAAAATTGATTTCAGTCGATCCAGGACCAGATCAATCGGTACGATCATTTGGTAGTCGTTCGTTAATCCTATTGACTGCCCCAGGTGCCCCAGGTGGATCGGCTTTTTAAATTGGTTTTTATTTTTGGAGGTCCACAGGTCCACAAGTCCACAGGTCCACGGAACCACAAGAACGCCTACAAATGACAAGGACAGAATTTTCAATGGATCCAGGGCCAGATCAATCGGTACGATCATTTGGTAGTCGTTCGTTAATCCTATTGACTGCCCCAGGTGCCCCAGGTGGATCGGCTTTTTAAATTGGTTTTTATTTTGGCAGGTCCACAGGTCCACAAGTCCACAAAGTCCACGGAACAGGGGCCCGCTCAGAATGCACCAGAATGATGTGCACTACCTCCCCATGCACCCAGGGCATCCATGGATTGTTTTGGTCAAATTTGATTTTTTCACTTTTTTTCACTCAAATTTAAGGTAAATAAAAAATTCAATTTTTGTGATCATCCAAAAGTGTACTGACAAGGCTAATATCGGTCTGACGTGTTTATATACGACGTGTTTCGTGTGATCTGAGAAGTATTTGTGGAGTTATGGGTGATCTCAAAATTAACGCTGATTTATTTTTTATCGATTTTTTTAATTTGTATATGAAGAGGAGATCCAGACAAAGTTCGAAAAATACAAATTTGAGCTTTGACCACACAAACCTCTTCCAAGGTCAATCCCGATCTGCTGAGTTCATTTCTGATGTTTTCAGAGTGATCTGAGCAGTAGTTCGTGAGATATGGGTGATTCAAAAATAAACGTTAAACTTTTTTAACTTTCTGATTTTTTAATTTGTTTATGAAGAGGAGTTTCAGAACAAGTTCAAGTGCAGAGCCCTCGACGTAATGTTCCAAGATACTCAGGCAAAATGGTGCCCTGGTGACTGATGCGCAGAACGATTTGGAGGTTGGATTGGAGACGGATGATCGAAAGATTGTCCCCGGGGTTCATGTTGGCATTAGATTCTTTACAAAGAATTTGACCGTAAATCATGCCCACCCAAGACTTAACCCTTCAAGGACTTCGCCAGCAGCAGTCATTTAGAAGGATCGCGATAGAACGATCCCCAAAGGAGTATCGGGGTGTCTATAGGAAGCTTGTACGAACGTGGGAAGGCTCTTCTCTTCGGTTATTTTTGTTTTGTTTAATTCAGGGACTTCAAGAAATAACGTTAAACTTTTTTTATTTTTCAATTTTTTAATTAGTATAAAATGACAAACCTCTTAACACCAAGCAAACTAATTGACATCTTAAATAATGAACAATTGATTCTGATCACTGAGCCTGTTCTGAATCGACGTGGGACATCATATCTGACACAGGGAACTTTTGAATATGCAACCGAAGATAAACCAGATGACATTTATCAAGTATACATCACATCATTCGTTAAAGGAGCACGACCGCATCTCAATCCCACTCTGTATCACAGATTCGATGACTGTTGCACGAAAGAGAAATTCATTGAGTCCCTACATAGTGAGAATTGTGAACTCGTTGATGAATACAAAAGATCAGAGTCAGTGGTGAGGTATCTTCATGAAGGTGTTGAATGGAGGATTAAACCATCAGACTGGATGAAAGGAGTAAGAACACACGAGTTGAAGCGCAAACACTACACTCAATCATTTATTGAAAACGAATTGAGAAAATACAACTGTGAGCTTGTTGGTGAGTACCAGAAAGTTATGGTTCCTTTTCACTATCGGGTGATTGGAGAGGATAAAGTGTACAAAGTGAGATTTGATGATTGGTTCAAAGCAAAGAGAAAACCACACCAAAGAGGTAAAACAAACAGCTCGAAAGTAGAGGAATAAGGAGAACATTTATTTTTGTACAAATTGATTGAATATAAAGTCCTGAGAGACAAAACGGATTGTGTCATTGGTGGTGGTTGAATTGGTGGTCGTTGAATAGATGTGATCTTTCATGAGTGTATTCCTAAGACTATTGACAGTCCAAAAGTGCCCCAGGTGCCCCAGGTGGATCGCCAAAAAAATTTCATTTCTATTTTGGCAGGTCCACAGGTCCACAAGTCCACATGAGCAGAGGCATACGTAGAATGACTAAAAATGATAGGAACATTAACGATGGTGGATTTGGTGGATTTTTCATTGGTGTTGTATTTCATGAGTGTTTTCCAAAGACTATTGACCAACCAAAAGTGCCCCAGGTGCCCCAGGTGGATCGGCTTTTTAAATTGGTTTTTATTTTGGCAGGTCCACAGGTCCACAAGTCCACAAGTCCACAATCTAGTTAGAAATCATTTTAAAATGTTCTTTATGGGTTTACTATTCTTTTTGCTCATTGCTGTTTTATTACATGAACTAAATGTTTTGTGGACTTTTATATTTTGATGCTACAATTTTCTCCATTTGACTCAGGTCAGTTAATAAAAGAGAATAGCAATATGGAAAAGGTCATCTGTCACTTGTTCTCTGCTCAAAGCTGTCATACTACATCAATCATATAATGTGGACTTTTATATTTTGATGCAACAATTAACTCTATTTGACTCAGGTCATTAATAAAACTGAAGAGAAATGCTGTATATATACATCAATAAATGACCATTTCTGAACTCCTGTGGACTTGTGGACTTGTGGACCTATGGACCTGCCAAAATAGAAATGAAATTTTTTTGGCGATCCACCTGGGGCACCTGGGGCACTTTTGGACTTTCAATAGTTCTTCAAAAATGTTATCTATTGTATGTTCTCTGCTCATTGCTGGAGTATCGTCAACAAATGTACGTATTGATTAAGTTTTTGCTTGTTCACAACAACACAGAATAAACACTAAACTATTTTTCTTTTTTGTTTTTTTAATTGGATTAAAATGTCAACTCCTTTAAAGTCTGAAGTATCTGCCATCACAAAAATCAAACAACTATTTCCCAACACCACCTTTGAATTCAAGGACAAATATGGTCAAGATCGTCAATATGATCCGAACAGCAGAAACTACGCACATCAGAATGCTTATCTAATGTCCATGCTTCGGAATCCAGAAGTCGGATATCTAGAGTCATCTCCTGACGATAATATTTCAACATTTCTGAACAAAATTGAAAACCAACAACAGATGGTATCTGAAGATCAGCATGAACACAAAAGGATTGATGAAGAAATGAAAGCAAGCATCCAAAATATGAAAGCAAATCCAAGAGTGAACGAAACTGAATTGAAGAAGCACGTGTTCAAGATCACAAGGAAACTAAAGTCGATAGAAGAGAAATTGATGGATCATTGGATGAAGAATCTGTTGGTAATTCAGAAAAAGAATGAGCAGATGGAATCAAGGAAAGTGAAGGAATTTGATGGATTTAACGAGTGTATCTTACTCGCTGAACCAAGAGACAAAAGTGGATTTAATGAATGTCTGACGAATGCAAGAAGGAAGTTCAAAAAGAATGAGATCGAGAAAGTGAGTGACAATGGAAAACCATATCAGTTGTACTTCCATAATCATCTGAAGAACGTTGAGGAAATCACAACCTTCATCAAAGCAGTGTATGAAAAAGAAAAGGATCATCCATTTAAGATCAGCATTGACTTCGGAAAGATCGTTGAAAGAAAAGACAGAGATGAGACAACATACAAAGATTTCAGACCAGAATTGGAGAACACATCAAAGAGTTTTCCGACAGTGAATAGAAATGATGCTGACATCAATGAATATTCCAAGTATGCAATCAACCTGATCAAAGAATCACAGGATAGAACACTGAT
Source organism: Blattamonas nauphoetae (assembly GCA_033064195.1). Classification (NCBI taxonomy): domain Eukaryota; phylum Preaxostyla; order Oxymonadida; genus Blattamonas; species Blattamonas nauphoetae. The sequence continues at coordinate 233,113 of JARBJD010000040.1, forward strand.
GGACACAAAGACAATGTTCATCGCTTTCCACTCCATTCTTGTTGCTGTGTACAGGTTTCCAGTTGCAGGAAAAGCGAACGCCATTCTTACTGAACATATTAGGAAACACAATGTAAAGTACGTTGATTCACCATACAACATCTGTTTCTTTCAAGCAGTTTCCCACAAAACACTACCAGACACACCAGGAAATAGAATTCCGCCGAATACCAGAAATGCTGAAGCTCACAGATTGTTTGCTAAATGTAAGAATCTTATCAATCCCACACAACAACAATTAACTGAACACTTGAAAAACTATCCTGGATTTGATATTGCGTCAGATATGGAAGAAACAATGAAAATACTAAATATAACTGTTCACATCTATGAATACGATGAAGATAAGAAGCGATACTTCTTGAGTCAATCATATGTCAACGAGAATGATGATGCATTGGTAGTCCCAATTCTCATGGTTCCTCTCACTGCAACTCTTGTTCATGTAATGTTCATTTCAGATCCTGAGAAACTCACTGGATATAAACTATGTCCGTACTGTCAATCAAGAGGATTCCAAGTGAAGGATTCACACTTCTCGAGAGATTATGAGAAGCATCTTGCAGAGTGTAAGGAACTTGATGGAAAACATGTGAAAAAGATTCAACTTGACAGAACACCAAGACCGTACGTTCCACATATCCTCAACAATAGAACTTATGAATTTCTGATGGCACACAAGAGACAAGATGAATTCAAACCAACACAATTCTACATCACATACGATTTCGAAACTATGGAAGATCTCATTCTTGACAACTTGTTTTCTGATGACAACACACAGTTGATTTCACACTTGAAACCTCTCTCTGTTGCATCAGCAATCAAAACAAAATCAGGAGTGAAGTCAATCTACTTTGATCTTCGAGACGGAAAGGACTTTGTGAAGCAATGGATCAGAGAACTCTTCAAGTTTGCAGAAACAGTTCGAGAGAACAACCAATATGATGACCCAGAGATTCCTTCTCAGAATGAAGTCAGTGTGATTGGATTCAACAGTTCCAGATTCGACATCAATCTCATCTTCCGTGATCTGGTTGATAAGGATTGGAAAGTGGTGAGCTTTCTTGGATCCACAACCAAGTACAAACAAGTATTGATCAGACACGAGAAAACACAACAGGTGCTTCGATTCATTGACATGATGTCGTACACAGGACCAATGACATTGGAGAATGCAGTGAAAGCTTTTGGTGGAAACACAACACTTCAGAAATCATTCTTTGCTTACGAATCATTTGATTCATCAGATTACGATGCAGTGCTGAGCAAACAAGAACCATTCTCCAAGTATGAATTCTATTCCAGTCTGAACAACAGTGAAATGTCCGACACCGATTACCAACTTTACCTTGATGATTGGTACAAGCAAGGATTCAAGAACAGATGGGACTACCTGAAATTCTACAACATTAGAGACGTCGAATGTATGATTGCACCACTGGACAATCTGATCAACTTGAACTTCCAATACAAAGTGGATATGTTGCACAATCTCTCACTGTCAGCCAACGCTTCAGCAATCAAGTATGCTTGTGCCTACAAAGACTTTGATATTGATGCCGACTACAACGAATGTGACGAATCTGGACCAATCAAGATCACCAAACAATACTGGAAATACAAAGTGGAAGGATACAGGTACCAAGACCAGAAAGCTCATCGCAATACGAACAAAAACGTCAATGAAGCAGACTATGAATGGTTTGTTCAACAGTGCAAGAAAGTGTGTTATATCTGCAAGTGCCATTTCACACAAGTAGTTCGACCAACATTGGATAGAATCGACAATTCGAAAGGGCATTCAAAAGAGAACGTGAAGATATGCTGCGATTATTGCAACACTTATAAGTCAGACCATGATGAACATCTCACAAGATTGAGAATTCAATTGAAGAAATTCTGTATCTGGAAATCTCTCCCTATGACTCTGACACATGAGCAAACATATCACAAGTTGAGAGCAGCAGTAACTGGTGGATTATCGAATGTTCAACATCGACAGAATATCAAAAACGTGACACCAATCAATCATTTTACATTCGAAGATGGTAAGGTGATCTCCAAAGATACAGAACATAAAATGACTCACGTTTGTGGTGTTGATTTCAACTCTCTCTACCCCAGTGCTTTCTCATCAATCAAGAACAAGAACAATCCATACACCAAACACAGAATGTACATGCCAGGACGATGCTTGTACACAGCAACAGGAGATAAAGAATGTCGTGAGATCATCGAAAACAAGAATCAGAAGACACTATTTGTTGCTGAATTGAAGGGACACATTGATGAAAAGTACATAAATGATTTCATTAATTTCCCACCAATCTTCAGAAACATTGTGGTCAATACGACTGATGAGAACATTGGAGAGAAGACTTATTCGTTGATGAAGAAACATGGATTGAAGACTGACGACAAACAAAGAAAACTCACTCAACTCTTGAGCACACACGATCAGTATATGTTCTTTTCGACATACTATCTGTGGTTCCTCATCGACTATTGCCACTTCATCATCGATGACATCAAGAGTGTGATGGTATTCTCGAGACACGCTGGATTTGAACCATTTGTGACATCATTCATGAATGATCGGATTGAAGCAATGAAGGTTGGAAACAAAGGAAAAGAACAGTTCTGTAAGACCAACCTCAATGGAAGTTACGGATATGATGGAATGAACACTGAGAAGTACAACTCAATCACAATCTGTAATGAGAAGAGAACATACTTGAAGCAAATGATGAAAGGATTCGTAGCAACAAGAGAGATCAACGAGGACAACTACATCGTGATTGAAGACAGAGAGAAAGCATCATGCAAGACATGTCTGCAAGAAGCAGTGTTCACACTCGACAATGCCAAGTTCTGGTATCTGAATTTCATCTACAACTTCATGTACAAATGCCTCGACATGAACAAGATTCACTTCTGTGAAGGGGATACTGACTCTGCATACTGGGCAATTAGTGGAGATCCAAAAGCTGGAATTCATCAACAATTTGAACACGTTATTGCTGACAAGACATTCTATGATGCACACAAATATGAATGGTTTCCCAATCCTGAAAAAGGAGTTGAGGATGAGAAGAAGCTGTTGGGATTAGCAATTGAAAAGGAAGGTGAACAGATGATCTGCCTTGCACCAAAGTGTTACTCACTAGATGAGAAATGCAAAATCAAAGGAGTGTCACTGAAGAAAACAAACATCACAAGTGACGACTATGTGAAGTGTCTCAATGGAGAGAAAACAGTGACTACAACACTGAACTTTCAAACAAGAAGAGTTGTGAGCGAAGAGGACAGCAATGGATTTGAGATAGCAAAAATACAACAGCAGAAACTCAGTCTCAGCGGAATTCATCTGAAGGCAATCGTACTTGAAAATGAATCATGTCCTCCATTCATTCATGGACTGAAAGCAACTGATTATATTATTCAATAATTCCAAACTTTATTTTTGTTAAAATGGATGATCAGTTTTTAAATTCATATATTTCTTCAATTATGGATAAAGAGGTTTTAAGTCCAAAACGAGTGGATGCAATAGTAAGAAATCTGCTTTTTTCTGTACGGATTTCCAAACATACAATAGAAAATGTCAGAAAAGATTCTACACAGATTTTACCAGTTTATCATGGCTCTTTTCCAATGGGGGGAGGATTTGATGCTACAGACGAAACATATTTCGAGGATTGGTTGGGTGGAGAATTATCTCCTAATTTGTTAATTCTTGATGGGAGAAAAGTGGTTCAACGATTTATGAATGAATACATTGGAAAACGAATCAGTGCTGAAACAGCAGATCAAGCCTATAGAGCTTATCAAAAATATCACAATGAAGTTAATCAAATTCACTTTGGACAACAGACAATTTTGCCAAAGGAACCATCAGTGAATGAGCCAATTGTTGTAGATTCAACCATGTCTTCATCAATCAGAATTGGAAAGAAAAGACGTTTAAAACCATCACATTCACATCATGATTTTCCAGCAAGGGAGAGACGATATGAAGAAGATCTATTTCTGACTATGTCACAAGTTCCAGACATTATTTCCAGAAATCCATCAGAGGTTGTTCGTACTGAACCAACAACAAGGCAAGTACTGGACATGTTGGAGCAAGTGAAAGGATTATTTGATTACCAACAACAAGACAATTCAGAAGATGAACAAATCAAAGCAGAGAATTCATTGATGGACAATCAACAGCGAATGGAACAATTCATCACCACAAAGATTGTGGAGACAAAGAAACTGAATCGAGACATGTTCATTCTATCTCACGTCAGCAGATCTGTTGGAAGTGACGAAACTGATTTCATTCTGGCTCATCCAAAGCAAATCCCATTTGGTGGAAGATCATTTCAGGATTGGTACGATGAATATGTTCACCGATGGAGTCTTGCCAATTCAAAACAAACAACATTGAGAGGAAAAAGACGTGATGCAATTGCAAATGGTCAAAGTAACATTGTTAAACCATCAGAGAAAATAAGCTATCCTTTTCGATCAAAGATGCAATTTATGTCAAAAGACATCACTGGAGATCCACATCAAACTTCAGACAGAAAAGTTCCTCAGAAATGTGATCGACCTTATTTCTCTCCCAAGTTTGGATCATGGGAAATTGATCTTGTATTCATCCAATCACCAACGTCGAAAACAGTCCTGCAGATTTACCTCTTCGCAATCAACATCAATACCAAGTTCCTTGTTGTCATTCCAGTCCTGGATAAATCATGGAAAAGCATCAAAACCGCAATAAACGATTTGATAAAATTCCGTGGAGTATATGTCAACAACATTCGAGGTGATGGAGAAGCAGCATGGACAAGTGGTGAAGCATCAGAGTTCTTTAAGAAGCAGAACGTCAGCACTTATTTCACAAGCTCACCATTCACAAATCACAACAGAATTGTCGATCGAGTGATCAGAACAATCAGAGATGGATTCCAAGACAATGCAACACAAATGGCACATCATTCACTGATGAATCAGATGGTGGAATACTACAACATGACTCCTCATCGAGCGTACTGGAATAAATTCACTCCACAGCAAGCACAAAACAACAGAGAGATTGAAGCACAGTATATCTCCAGTTGTGAAGAACAATTGAAGAACATCCAAAGGCAACAGACAACTCAGATGCTTTGGCGATACAAACCAGGAAACATACTGTTGATCCACCTTGATTTGGACAAGACTGTTGCCAAATTTCAGAAGAAGCGAAGACAGTTTCAATTTGTTGGACAATTCATCGAATACAAACACGGAAATGTTGTTGCAAGACTTCTGAATGGACTCACCTGTCTACCGAAAGTTGTGTACGTTCCAATCCAACACACTAAATATCATGCTGCTTCCATCGATGATTTATCACCAGAGTTCATTGATGAATTCAATATCGTTTAATTTCAAAAGTGTTTCAAATATTTTTATTCTGTTTAAAATGATTCGGAACAGTTTAGAACATTTTGGAAAAGATCCAAAGTTTTTAGAACATTTTGATAAAGATCTAAAGATTTTAGAACCGTTTGATCCTAAACAGAACTGTTTTGAAAACATCTATGATTTTCAGAAGTTTTTGGAAAAGAACAGAAAAGAACTGAACGAATACACCACTCAGAAACTAAATCGGTTGATCAGAATTGACGGATACAAAATCACAAAAATAAGAGGTGAGATTGCACTTCGAAAAATAAACAATGACAACATTGGTGAATCCAACTCATTCTCGATTGATCAACGATTGTCTGACATTGAAGAATCAATTCGTACGTTGACAGACACGATCGGCAATCTCATTCAAGAACTAACGGACCCTTCTGATTAAGCCTTCTTTGTTGATCTCAGTCAGTGCAACTCCATCAGTATTGTATCGAAGAATGATTGCTTCACACTTTTGTTTTCGTTGATAGACATTCCAGAATTGTCGAATGTCAATTGGGGAGTTCAATTGAGGATAGACTCGACTGATTCGTTCTTTGTTGAATCCTCCAAAGATCCACATTGAATCAATGTTTGACTTCATGTCTGCTGACAAACTGAAGAGCTCATGCATTGTCAGAAAGAAAGTGAACTTTGGCTGTCGATTCTCCAGTACTAAATCCATCATTGTCATTCTATTTTTGGATGTTCTTCGTTCACCTAGGATTCTACGACAGTCATCAAGGAGAATAATAGTTTGGAGATTCTTCACTGAGAAGTCATCAATGTGAAGTGAGTCGAACAGTTCATCTCGACACTCATCAGGAATTCTATCTTGCCACTGATTGTCAATTATTTCTTCATAAGCAGCTTTTGATTGTGACAATTCCAAGAGAAACGGTAGTGCTTCATCATATTTCACTTTCACGTATGGAACTGACAATATTGGTTTGAACTTATCAAAGGTTGGATCAATGTTCTTATCAGTGACGAAGACAAAGAGGTGAAAGAGTTCATTTCTGACATTAACATTTTGGAGTTTGGCAACCTCTCGAAGAGCATTAAATGTCTTTCCACTTCCTCTATTTCCAACGAGTACATTAACACTATTGCGATTGAAATTTAGGTCTGGATGGATTTGTGATTGAACTTCGTGTGAAACATTCCTATTTGATGCTTCACTTAATTTTGCATTCACATATGCTGTAAGAGATAAAGGAGATTTGTTCATTTATGATTTCTCTCTAATTAAAATATAGTTTTGGATTTTTTATTTTGTATGAAATACACATGACTGAAAAGATAGTGTACCAACAAACATCAATCAGACAACCGAAGAGATATGCACAAGAAACCCGAGACGCAATGAAAAAGATCTACGCCGATGACGATATTCGCACCAAATTCAATTCGGCACTTTGTAGCCTTCCATCAGCGTTAGAATACATTGAAAGAAATGAACTCAATTGGGATGTGAGAATGGAAAAACATGGGAAAGTTCCGGATGTGATGGTATATGACAAAGATAATGGAGATCTCATTGCTGCCAATGGTTTCATGCTTGCTGCATACACCAGCAGACCAATCAAGGAAACATACTTCTCAGCGAATCCTACCCCAGAAATGCGAAGACAAAACAAATATTCAGCATTTTATCAAGATCATGGAAGACGAATCAAAGCTGTTCACAGGAATTTTTTGAAGCATGGACAATATGAATTACCATCGAATTACAAAGAAATCAGCTATGACGAAGCTCACAAGCAACGACAACAAGTTCCATTCGCGATAATGAAGAATCGTGCTGGTCTGTGGATGAATAATATATTGAAATTAGTCCGTGCCAACAAATCAAATCCAGTAGATGTGGGCAATGGAGTGTTGGACAATATTGTTTTCAATTCGATTCAATCCAAAATTGCTGCAATGCTGTGGGATCAATGGCTTGATGACAATGTTCAGAACTTTGACAGCACCAATGAAGAATGTAAGAAACTCAAACAAAGAAAAGCCTTTAAAGAACAAATCTATCCACAATTCCATAGAATAATCGGTACTGACGACAAATATTTGGAAGGATTCTTCAATCAATATTCAACACAGATAGCAACACTTGCGAACAACATTCAACGTCAAGCATACAGAACAAGAGATCTCACCACGTACCAATCTTCGATGCCTGACTACTATCGCTTTGCTCAATTGCAGAGACAAATGGGAGAAGAGGAAAGTGGATGAATAAAAACATAAATCTATATTTTTTATTTTTATAGAAAGTGATGCAGCCAATTCTAAGTTGTCAATTTACAAAACACACAAGTTCTTCTTCTGTTCCAACGTCAATCACCAACAATGTCATCATAGATAACAAAGGATCAACTTCTGGAAGATCAAAGTTGGAAGACCGAAATGATCAAGGTGCCAATGTTGAAATGATCAATGAACCAGGTACATATGATCCACCACCACTTGAGATATATCCATCAGCACCGTGCAACGCACAGAGAACTCCGTTCGATCCAATCCAAAGTCGTTCAATTCCACTACGAGAATACACATCAAACATTTCAGCATTCAAAGATCAATTATTGCTTGTGTACAAGAATGCATTTGCATGTGAAAAGAAACTACTGAATAACCTCATTGAACCATCGAAGAAACTGATCACAAACCAAAGTGATTTCTGTGCATTGATTTCGACTCTCACTGGAATCAATGATGTGGTGATCGAATTAGATGACCTGTCTGATAAGTGCCTCTGTATGAATAAACTACCAATCTTTCGAACCATCTTCAAGATCCTTGTTGGTGGAAAGGACATGAGTATTGCCTTCAATGAAGCTTACAATACCATTCTCAATTGTGGAATTTCACTAACGAAAGCAATACCGAGATAAATATTTAATGAATTGTATTTTTTATTTTTACATAAATGGCACCAGGAAGTTTCAACAAACTCAAAAATATCGGCAAACAATTCTTTCAATTCATCAAACCTCTAGCTCCAACGTTACTTCAAGTCGGAGGTGGACTCCTCTCACAAACCAACAACAAATTTGGACAAACTGCTGGAGGAATTCTCAGTGGCTTAGGAGGAATGATGGATGTGTACCAACAAAATAAGGCGATGAATCAGTCACAAAAGCCACAGATGATTGTCTCGCCAGAGGCTTCGAACCCTCACAGGGTGAGAGATTATGAACCGCCACGAAATGCTCGATACTCTAATGATGATATACCTCAATCGTCAAATTCGAAAATTCAATTCAAAGGTCTTTAAATAAATGTAAATCCAGTTTTTTATTTTTACAGAAATGGCACCAGGTTGGTTATCAAAATTAGCAGGAGTCGGTAAAACCATTCTTAGAATTGGAGCACCGTTTTTGAATCTCATTCCCTTTGTTGGACCAGTGATTTCTAAGATTGCACAGACAGGAGTGGAGATGATTCCAGACGTGAAATCGGATCAGCAAATCCATGCAGAAAAGATGGCACAATATGAGCAAGCCATCAATGAAGGAAACAGTGCACTAGCGAATCAGCTCAGAGGTGAAATACTGAGACTGGAAGAAAAGCTGAAGCCGAAAGCAAAGTTAAAGAAAGTGAAAAAGTCTCGCTAGAGGCATCGAACCCTTTCCAGAAAAAAGGGAAAGAGAAATAATCAATATTGTTTTTTTATTTTTGATAAAATGAACTCACACATTACACATCTGACAAACAAAAGACATGGAGCCTCAACATTGACTGGAAATACCACAGGATCAATAAAGTACACCAGAGATGACATTGGTCAAATCCAACAGCAACTAATGTCTGAACATCATGTTAATTTCCTCCTGAATGATGGAGCACACAGTACCTCAATACAAGAATTGAAACCATCAGAGAATTCACGCTTCTACAAAGGACAGGAGATAATCATTCCACTGACGGGTAATCAAGACATTTGTCAAATCGATGATTCCTTCATTACGTTCACCATCACAACGACTTTGAAAGTCAACAATTGGGACGTTACCGCAGACAAAGTTGGATCATACTCTAATGAAAGGATATTTATGTTCGTTGGACTCAAGCATTCAGCATCCATCTTTAGTAGATTTACTGTTCTTCACAACAATCAAAGAATTATAAGTACAGCAAACAATGATGTTTCAATGGAGTCTCACATCTACAATATGATCAAACCAAAGAGTCAATTGGAGAATCGTAAGCACGCACATACGCCATGGCAGAATGCTTGGAATCATGATGAATCTGTTGCTGGTGTCTATATTCCATTATCATCTTTCACTACAGTGTCACAAGCTGGTCATTTCACTGATACAATTAAGGTACCGATTCGTGTGTCAATAAACCTTGAAGATCTTCTCATTTTCTCTGGAATGACTGACTATCCAAAATGTCTCTTCGGTGATCTGAAATTGAGTGTGTACATTAATGAAGATGCCTTTGTTTGTTGTCCAGTAAATCCTGAACTCACTTTGAAGAATACACTTTCGACCTACATTGGCTCAACAAAACCACCAATTCATCATGCAATTGCCGATTGTCAACAACATCGTCCATGGTTTTTCCATTCTCTTCTTGCGAACTGCACCAAGAATTTCGTTCAGATTGGCCAATCATTCAGGATATCAGCAGTGACTCAAGACATTTACTATAGCTCAGCAGGAACAGCAACAAAAGAACCAGAATTCGTGGATCAGTACATATCATTGAACATTATAGACTATCAAATTGATGATGTGTATTGCATGAGTTCTGGATACAAAATGAAAGAAATAGCGAAAGAGAGTCTGAAAAAGATGTATCAGAATCGTCCTGGAACAATTCCAGCCGAGAAGATATCGTTCTATCCATTTCAGAAGACACCAACTGCAACAGGTATTGATTGTACTCAACAGATGGTTCTCGTCAATGCCAAGGATATCATGCTACTCTTCCGTCACTACGACAATGAAGTCACATGTTTCCACAATCCAATGCAGAAAGATCTTCGTGTGCATCTCCTCAACAAATACTATCCAGAAAACTGGACATCAACGATTGGGGCTCGCTTCTATCAGTTCGCATTATCAACTCTCAACCTTGATTCATACCTCACTGTTCCAGATGATTTGGAGCGATCACTGACGGATTCTCTCGTTGAAGAACATCTTGAAGGTGGAAGAACATATCCAAATGAAACAATGGCAAGAGTATGACCAATTCATGACAATACTGACTTCCTTTTGTGCTTCTCCACACAGAGAAGCGGATGTCCAACAAACTGCAATGATTCAATCAGTTCCAGAGGTCAGAATGTTCCAGTCACTTTGAGGTCAAGTCCGATTTACCAGGGTCTGATTGATACATACTACAATGTTCTCGATCCAAGTCAAAAGGGTGGTGACATGACAACATTTACTCATCCTCCAGCACCGATTCTAGCAACCACTGCAACCACATGGTGGGTCCTACGATTCGTTAATGACGAACCTAAAGTTGAATATTATCCAAATCACACACTGAAAGCATTGCACAAAGAACTCGGAATTCCGAAATCATAAATGAGCAAAAGAAAATAATGATATTGTATTTTTTATTTTTCTATAAATGAGAAGTATCAGAGCAAATCAATCCAAACCAACATCGACATTAATTGAGCAAATTGAAGTCCAATCATACATGCCAAAACAGTGGGATTCAGAACCACACGTGTATTCGATTCAAGAAGTGCATCCAACCAATCCTCCAATGTCGTGCAGAATCACAGATGAGATTGAAGTTCCATTGTGCTTTGACGGTCATGTTGTGACTGAGTTTTCGAAGAGTCATTTACGAATAGATCTAACGATCACCATTCCATATGTGAAACCAACATCCTCCAGTTTGGGTCCGTATGGAATGTTCTTTGGTTACAAATCTTCCTCGGATGCAATTCGAGACATGAGACTCGTTGATAGTCAAGGTAATATTATTGACAATTCACTACAGAATAATCACATCCACGAATCATTTCTGTATCACACATTTAAGTCACATGAAGAGAAAAACAACATGAAGCATTGCTACAGTCTTCGGGAAAATGTTCAGAGAATGGATCCAAGTGTGTGTGGATTCTACTTTGGTCCGTTAAACACAGAATTTCAAACAATCACGAGAACAATTCCGTTGGTTATTCCATTTGTAAATTTGCTTCCACTGAGTACATTTGATCAGTATCCGAATTCCATCTTTGGTAATCTCCGGTTAAGATTTCATTTAACAACCGAATCACTTGTTTACTGTCCAATTCGGACATCCACAGTCATCCAAAAAACATTGGAAAACAGTCGCGAACAAAATCCAGATAAGTTGTTGATGTCTCTTTCAGACCCAACAGAAATGGACCTTCTGCGTGATGGAGAATTCTCAAATTTAACACAGGAATTTACACAAATCGGAAATCCGGTTCAACAATATAAAACACGTAACAGTCCTAATCCTTCCTCAGGAATATCAGAGATTTCTACAATGGAAGCAACCATCACTGTCCTTTCTTCTTCGGTCGATAAAGTCACATCAATTTGCTACGGATATCAAATCACAGATGCAACAAAACAATCACTCTTCAATACATATTCAAAGACTCTTTATGTTCTGAAAGCAGAAAGAATTGACACACAATCGTTCCAATCAAAAGCGAATGCGATGGGAGTGAGATCAAACATCAGTATCAAACTCAACAATCTCATGAATCTGATGTGCTTATTCCCAGAACGACCTAACGAATGTACAGTCTTCAGAAATCCTCAATACGTTGGTCAATTCGAAATGCTTGGATCCAACTTCCCCAATTTCCCAATGTCAACAATATCACCAGAGTTCTATCAAATGATGATGGTGAACGGTGATTTCATTGGATGTTCTGCCACAGAAGAGTTCGAAAACTCCATATGTTTACCTCGCACTTATTTCTACAAAGAAACAGAAAATGAATATAAACGAAAAAGACCAGTGACAGACGCAACTTCTTTCACATTCATGGTGCCAACAGATCGAAGTGAAATCGCTGGTGGTGAAGAAGGTATTTCGACAGCAGAATCTGTCAATATTGTCTACAGAGGAACTCCAATAAAACAAGGAGAACTGGATCCGTATTTCACATCAACTCCAGAAGGTCCTCCTCCACCAATTCTCGCATTACATCAGGCAACATATTGGTTGTTCTGGATCGAAAATGGACAACCACGGGTGAGATATGTCATTGATCGTCGACTCCAAGAAGCATATGAAGAAGTGAAGAGAGGATATTAATGATTAAACAGTTTTTGATTTTTTATTTTTGCTAAAAACAGGAATGGTCAAACGTTATTTCTCAATTCAGAATTCTCACACTGCTCAATTCCCTCATGATTTTGTCAATTCCCGAAAACAAAAATATGTTCACTTTCTTGACTGTAAGCTCATCCATGTGAAGGAAGAGATTGGTGAGACTTCAACGGTTATTTCCAAAGATATTCCTCAGAATTACACCGTTCACGCTGATTGGATCCAGACTGATGCACACAATGATTCATATGTTGCTTTCTGTAACGAACAGATTGCTAAGAGAAAGAAGTGGGAATTAAACACTCGACAATCAATTGTGAAGATCTGGTTCAAAGACAGTTCTGGTGAATCAATTGAGATGGAATCAACCGAGACAATCAATGGAAAAATAATCAAAGAGTACTATGAATTTCTGGTTGATCTCATGTTGGAATATTGAATGGTGTTCGCATATTTTTATAATTGGACATTGAAGATGGCAAAAATAACCGAAGAGAAGAGCCTTCCCACGTTCGTACAAGCTTCCTATAGACACCCCGATACTCCTTTGGGGATCGTTCTATCGCGATCCTTCTAAATGACTGCTGCTGGCGAAGTCCTTGAAGGGTTAAGTCTTGGGTGGGCATGATTTACGGTCAAATTCTTTCAAAGAATCTGTAGCCAACATGAACCCCGGGGACAATCTTTCGATCATCCGTCTCCAATCCAACCTCCAAATCGTTCTGCGCATCAGTCACCAGGGCACCATTTTGTCTGAGTATCTTGGAACTTTACGTCGAGGGCTCTGCACTTGAACTTGTTCTGAAACTCCTCTTCATAAACAAATTAAAAAATCAGAAAGTTAAAAAAGTTTAACGTTTGTTTTTGGATCGTCAATATCTCAGGAACTACTGCTCAGATCACTCTGAAAACATCAGAAATGAACTCAGCAGATCGGGATTGACCTTGGAAGAGGTTTGTGTGGTCAAAGCTCAAATTTGTATTTTTCGAACTTTGTCTGGATCTCCTCTTCATATACAAATTAAAAAAATCGATAAAAAATAAATCAGCGTTAATTTTGAGATCACCCATAACTCCACAAATACTTCTCAGATCACACGAAACACGTCGTATATAAACACGTCAGACCGATATTAGCCTTGTCAGTACACTTTTGGATGATCACAAAAATTGAATTTTTTATTTACCTTAAATTTGAGTGAAAAAAAGTGAAAAAATCAAATTTGACCAAAACAATCCATGGATGCCCTGGGTGCATGGGGAGGTAGTGCACATCATTCTGGTGCATTCTGAGCGGGCCCCTGCTCCGTGGACTTTGTGGACTTGTGGACAGTAGTATAGTTGGCGAATCTCTCTATCTACCTACTTCCCAATTAGTACGGAATAAATCACTTTTGACCTCAAAAACACACATTTCCTTCTTCTTCGGTTTTGATGAAATTTGGACCTAATTCTTACATTTTTCGATCAAATATACTCCAAAAATGGATTGAAGTCTATGCATTGACAAATCAATCGGCATGATCATTTGGTGGTTGTTTCCAATGACTATTGCTGTCAATGTGTCAATGGGTAAATCGGCATTTTTATTTTATTTACAAATCCACAGGTCCACAGGTCCACAAGTCCACCGACTACTTAGGAAGTAATGCGGAGATTTGTAAAAGAACTATTCTTCATGCTAACAGCTGGTATCTTACATTTATCATTATTGTTTCTGTGGACTTTTTACTTTTGATGCCACAATTTTCTTCATATTTTCCATTGACAGTTGACATACAGTAGAATAAAGGATATTGATAGATATTCCATGTGCAGTACGCTCCGTGGACATGTGGACCTGTGGACCCGTGGACCCGTGGATTTATAAACAAAATAAAATCCGGGAATTACCCATTGACACATTGACAGCAATAGCAATGGTGAAGACCTATTGTTTCCTTATGCCAATGGAAATGTCAATGGATCGACTGGTCCACCGGTCCACGGTGCAGGGGCACACTCAGAATACACCAGAATGACGTGCACAACCTCCCCATGCATCCAGACCATCCGTGGATTGTTTTGGTCAAAAATGATTTTTTCACTTTTTTTCACTCTTATTAATGAACATTAAAAAAATGAATTTTTCAAAATTAACCTTTATTTTTGCGATCATCCAAAATTGTTCTGACAAGGCTAATATCAGTCTAAAGAGTTTAAATACGACGTGTTTCGTGTGATCTGAGAAGTATTTCCGGAGTTATGGGTAGTCCAAAAATAAATGTTAAACTTTTTTAACTTTCTGATTTTTTAATTTGTATATGAAGGGGAGTTGTTGGCCAAGTTCAAGTATTGAGCCCTCGACGTAAAGTTCCAAGATACTCAGACAAAATGGTGCCCTGGTGACTGATGCGCAGAACGATTTGGAGGTTGGATTGGAGACGGATGATCGAAAGATTGTCCCCGGGGTTCATGTTGGCATTAGATTCTTTACAAAGAATTTGACCGTAAATCATGCCCACCCAAGACTTAACCCTTCAAGGACTTCGCCAGCAGCAGTCATTTAGAAGGATCGCGATAGAACGATCCCCAAAGGAGTATCGGGGTGTCTATAGGAAGCTTGTACGAACGTGGGAAGGAACTTCTCTTCGGTTATTTTTACCATCTTCAATGTCCAATTATAAAAATATGCGAACACCATTCAATATTCCAACATGAGATCAACCAGAAATTCATAGTACTCTTTGATTATTTTTCCATTGATTGTCTCCGTTGTTTCCATCTCTATTGATTCACCAGAACTGTCTTTGAACCAGATCTTCACTATTGACTGTCGAGTACTTAGTTCCCACTTCTTTCTCTTCGCAATCTGTTCGTTACAGAAAGCAACATATGAATCATTGTATGCATCAGACTGAATCCAATCAGCGTGAATGGTGTAATTCTGAGGAATATCTTTTGAAATAACCGTTGAAGTCTCACCAATCTCTTCCTTCACATGGATGAGCTTACAGTCAAGAAAGTAGATATATTTTTGTTTTCTGGAATTAACAAAATCAGGAGGAAATTGAGCAGTGTGAGAATTCTGAATTGAGAAATAACGTTTGACCATTGTTGTTTTCTACAAAAATAAAATATCACATTTGATTCTTAATATCCTCTCTTCACTTCTTCATATGCTTCTTGGAGTCGACGATCAATGACATATCGTACTCGTGGTTGTCCATTTTCGATCCAGAACAACCAGTATGTTGCCTGATGTAATGCGAGAATTGGTGGAGGAGGACCTTCTGGAGTTGATGTGAAATATGGATCGAGTTCTCCCTGATTGATTGGTGTTCCTCTGTAGACAATATTGACTGATTCTGCTGTCGAGATTCCTTCTTCTCCACCAGCAATTTCACTTCGATCTGTTGGAACCATAAAAGTGAAAGAAGTCGCATCTGTTGTTGCTCTTCTTCTCTTGAAATCTTTTCCTCTGTCGTGAAATACGCGAGTGGAACAAATAGAATTTTCAAACTCTTCTGTTGCAGAACATCCAATGAAATCACCATTCACCATCATCATTTGATAGAACTCTGGTGATATAGTTGACATTGGGAAATTGGGAAAGTTGGATCCAAGCATTTCGAATTGACCAACGTATTGAGGATTTCTGAAGACTGTACACTCATTAGGTCGTTCAGGGAATAAGCACATAAGATTCATGAGATTGTTGAGTTTGATACTTATGTTTGATCGAACTCCCATGGCATTTGGTTTTGATTGAAATGACTGTGTGTCAATTCTTTCTGCTTTCAGAACATATAAAGTCTTTGTGTAAGTGTTTATCAGAGATTGTTTAGTTGCATCAGTTATTTGATATCCATAGCAAACTGATGTGACTTTATCAACTGATGAAGCAAGAACAGTGGAAGTTTCTGGCGATGTAGCGATATATTTGACAGTACCTGATGATGCCGGTTGAAAATATTGAATTCGTTGAACTGGATTCCCGATTTGTGTAAACTCTTGAGTTAATGTCGAGAAGTCTCCATCGTACATTAATTCTGTTTGGGATTGAGTTGACAGAGTTGATATCGAAATACTTGGATTTTGATCAATACTGTTTTCAAGTGTTTTCCTTACGATTGTAGAAACTCGAATAGGACAATACACAAGTGAATCTGTTGTCAAATGAAACCTCAATCGGAGATTACCAAAGATGGAATTTGGATACTGATCGAAAGTACTTAATGGCAGGAGATTCACAAATGGAATGACCAGTGGAATTGTAAATGTGATGTTTGAAGAAGCAGCATTGACTGGACAATGATAGTATCCACACACACTTGGATCCATTCTTTGAACATTTTCCCAAAGACTGTAGCAATGCTTCATGTTGTTTTTCTCTTCATGTGACTTGAAAGTGTGATACAGAAATGATTCGTGGATGTGATTATTCTGAAGTGTATTGTCAATGATGTTTCCTTGACTGTCGACGAGTCTCATGTCTCGAATTGCATCTGATGATGATTTAAATCCGTAGAACATTCCATACATTCCAACATATTGCCCAGATGCACTAGTTGGTTTCGAATAAGGAACGGTAACTGTGAGATCGATACGCAAGTGACTCTTCGAAAACTCAGTCACATCATGTCCGTCATAGCACAATGGAACTTCAATCTCATCTGTGATTCTGCACGACATTGGAGGATTTGTTGGATGTACTTCTTGGATGGAATAGACATGTGGTTCTGAATCCCACTGTTTTGGCATATACGATTGGACTTCAATTTGTTCAATTAATGTCGATGTTGGTTTGGATTGATTTGCTCTGATACTTCTCATTTATAGAAAAATAAAAAATACAATATCATTATTTTCTTTTACTGTTTTATGATTTCATTATTCCGAGTTCCTTATGCAATGCTTTCAATGTATGATTTGGATAATATTCAACTTTAGGTTCGTCATTAACGAATCGTAGGACCCACCATGTTGTTGCAGTAGTTGCTAGAATCGGTGCTGGAGGATGGGTAAATGTTGTCATGTCACCACTCTTTTGACTCGGATCGAGAACATTGTAGTATGTATCAATCAGACCCTGGTAAATCGAACTTGACCTCAAAGTGACTGGAACATTCTGACCTCTGGAACTGATTGAATCATTGCAGTTTGTTGGACATCCGCTTCTCTGTGTGGAGAAGCACAAAAGGAAGTCAGTATTGTCATGAATTGGTCGTACTCTTGCCATTGTTTCATTAGGATATGTTCTACCACCTTCAAGATGTTCTTCAACGAGAGAATCCGTCAGTGATCGCTCCAAATCATCTGGAACTGTCAGGTAGGAATCAAGGTTGAGAGTAGACAATGCGAACTGATAAAAGCGAGCCCCAATCGTTGATGTCCAATTTTCTGGATAATATTTGTTGAGTAGATGCACACGAAGATCCTTCTGCATTGGAGTATGGAAACAGGTGACTTCATTATCGTAGTGACGGAAGAGGAGCATGATATCCTTGGCATTGACGAGAACCATCTGTTGAGTACAATCAATTCCTGTTGCCGTTGGTGTCTTCTGAAATGGATAGAATGAGATCTTTTCTGCTGGAATTGTTCCTGGACGATCCTGATACATCTTCTTCAGACTCTCTTTCGCTATTTCTTTCATTTTGTATCCAGCACTCATGCAATACACATCATCAATTTGATAGTCTATAATGTTCAAAGAAATGTACTGATCCACGAATTCTGGTTCTTTTGTAACTGTTCCTGCTGAGCTATAGTAAATGTCTTGAGTCACTGCTGATATCCTGAATGATTGGCCAATTTGAACGAAATTCTTAGTGCAGTTCGCAAGAAGAGAATGGAAAAACCATGGACGATGTTGTTGACAATCGGCAATTGCATGATGAATTGGTGGTTTTGTTGAGCCAATGTAGGTCGAAAGTGTATTCTTCAAAGTGAGTTCAGGATTTACTGGACAACAAACAAAGGCATCTTCATTAATGTACACACTCAATTTCAGATCACCGAAGAGACATTTTGGATAGTCAGTCATTCCAGAGAAAATGAGAAGATCTTCAAGGTTTATTGACACACGAATCGGTACCTTAATTGTATCCGTGAAATGGCCTGCTTGTGACACCGATGTGAAGTCTGACAATGGAATATAGACACCAGCAACTGATTCGTCGTGATTCCAAGCATTCTGCCATGGTGTATGTGCATGTTTACGATTCTCCAATTGACTCTTTGGTTTGATCATATTGTAGATGTGAGACTCCATTGAAACATCATTGTTTGCTGTACTTATAATTCTTTGATTGTTGTGAAGAACAGTAAATCTACTAAAGATGGATGCTGAATGCTTGAGTCCAACGAACATAAATATCCTTTCATTAGAGTATGATCCAACTTTGTCTGCGGTAACGTCCCAATTGTTGACTTTCAAAGTCGTTGTGATGGTGAACGTAATGAAGGAATCATCGATTTGACAAATGTCTTGATTACCCGTCAGTGGAATGATTATCTCCTGTCCTTTGTAGAAGCGTGAATTCTCTGATGGTTTCAATTCTTGTATTGAGGTACTGTGTGCTCCATCATTCAGGAGGAAATTAACATGATGTTCAGACATTAGTTGCTGTTGGATTTGACCAATGTCATCTCTGGTGTACTTTATTGATCCAGTGGTGTTTCCAGTCAATGTTGAGGCTCCATGTCTTTTGTTTGTCAGATGTGTAATGTGTGAGTTCATTTTATCAAAAATAAAAAAACAATATTGATCATTTCTCTTTCCCTTTTTTCTGGAAAGGGTTCGATGCCTCTAGCGAGACTTTTTCACTTTCTTTAACTTTGCTTTCGGCTTCAGCTTTTCTTCCAGTCTCAGTATTTCACCTCTGAGCTGATTCGCTAGTGCACTGTTTCCTTCATTGATGGCTTGCTCATATTGTGCCATCTTTTCTGCATGGATTTGCTGATCCGATTTCACGTCTGGAATCATCTCCACTCCTGTCTGTGCAATCTTAGAAATCACTGGTCCAACAAAGGGAATGAGATTCAAAAACGGTGCTCCAATTCTGAGAATAGTTTTACCGACTCCTGCTAATTTTGATAACCAACCTGGTGCCATTTCTGTAAAAATAAAAAACTGGATTTACATTAATTTATAAACCTTTGAATTGAATTTTCGAATTTGACGACTGGGGCATGTCATCATTGGAATAGCGTGCATTTCGAGGTGGTTCGTACTCTCTCACCCTGTGAGGGTTCGAAGCCTCTGGCGAGACGATCATTTGTGGCTTTTGTGACTGATTCATCGCCTTATTTTGTTGGTACACATCCATCATTCCTCCTAAGCCACTGAGAATTCCTCCAGCAGTTTGTCCAAATTTGTTGTTCGTTTGTGAGAGGAGTCCACCACCGACTTGAAGTAACGTTGGAGCTAGAGGTTTGATGAATTGAAAGAATTGTTTGCCGATATTTTTGAGTTTGTTGAAACTTCCTGGTGCCATTTATGTAAAAATAAAAAATACAATTCATTAAATATTTATCTCGGTATTGCTTTCGTTAGTGAAATTCCACAATTGAGAATGGTATTGTAAGCTTCATTGAAGGCAATACTCATGTCCTTACCACCAACAAGAATCTTGAAAATTGTTCGAAATACAGATAGTTTATTCAGACATAAGCACTTGTCAGACAAATCATCCAGTTCGATCACCACATCATTGATTCCAGTGAGTGTGGCAATCAGAGCACATAAATCACTTTGGTTTGTTATCAGTTTCTTCGATGGTTCAATGAGATTATTCAATAGTTTCTTTTCACATGCAAATGCATTCTTGTACACAAGCAATAATTGATCTTTGAATGCTGAAATGTTTGATGTGTATTCTCGTAGTGGAATTGAACGACTTTGGATTGGATCGAACGGAGTTCTCTGTGCGTTGCACGGTGCTGATGGATATATCTCAAGTGGTGGTGGATCATATGTACCTGATTCATTGTTCATTTCGACATTGGCGCTTTGTTCATTACGATCTTCGAGCTTAGATCTTCCAGAAGTTGATCCTTTGTTATCGATGATGACATTGTTGGTGATTGACGTTGGAACGGAAGAAGAACTTGTGTGTTTTGTAAATTGACAACTTAGAATTGGCTGCATCACTTTCTATAAAAATAAAAAATATATATTTATGTTTTTATTCATCCACTTTCCTCTTCTCCCATTTGTCTCTGCAATTGAGCAAAGCGATAGTAGTCAGGCATCGAAGATTGGTACGTGGTGAGATCTCTTGTTCTGTATGCTTGACGTTGAATGTTGTTCGCAAGTGTTGCTATCTGTGTTGAATATTGATTGAAGAATCCTTCCAAATATTTGTCGTCAGTACCGATTATTCTATGGAATTGTGGATAGATTTGTTCTTTAAAAGCTTTTCTTTGTTTGAGTTTCTTACATTCTTCATTTGTGCTATCAAAGTTCTGAACATTGTCATCAAGCCATTGATCCCACAGCATTGCAGCAATTTTGGATTGAATTGAATTGAAAACAATATTGTCCAACACTCCGCTGCTCACATCTACTGGATTTGATTTGTTGGCACGGACCAATTTCAATATATTATTCATCCACAGACCAGCACGATTCTTCATTATCGCGAATGGAACTTGTTGTCGTTGCTTGTGAGCTTCGTCATAGCTGATTTCTTTGTAATTCGATGGTAATTCATATTGTCCATGCTTCAAAAAATTCCTGTGAACAGCTTTGATTCTTCTTCCATGATCTTGATAAAATGCTGAATATTTGTTTTGTCTTCGCATTTCTGGGGTAGGATTCGCTGAGAAGTATGTTTCCTTGATTGGTCTGCTGGTGTATGCAGCAAGCATGAAACCATTGGCAGCAATGAGATCTCCATTATCTTTGTCATATACCATCACATCCGGAACTTTCCCATGTTTTTCCATTCTCACATCCCAATTGAGTTCATTTCTTTCAATGTATTCTAACGCTGATGGAAGGCTACAAAGTGCCGAATTGAATTTGGTGCGAATATCGTCATCGGCGTAGATCTTTTTCATTGCGTCTCGGGTTTCTTGTGCATATCTCTTCGGTTGTCTGATTGATGTTTGTTGGTACACTATCTTTTCAGTCATGTGTATTTCATACAAAATAAAAAATCCAAAACTATATTTTAATTAGAGAGAAATCATAAATGAACAAATCTCCTTTATCTCTTACAGCATATGTGAATGCAAAATTAAGTGAAGCATCAAATAGGAATGTTTCACACGAAGTTCAATCACAAATTCATCCAGACTTGAATTTCAATCGCAACAGTGTCAATGTCCTCGTTGGAAACAGAGGAAGTGGAAAAACGTTCAATGCTCTTCGAGAAGTTGCCAAGCTCCAGAATGTTCAAGTCAGAAATGAACTCTTTCACTTGTTTGTCTTCGTGACTGATAAGAATATTGATCCAACATTCGATAAGTTCAAACCAATATTGTCAGTTCCATACGTGAAAGTGAAATATGATGAAGCACTACCGTTTCTCTTGGAATTGTCACAATCAAAAGCTGCTTATGAAGAAATAATTGACAATCAGTGGCAAGATAGAATTCCTGATGAGTGTCGAGATGAACTGTTCGACTCACTTCACATTGATGACTTCTCAGTGAAGAATCTCCAAACTATTATTCTCCTTGATGACTGTCGTAGAATCCTAGGTGAACGAAGAACATCCAAAAATAGAATGACAATGATGGATTTAGTACTGGAGAATCGACAGCCAAAGTTCACTTTCTTTCTGACAATGCATGAGCTCTTCAGTTTGTCAGCAGACATGAAGTCAAACATTGATTCAATGTGGATCTTTGGAGGATTCAACAAAGAACGAATCAGTCGAGTCTATCCTCAATTGAACTCCCCAATTGACATTCGACAATTCTGGAATGTCTATCAACGAAAACAAAAGTGTGAAGCAATCATTCTTCGATACAATACTGATGGAGTTGCACTGACAGAGATCAACAAGGATGGTTTCATTCGTAGTGTCCGATAGCTCTTGTATAAGGTTTCCAAGAGTGTCTGTGAGCGTTCGTATTGATTCTTCAATATCGGATAATCTCTGATCAATCGAGAATGAGTTGGATTCACCAATGTTGTCATTACTTGATTTCCGAAGTGCAATCTCACCTTTTATTTTTGTTATTTTATATCCATCAATTCTGATCAACCTGTTCAGTTTCTGAGTGGTGTATTCGTTCAGTTCTTTTCTGTTCTTTTCCAAAAACTTCTGAAAATCATAGATGTTTTCAAAACAGTTCTGTTTAGGATCAAACGGTTCTAAAATCTTTAGATCTTTATCAAAATGTTCTAAAAACTTTGGATCTTTTCCAAAATGTTCTAAACTGTTCCGAATCATTTTAAACAGAATAAAAATATTTGAAACACTTCTGAAATTAAACAATATTAAATTCATCAATGAACTCTTGTGATAAATCATCAATGGATTCAGCATGGAACTTGGTGTGCTGAATTGGAACGTACACAACTTTCGGTAGACTCGTGAGTCCATTCAGAAGTGTAGCTACAACATTTCCGTGTTTGTTGTCGATGAATTGTCCAACAAATTGAAACTGTCTTCGCTTATTCTGAAATTTGGCAACAGTCTTGTTCAAGTCAAGGTGAATCAACAGAATGTTTCCTGGTTTGTATCGCCAAAGTAGCTGTGTTGTCTGCTGTCGTTGGATGTTCTTTAATTGTTCTTCACAACTGGAGATATACAAAGCTTCGATTTCACGATTGTTCTGTGCCTGCTGTGGAGTGAACTTGTTCCAGTACGCTCGATGTGGAGTCATGTTGTAGTATTCCACCATCTGATTCATCAGCGAATGATTTGCCATTTGTGTTGCATTGTCCTGGAATCCATCTCTGATTGTTCTGATCACTCGATCGACAATTCTGTTGTGATTTGTGAATGGTGAGCTTGTGAAATAAGTGCTGACGTTCTGCTTCTTAAAGAACTCTGATGCTTCACCACTTGTCCATGCTGCTTCTCCATCACCTCGAATGTTGTTGACATATACTCCACGGAATTTTATCAAATCGTTTATTGCGGTTTTGATGCTTTTCCATGATTTATCCAGGACTGGAATGACAACAAGGAACTTGGTATTGATGTTGATTGCGAAGAGGTAAATCTGCAGGACTGTTTTCGACGTTGGTGATTGGATGAATACAAGATCAATTTCCCATGATCCAAACTTGGGAGAGAAATAAGGTCGATCACATTTCTGAGGAACTTTTCTGTCTGAAGTTTGATGTGGATCTCCAGTGATGTCTTTTGACATAAATTGCATCTTTGATCGAAAAGGATAGCTTATTTTCTCTGATGGTTTAACAATGTTACTTTGACCATTTGCAATTGCATCACGTCTTTTTCCTCTCAATGTTGTTTGTTTTGAATTGGCAAGACTCCATCGGTGAACATATTCATCGTACCAATCCTGAAATGATCTTCCACCAAATGGGATTTGCTTTGGATGAGCCAGAATGAAATCAGTTTCGTCACTTCCAACAGATCTGCTGACGTGAGATAGAATGAACATGTCTCGATTCAGTTTCTTTGTCTCCACAATCTTTGTGGTGATGAATTGTTCCATTCGCTGTTGATTGTCCATCAATGAATTCTCTGCTTTGATTTGTTCATCTTCTGAATTGTCTTGTTGTTGGTAATCAAATAATCCTTTCACTTGCTCCAACATGTCCAGTACTTGCCTTGTTGTTGGTTCCGTCCGTACGACCTCCGATGGATTTCTGGAAATAATGTCTGGAACTTGTGACATAGTCAGAAATAGATCTTCTTCATATCGTCTCTCCCTTGCTGGAAAATCATGATGTGAATGTGATGGTTTTAAACGTCTTTTCTTTCCAATTCTGATTGATGAAGACATGGTTGAATCTACAACAATTGGCTCATTCACTGATGGTTCCTTTGGCAAAATTGTCTGTTGTCCAAAGTGAATTTGATTAACTTCATTGTGATATTTTTGATAAGCTCTATAGGCTTGATCTGCTGTTTCAGCACTGATTCGTTTTCCAATGTATTCATTCATAAATCGTTGAACCACTTTTCTCCCATCAAGAATTAACAAATTAGGAGATAATTCTCCACCCAACCAATCCTCGAAATACGTTTCGTCTGTAGCGTCGAATCCTCCCCCCAATGGAAGAGAGCCATGATAAACTGGTAAAATCTGAGTAGAATCTTTTCTGACATTTTCTATTGTATGTTTGGAAATCCGTACAGAAAAAAGCAGATTTCTTACTATTGCATCCACTTGTTTTGGACTTAAAAACTCTTTATCCATAATTGAAGAAATATATGAATTTAAAAACTGATCATCCATTTTAACAAAAATAAAGTTTGGAATTATTGAATAATATAATCAGTTGCTTTCAGTCCATGAATGAATGGAGGACATGATTCATTTTCAAGTACGATTGCCTTCAGATGAATTCCACTGAGACTGAGTTTCTGCTGTTGTATTTTTGCTATCTCAAATCCATTGCAGTCCTCTTCGCTCACAACTCTTCTCGTTTGAAACGCATCATTCTGATGCTTGAACCGTTTTACGGTGAAGTTCAGTGTTGTTGTCATTGTTTTTTCTCCACTAAGACACTTCACATAGTCGTCACTCGTGATATTTGTTTTCTTCAGAGAAACTCCTTTGATCTTACATTTCTCATCGAGAGAATAACACTTTGGTGCGAGACAGATCATCTGTTCACCTTCCTTCTCAATTGCTAATCCCAACAGTTTCTTCTCATCATCTACTCCTTTTTCAGGATTGGGAAACCATTCAAACTTGTGTGCATCATAGAATTCTTTGTCAGCAATCACATGTTCAAATTGTTGATGAATACCAGCACTTGGATCTCCACTAATTGCCCAATATGCAGAATCAGTATCTCCCTCACAGAAGTGAATCTTGTTCATGTCTAGACATTTGTATATGAAGATGTAAATGAAATTTAGATACCAGAACTTGGCATTGTCGAGTGTGAATACTGCTTCTTGCAGACATGTCTTGCATGATGCTTTCTCTCTGTCTTCAATCACGATGTAGTTGTCCTCATTGATCTCTCTTGTTGCTACAAATCCTTTCATCATTTGCTTCAAGTATGTTCTCTTCTCATTGCAGATTGTAATCGAGTTGTATTTCTCAGTGTTCATTCCATCGTATCCAAAACTGCCATTGAGGTTGGTCTTACAGAACTGTTCTTTTCCTTTGTTTCCAACCTTCATTGCTTCTATTCTGTCATTCATAAATGAGGTCACAAATGGTTCAAATCCAGCATGTCTCGAGAATACCATCACACTCTTGATGTCATCGATGATGAAGTGGCAATAGTCGATGAGGAACCACAGATAGTATGTCGAAAAGAACATATACTGATCGTGTGTGCTCAAGAGTTGAGTGAGTTTTCTTTGTTTGTCGTCAGTCTTCAATCCATGTTTCTTCATCAACGAATAAGTCTTCTCTCCAATGTTTTCTTCTGTCGTATTGACCACTATGTTTCTGAAGATTGGTGGGAAGTTAATGAAATCATTGACGTGCTTCTCATCAATGTGTCCTTTCAGTTCTGCAACAAACAGTGTCTTCTGATTCTTGTTCTCGATGATCTCCCGACATTCTTTGTCTCCTGTTGCAGTATACAAACATCTTCCTGGCATGTACATTCTGTGTTTAGTGTATGGATTGTTCTTGTTCTTGATTGATGAGAAAGCACTTGGATACAGGGAATTGAAATCAACACCACAGACATGAGTCATTTTGTGTTCTGTATCTTTGGAAACAACTTTGTTGTCTTCGTATTTGAAGTGATTGATTGGTGTCACGTCTTTGATGTTCTGTCGATGTTGAACATTCGATAATCCACCAGTTACTGCTGCTCTCAACTTGTGATATGTTTGCTCATGTGTCAGAGTCATAGGGAGAGATTTCCAGATACAGAATTTCTTCAATTGAATTCTCAATCTTGTGAGATGTTCATCATGGTCTGACTTATAAGTGTTGCAATAATCGCAGCATATCTTCACGTTCTCTTTTGAATGCCCTTTCGAATTGTCGATTCTATCCAACGTTGGTCTTACTGCTAGTGTGAAATGGCACTTGCAGATATAACACACTCTTTTGCACTGTTGAACAAACCATTCATAGTCTGCTTCATTGACGTTTTTGTTCGTATTGCGATGAGCTTTCTGATCCTGATAGTTGTATCCTTCCACTTTGTTTTTCCAGTATTGTTTGGTGATTTTGATTGGTCCAGATTCGTCACATTCATTGTAGTCTGCATCTATATCAAAGTCCTTGTAGGCACAAGCATATTTGATGGCAGAAGCATTCGCTGACAGTGAGAGATTGTGCAACATGTCCACTTTGTATTGGAAGTTCAGAGCAATGAGATTGTCCAGTGGTGCAATCATGCATTCGACGTCTCTGATGTTGTAGAATTTCAGATATTCCCACCTGTTTTTGAATCCTTGTTTGTTCCAATCGTCGAGATATAATTGGTAATCGGTGTCGGACATTTCACTGTTGTTCAGACTGGAATAGAATTCATATTTGGAGAATGGTTCTTGTTTGCTCAACACTGTGTCGTAGTCTGATGAATCAAAAGATTCGTAAGCAAAGAATGATTTCTGAAGAGTGGTATTTCCACCAAAAGCTTTGACTGCATTATCCAAAGTCATTGGTCCTGTGTATGACATCATGTCAATGAACCGAAGTACCTGTTGTGTTTTCTCATGTCTGATCAATACTTGTTTGTACTTCGTTGTTGATCCAAGGAAGCTCACCACTTTCCAATCCTTATCAACCAGATCACGGAATATGAGATTGATGTCGAATCTGGAACTGTTGAATCCAATCACACTGACTTCATTCTGCGACGGAATCACTGGATCTTCATATTGATTGTTCTCTCGTACTGTTTCTGCAAACTTGAAGAGTTCTCTGATCCACTGCTTCACAAAATCCTTTCCATCTCGAAGATCAAAGTAGATTGATTGAACACCTGATTTTGTTTTGATTGCTGATGCAACAGAGAGAGGTTTCAAGTGTGATATCAATTGTGTATTGTCATCAGAGAATAGATTGTCAAGAATGAGATCTTCCATTGTTTCGAAATCGTAAGTGATGTAGTATTGTGTTGGTTTGAATTCATCTTGTCTCTTGTGTGCCATCAGAAATTCATTGGTTCGATTGTTGAGAATGTGTGGAACATATGGTCTTGGTGTTCTGTCCAGTGCAATCTTCTTCACATGTTTTCCATCAAGTTCCTTACAATCAGCAAGATGCTTTTCATAATCTCTCGAGAAGTGTGAATCCTTCACTTGGAATCCTCTTGATTGACAGTACGGACAGAGTTTGTATCCAGTGAGTTTTTCAGGATCAGAAATGAACAGTACGTGAACAAGAGTTGCAGTGAGAGGAACCATGAGTATGGGAACAACTAGTGCATCATCGTTTTCGTTGACATACGACTGACTGAGGAAGTATCGTTTCTTGTCCTCATCATATTCATAAATGTGAACTGTAATGTTTAGTATTTTCATTGTTTCTTCCATGTCAGATGCAATATCAAATCCTGGATATTGTTGAAAATAAGGTGTCAATTGATGCGATGTAAGATGGGTTAGATTCTTGCATTTGGCAAATAGTCTATGAGCTTCAGCATTTCTAGTACACAGTGGTATTTTCCTCTCTGGAGTATCTGGAAGTGTTTTGTGCGAAACTGCCTGAAAGAAACATATATTGTATGATGAATCAACGTATTTAATATTGAATGTCTTCATGTGGATGGTGAGCAATGCATTTGCCTTTCCTGCAACTGGAAACCTGTATACAGCAACAAGAATGGAGTGGAATGCAATGAACATTGTCTTTGTATCCATCAGTGTTCTATCCTGTGATTCTTTGATCAGATTGATTGCATATTTTGAATATTCATTGATGTCTGTGTCATTTCTAATCACTGTCGGAAAACTCTTTGATGTGTTCTCCAATTCTGGTCTGAAATCCTTGTACGTCGTCTCATCTTTATCTTTTCTTTCTACGATCTTACCGAAGTCGATGCTGATCTTGAACGGATGATCCTTCTCTTTTTCATACACTGACTTAATGAAAGTAGTGATTTCTTCAACATTCTTCAGATGATTGTGGAAGTACAACTGATAAGGTTTTCCATTGTCTTCAACCTTCTCGACATCATTTTTCTTGAACTTCTTTCGTGCATTTGTCAGACACTCATTGAATCCAATTTTGTCTCTTGGTTCAGCAAGTAAGATGCATTGATCAAAACCATCAAATTCCTTCACTTTTCTTGATTCCATTTGTTCATTCTTCTTCTGAATGATCAACAGATTCTTCATCCAATGATCCAGCAACTTCTCTTCTATTGATTTTAGTTTCCTTGTGATCTTGAACACTTGCTTTTTCAAATCATCTTTGTTAACTCTTGGATTTGCTTTTATATTTTGGATTTCTGCTTTCATTTCATCATGAATTCTCTTATGTTCGTGCTGATCTTCAGATGCCATCAGTTGTTGGTTTTCAATTTTGTTAAGAAATGTTGCAATATTATCGTCAGGAGATGACTCTAGATATCCGACTTCTGGATTCCGAAGCATAGACGCGAGATATGAGTTCTGATGTGCGTAGTTTCTGCTGTTTGGATCATACTGTCGATCTTGGCCAGATTTGTCCTTGAATTCAAAGGTGGTGTTGGGAAACAATTGTTGGATTTTTCTAATGCTTTTTGTGACAAATTGAAGCGGGGTCTCCATTTTTATTCAAATTAAAAAGTTGAAAAATAAAAAAAGATCTGTGTTTATTTTTGTTTTCTCAAATGTGGCTTTGTTTTTGCTCTAAACCATTCATCAAGTCCTATTTTGTATATTTTTTCATCTCCAATCACTCGATATTGGAAAGGAACAAGAACTCTTTTATACTCACCAACGAGCTCACAATTGTGCTTTCTCAACTCGTTTTCAACAAATGATTGAGTGTAATGCTTCCGACTCTTCTCGTGCGTTCGTATACCTTTCATCCAGTGTGCTGGTTTTATTTTCCATTCAACCCCTTCATGGAGATATCTTACCACCGATTCTGAAGTTTTGTATTCATCAACAAGTTCACAATTCTCACTGTGAAGGGATTCAATGAATTTTTCTTTCGTGCAATAGTCATCAAATCGATGATACCGGCTTGGATCCAGATGTGGTCTTGTCCCTCTGATGAATGATGAAACATAGACTCGAAACACCTCCTCTGGTTTATCTTCTGTTGCATATTCAAAAGTTCCATGAGACAGATATGATGTTCCACGACGAGTCAGAACTGGTTCGGTAACAAGAATTAATTGTTCATTCCTTAACATGCTGTTCAGTTTGCTGGGTGTGAGTTGGTTTGTCATTTATTACAAATTAAAAAATGGAAAAATAAAAAAAAGTTTAAGGATTATTATTGACGTCTGCAAAACAAACAGGACAAAAATAACCGAAGAGAAGTTCCTTCCCACGTTCGTACAAGCTTCCTATAGACACCCCGATACTCCTTTGGGGATCGTTCTATCGCGATCCTTCTAAATGACTGCTGCTGGCGAAGTCCTTGAAGGGTTAAGTCTTGGGTGGGCATGATTTACGGACAAATTCTTTCAAAGAATCTGTAGCCAACATGAACCCCGGGGACAATCTTTCGATCATCCGTCTCCAATCCAACCTCCAAATCGTTCTGCGCATCAGTCACCAGGGCACCATTTTGCCTGAGTATCTTGGAACTTTACGTCGAGGGCTCAATACTTGAACTTGGCCAACAACTCCTCTTCATATACAAATTAAAAAATCAGAAAGTTAAAAAAGTTTAACGTTTGTTTTTGGATCGTCAATATCTCAGGAACTACTGCTCAGATCACTCTGAAAACATCAGAAATGAACTCAGCAGATCGGGATTGACCTTGGAAGAGGTTTGTGTGGTCAAAGCTCAAATTTGTATTTTTCGAACTTTGTCTGGATCTCCTCTTCATATATAAATTAAAAAATCAGAAAAGTAAAAAAGTTTAACGTTTATTTTTGGACTACCCATAACTCCGGAAATACTTCTCAGATCACACGAAACACGTCGTATTTAAACTCTTTAGACTGATATTAGCCTTGTCAGAACAATTTTGGATGATCGCAAAAATAAAGGTTAATTTTGAACAATTCATTTTTTTAATGTTCATTAATAAGAGTGAAAAAAAGTGAAAAAATCATTTTTGACCAAAACAATCCACGGATGGTCTGGATGCATGGGGAGGTTGTGCACGTCATTCTGGTGTATTCTGAGTGTGCCCCTGCACCGTGGACCGGTGGACCAGTCGATCCATTGACATTTCCATTGGCATAAGGAAACAATAGGTCTTCACCATTGCTATTGCTGTCAATGTGTCAATGGGTAATTCCCGGATTTTATTTTGTTTATAAATCCACGGGTCCACGGGTCCACAGGTCCACATGTCCACGGAGCGTACTGCACATGGAATATCTATCAATATCCTTTATTCTACTGTATGTCAACTGTCAATGGAAAATATGAAGAAAATTGTGGCATCAAAAGTAAAAAGTCCACATGAACAATCATGATAAATGTAAGATACCAGCTGTTAGCATGAAGAATAGTTCTTTTACAAATCTCCGCATTACTTCCTAAGTAGTCGGTGGACTTGTGGACCTGTGGACCTGTGGATTTGTAAATAAAATAAAAATGCCGATTTACCCATTGACACATTGACAGCAATAGTCATTGGAAACAACCACCAAATGATCATGCCAATTGATTTGTCAATGGATCCTTTTCCAACAATTGATGTGCTTTTGAGTATACCTCTGCTCCGTGGACTTTGTGGACTTGTGGACCTGTGGACCTGTGGATTTGTAAATAAAATAAAAATGCCGATTTACCCATTGACACATTGACAGCAATAGTCATTGGAAACAACCACCAAATGATTGTGCCAATTGATCTGTCAATGCATAGACTTCAATCCATTTTTGGAGTATATTTTATCGAAAAATGTAAGAATTAGGTCCAAATTTCATCAAAACCGAAGAAGAAGGAAATGTGTGTTTTTGAGGTCAAAAGTGATTTATTCCGTACTCATTGGGAAGTAGGTAGATATAGAGATTCGCCAACTATACTACTGTGGACCTGTGGACCTGCCAAAATAAAAACCAATTTAAAAAGCCGATCCACCTGGGGCACCTGGGGCAGTCAATAGGATTAACGAACGACTACCAAATGATCGTACCGATTGATCTGGCCCTGGATCCATTGAAAATTCTGTCCTTGTCATTTGTAGGCGTTCTTGTGGTTCCGTGGACCTGTGGACTTGTGGACCTGTGGACCTCCAAAAATAAAAACCAATTTAAAAAGCCGATCCACCTGGGGCACCTGGGGCAGTCAATAGGATTAACGAACGACTACCAAATGATCGTACCGATTGATCTGGTCCTGGATCGACTGAAATCAATTTTTGGAGCTCATTTTATCAAAATAAAGTGAGAATCAGGTCCAAATTCATCAAAATCGAAGAAGAAGGAAATATGTGTTTTTGAGGTTGAAATTCATTTATTCCGTGTTAACTGTGATCCTCGGAGGTATCGATTTTCGCCAACTATACTACTATCAGATTACTGGAAAATCTCAATTTATCGCGGTTGAATGAATGTCTGCGCTTGAGTGACGGCACTATCGTTCATTGAGAACGAACTTGTATGTGGTATTGAATCCATTTATTTTTGGAGTATATTCAATCGAACAATGGTAGAATGAGGTAAATCTTATATCAAAATGGAAGAATCAAGAAAATTGTGGTTTTGATGTCAAAATTGCTACAGTCGCTACTCATAGCGATTTGGGAGGCATTGCGATAAGGAATGAACAGTTCTGACACTTGATTTTCGGGTGGCTTCCTTTCACAATCTAGTGAGCCGCCGAGGTTTTCCAGCTCATGAATCTCAGAGAATAGCGTCAACTATCTCCCTCTCTTTGGTGATTGAAAGGTGTTCTGATTCTTTCTTCTCACTCTCCCAATATTTCATCTCTCCTTTCAGTCACGGACAGAAGATCCTGGCATACCTGACCAGGAACAATCAACAGTGACTTGTCGTTTTCATTTCACCAATCACTTCACTAAATAAAATGAAAGATGTAGAGAGAAAACCAATTTGAACATACGTGTCGGGAAGGAGAGAGAAAAAAGAAGTGGTCGGAAAGAAGTGAACAAAAAAGAACCAAACCAAAATCGCTCAAATTGTAGAAACTTAGAGATTGTGTCGAGTTGACGTCATTGTCGCCGGAAAAAATGAGATCCCACGACTCCTTCGTAAAAAAAACTCAACAAACCTAACCCTCTCCTTGATTGTCATTTGTCTCCTCTATCCCTCCCTGTGCTGTCCCCATCGAAACTCTTTTCTATTTGCCCAACCGGACACAGTCACGATTCCTGCCACCAAAAAATTCGCTTGCGAATGTTTGAGTTTTTTTTACGAAGGAGTCGTGGGATCTCATTTTTTCCGGCGACAATGACGTCAACTCGACACAATCTCTAAGTTTCTACAATTTGAGCGATTTTGGTTTGGTTCTTTTTTGTTCACTTCTTTCCGACCACTTCTTTTTTCTCTCTCCTTCCCGACACGTATGTTCAAATTGGTTTTCTCTCTACATCTTTCATTTTATTTAGTGAAGTGATTGGTGAAATGAAAACGACAAGTCACTGTTGATTGTTCCTGGTCAGGTATGCCAGGAACTTCTGTCCGTGACTGTTTTTTAAGCTCGCTGATTGTTGATGATGGGGAATTGAGAAGGCCAAAAAAAGATTGTGTTTGGAATGGTTTTTTTGAGTCAATCCCCGAAAAATGGTTCGAGCCCATTCGTTTTGACATTTTCCGGGGTAAATCTTTCGTTAAAGAGATGAATAATTTAGAGTGAAAAAGGATGTTTGAACGAAGATTAACCTGTATTTCAGTAGGATTCGCATAAATAGTTTGATCAAACCATAAAAAAGATTTTGCGTAGATCAAAGGATTTATTAGCACTCAGAACCGATTACGCATTTTCCGGACCCCTGCTGTCAATTCACTGGAAAATTACTCAAATGGTCTTCATCTCTTCTTTAGAAACCATAAGAGGAAGAAATGTCACTGGTGCGTGGGAGAACGATAAAATCATCTCAACCACGCAACGGACATGGATGAAACAGAACGGTACAAGGAATTAAACATTCGGTAAGGGTGGCAGGCCAAGGTAATCAACTTCCTCAGATAGACACACTCTCCAAGGCGTGCACAAGCTCCGACAAACTGAGGCGCTCCGAAGCATCGCAAAGGAGGGCCCGTTCGAGGATGGTCGTCACGTCATTGGGGGCGCCTGTTTGGAGGGTTTCCTGGTGGTCTGAGAGAGTCGGGGGAGAGGCAAGGGTGAGGTTAGGCAGCGAACCTGACTTGATCTGTCGATGCGCATTGATCGCATCTGTCTCTTTGAATGGGATCTCCTCGGTCAGCATTTCGAACAGAATCATCCCCAGACTGAACACAACCGACTTGTCGCTTTCGTCGGATGTGAATTCACGGGCGTTCTCGTTCTCGGGTGAATACCAGCGAGGCGAGTCGGGATCCTCAGCGAGCACGACATTGCTGACAGGAGTGGAGGCATCGATTGGGAGAGTGTCGGCAATGGATGTAACAAACGCTGAGGGAAGGGCAACGAGGACGTGACCGTTGGGGTAGAGAAGGATGGAGTGGGACGTGAGGCCACTGATGCAGAACGGAGGGAACTTCTGCTGAGTCTCTTTGCTGAGAAGAGAGCTGTGTTCTCCCTTCTTCTTGAGATACAGCAGAGCACGCGCAACTTTCAGAATAATCGAGATGCTTTCGTCTCTTCCCAGGCTCCTCAGTTTCATCGCCTGACCATACATTTCCTGTTCTGCTTCAGTCAACCCAATCCCATCTGCATCTCCTTCTGCGAATGGCGATGCATCACTGTGGATGCGCGAGTGGAGACTCAACTTCTGATTCCCAAAAGCGAGTGGATGGTCTGGTTCTTGACAGACGACACAGACTTTGTTGTCGAGACCCACTCCTTCCAACACTTTGCGACGCTGTGCGAAGAGAAGGAGAGGCAGCGAATCGGGGACAATCCACTGTGCTCGTCGTTTCGTGTTGTTTACGATATCAAGCTTGTTCTCCGAGTTGTCTTGGGATTGTTGGACGGTGTTTTGGAAGTATTCGCTTTGATCGGTCAGTAACGTTCTTTCTTCTCCCATCTCTGTCTTTTCTTTCTCTTTCATCTTCTTGTTCCTTCGGACGCAGCAGCAGATGACAACGATGAGAAGGAGGAGAAGAACTGAACCGGCGGAACAGGCGGCAATGAGAATCATGCGTTGCTGCTGTTGCGCTGCCTTCGCTTGCTTCGAAACTGTCACACTGAACAAGTCAAACGACGACATCAGCTTCGTGTTAACCAAAATGTTCAGAAGATAGTCTCCATCCTTCAGCTTTGCCGTGGATGGATCCACAACGAACGATATCGACGAATCGTTGGAAGAGAGTGACTTGATTCCTGTCGGAAGGTCGTCAGTGAGAGTGAGGCTTAATTCAGCAGCAGCTGACGAAGACTTTGCAGCGATGACGAGAACGAGTCCACAATTGATGAAGTTTGATCCTTTGACTGTGATTTTTCGTGCTTGATTCTTGGAAGGAGTGGTTGAATCAGTATAACTTTGCACATCGAGTTTCTTGGGGAGGTTGGGGACGAAGAGAGGTGCGTCTGGTGAGAGAGAAGACGGGGCAGTGATGTTGCAGGTCGAGGCAGAGATCCAGAGGGAAAGAGCATCACTTGATCTGCTCTGCTCGAACTCAGACGTCTCGTCGATGGAGATGAAAGCATCCGCACATTGAAAGTTGTGTTGGAAGGAGGGATGAGCTTCGTTTCCGACGAGATTCTTCGAGAAGACACACTGCTCGATGGAAATTGATCCACCGACGATGGAGAAGACATTGGTTGAGATCGAAGAGAATGACGAAGACGAGACTGTTGTGATGCTTGACACAAGCTCAATCACGCCGCCCTCCCAACTGCAGACATCGTCTGTGTTCGACGCTCCTTCAAGTCCGATGTTTGTGAGATTGACGGAGGAGAGATGCAAAAAGTTCGAGTTCACTGCTTTCAGAAGCACAAACACAACATTCTCGATGCTGGTTCGATCGACAGTGGTGTTTTCATCTAGTGCGAAGACAGGCGATTGGAACGAGCCCACATCGAATGTCAGTCGAGACAGGACGGCCTCTCCGCCGCGTGAGACGATGGCTGGGCTAGCGAGCGATGACGTTTGGAGGACACACAAATCCAGTTTGACAAAGCCGTTTTGGACAATGATGAATCCGTCCTTCGTTGTTTCTTGAGACGGCAGGCCGAAGGTGAGAGATGAGAAGAGGATTGGAGAGGATTCAGTTGCTTGCGTGTGATCAACAACGAGAGTCTGTCCGTTCTCGATGAGAAGAAGAGACGAGAGTTTGTCTCCTCTGATTGAGACCGATTTCGAGATGGTGAGATCATGCGATCCAAGCGAGACAAGCTCACGGCACACACAGTTCCCTGAATTAGCCACACGAGTCAGCCCAATTTCAAGAGACGAGCACGGAACCTCTCCACTTCCACAGATCGGCGATTGTCCTCCATTTCCTTTGTTCAGAATGACATCGCCCTCGTACGGGATCAAATAAGTGAGGAGAGACACTTTCAGATCCCACTTGGCGTCGAAGCTGTTCAAGACGTCTTTGTTCTCTGTCAGATACTCATAAGAACCAGTCCAGTGCTCGCTTGTGATGAACGAGTATAAATCTTCTCCGACAACCACCAATTGTGGTTCTGACCCAATCGAGAAGAATTTCAGATTTGTCACGCTGTATTGTGTCGAAGCTGTGCAGTCATTCATGTCCAGAAGGATTGCGGTCCCACAGTTGGTGATGTCGATGTTGTCGAGGACGAACGACGAAGAGGAAGCAAGATGTGACGACAGAACTGTTCCGTTTCCGAAATCATCTCGTGCGATGGATGCGAAAGAAGATGACTGAATGTTGACTGATCCTGAACCTTCAGTTTTGAAGAGTGGGTTGTCCGTTAATTGAGCTGAAGTGACATCAAGACCCGTGATCTGCAGAGAACCCCCTTTCGAGATCGAGACGAACGCTGATGAGAGAGTGGTCTGTGTTGTGAATGAACTGTCTGAGACAATCAGAATACCGTTCTGGACGACGACGAGATCAGTCTCAGAATTTGATGTCGAGGACTTGGACGAGATGGACAGTTGAGTGAGAGTGAGCTGAATGTTATCGGAGTTGACGGACAATGACGGCAAGGCAGAGAGAACGAGACTGGATCGAGATTCTGATATTGAAGTGATCACAAATGTGCTTGTTGGTGCAAATGTCTCGCGGATTGTGAGAGAGGCATTGATAGTTGCCAAGCTGATTGCTTTCGCGTTTTCGATGAGTCTGTTGAGTGACTTACAGTGCAGTTCGAGAAATCCACACTGAGCAACATCCGATGAGACTGTATCAAGATCAGAAACCAATCCAGATGTGAGTGGAGTGTACAAATATTGAAGGAGAGACAAAACTTGGGCTGTGTGTGAGGACGACAGGCGGATAGAGTCGACGAGGGTGTTGTCAATCGTTACCACTGAATACTTCGATGGGAAGAGTTCCTTTTTCTTGAATGACGACAGATCACCTGCTTTGATGAACACGTCATTTCCAGACTTGTCTTCCCCACATTTATTTCCATCATCCTCCAACACTCCGAAGACAGCATTGGCAATGTTGAACGACAGCTCAGAGTCAGACGAAGCATCA
The DNA here is from genome assembly GCA_033064195.1 of Blattamonas nauphoetae. Classification (NCBI taxonomy): domain Eukaryota; phylum Preaxostyla; order Oxymonadida; genus Blattamonas; species Blattamonas nauphoetae. Next base: position 270,813 of record JARBJD010000040.1, read on the forward strand.
ACGAAGATCGCTCCACCAACACCACTCGACGAGCACGATTTGAAGGACGACGAAGAGAGGATAGCGAAAGAGCCTCCGGTCAGCGTCACATGTACCGCTCCTCCATCTCCTTCCGTCGAAGAACAGCCGACAAAGGTGGCCAACGAGATCGAGAGAGCGGCTGAAGAGTCGAGGGTTGCGCTGATTGCAGACCCTCCATCTGTCGACGAGATTGATGTGAATTCGCAGTTCGACACCGAGAACGACCCTCCAGAGACAACAAAGAACGACGAGGAGAGAGGGACGTCTGGCGCTGTGAATATGAGCGTGTTCACAGTCAGGCAATCCTGAGACACAGTGATGCTGACATCAGATACAAGTTTTACGGTCTGTTTGGTGCTAATATTTGACTTGATCGTTGCTTGTGCTTTCGATTCAATTCCAGCTGATACATCAGAACCGGATTGCATCACAACTGCAGCGTTCTCTCCTTTCAGAAGAGCGAAACCAGTGTGCAGCGAATCGCACGGCAGTTTAGAATGTCCACACAGTGAGTGTTCAAACCCTTTCGAAGAATCTACGACCAATTCTCCACCGCTATAGCCATTGAACAGATACAGAATCGAGCCAGAAACACCATCACTTTCAGAGAATTCATACTTCGACAGTTCTGCCAAAGAGAACGTTGCAGCCTCAGATTCAGGTGTGGTGAAGTACGTTCCAATCACACTCGTTGAGTTAATCACTTCGAGGTCTCCCTTCTTCACAGCGATAAAAAGATCTGTCCCTTTTCTACTTTCAGCGCAGCTATTCGTGTCTTCCCCAGACCCATATACAATGTTGTTCAACGAGAAAGAGCCCGTCTTCCGCCCTGTCAGGTCAATGAACAGAGCTCCTCCGTTCCCAGATGATGAACACTTCTTGAAGGACACAGTTGATGCAATTGTCAACGTCCCATCAACAATCGACACACTCACAGCTCCTCCATTCCCATTCGTTGATGAACAGTCGAGGAAGTCGGTCGACGAGATTGAGAGAGCTGCTCCAGATGTGAGGGTTGAGCTGATCGCAGAGCCTCCAGCTGTTGACGACGACTTGATTGATTCAAAATGGGTTGTCGTTTCTGACTTGCCAATTGTTGTCTTCTCGTTTGTGGGTGTGAGAACGATCAATGGAGATGTCGACTGGAGATTCGAGATTGTGATGGCATTCATTGTGAGAGTTGACGAAGACGAGATGAGAGAAGAAGCTCCCAAATCGACAGTTGTTGCTGACATTTGTGCATCTGTGGTTGACGAGAATCGTCCAGAGAGGATGAGGGTCGATCCAGATCCAGCTTGGATGATTGGGCCACTCGACGATGAGATTGAAGCGAAGAAGAGCGTGTCGATCGTGAGCTGGCCTCCACTTGTGACAGAGAACAGAGAAGACACCATCGTTGATGAACTCTCCACAACACAACTTGTCATTGAGACAACACCCTTCTGGGCAACTGACAGAGCTGGTGCTCCATTCGACTTGATGTTCTTGAAGGTGGACGAGGCGATATTCAGCGTGGCTGTTGTTGTACTGTCTGCGTATCCAGCCGTGAGCAGAGCAGATGTGATTGTTGTTGGAGTGGATGGACCAATCAGGCATGCGTCCATTTGAACCGTTCCTGTCTTCGTCTCAATGATTCCCGTGTCTGCAGCAACACTCAACAAGGACGCTCCACTGAATTGAACCTTGCTTGAAGATGACGCTGTGTAGAGAGTGGACGTGAGAGGCGATGCGTTCTCAAATGTCGTTCTGTCAAACAACACAGTGCCTGTAATGTCAACATCAATCATTGGCTGGGTTGAGGCTGAAACGTCAGTGAAAATCGTAGATGTGAATGTTGTTGTGCCAGACGAACCTTTCAAGTTGATCAACGTGGAATCCGAGGTGAGAGAAGCAAATTTTGAGTCGGTGACAGATAACGATGCGTATGACGTGGTTTCGATAAGTTTCGCACCAATAAACGTCAAACTTGTGACTGACAGTTCGGAGCATGTCACACTTCCTGACGAGATCTTGAACAAGGGCGTTTTGATCTGATTTTGGTTGGTGTCTGTTTCGCATCCATCCAACGAACAGTGGATGACACTCAAGCTCCCGCCTTCCACTTTGAACATTGCCTGAACATTGCTGTCAGTGTTAGTGAAGTGGTGGATGTGGAGATCACGAAATCGGTGGTGGAATCCAGAGGCAGTGCTTGACAGGTAAGTCAACGGCGATTCACACGATATCCTTCCCAAAGTATCTGCAGCATAGTGACGAACTTCCATGTTTGTAAATTGGTTCGTTATGGAAGTGTTGATTGGGTAGATCGAATTGTCATCAGCGCTTCGGATAGAGATGTAATAAAAGGGATCTGATTTGAAAGACTTCAAATTCTGAACAGCGTAGTTAATTGTCCGGCAGTCTCCCCTTGGTTTGTAATCGTATCCACAGAATACAGCATCGTTTCCACTTTCCGCCAAGATCAACACGTTGAGTGTGAAAATCGGGAAGTATTTGGCTGTTTCTTCTTCTGTGAGAGATGTATTGACAAAACTAATTCGAGGTTGTTGGCTGCTGGACAGACAGCCAATCAATCCGTTGTCGAGATCAAACTCATATTTCGTTGTATCCCAGATTTGGAGATCTGATGTGTTGGAGCCACCAGCTTTGTTGTCAATGAATAAACAATCTGCGATGTAGAACTGCTTCCCATCCCACAGGTCGAGAGCTGCACCTTTTCTTGGGCAGTAGCAGTTTTCGAAGATACACCCAACAATGCGTGTTTTGTCTCGTCCGTTAATCTTCCCACTAATTGCTCCTCCGGGTCCCGATCTCACTCCACACTTGCTGAAGAGAGTGTTGGTGATAAGGAGTGGGTTTGGATTGATGTTAAAACCAATTCTGATCGCGCCTCCATAATCCTCTGCTTCGCAGCTTCGGAATTCGGAATCTTCAATCTCTATTCTTCCAAGGTGAGTCCAAATCGTTCCTTGTCCACCCGTGCTGTTGCAGGTATCGCAAATAACCTTCTTCATGATGACTGCTTGATTGGTGTTATCGAAATCACCATGAACCACTGTTCCACTTGTAGAGCGTTTAATATTCTGAAACAGGCATGTTTGCAAGGTTAATTGATTCCCATTCTTGATAAAGAAACACCCGCTTGTCAATCCAGATGCCTTCGTGTTAGAGATGGTTTGGTATGACGAAATGTCTTGATGGCCGTACTGGGTGTTCGTATAATCCGCGTTTGCGGATGTTCGGATGAGAGACGCGTTGCTAACATGACCGACATTGGGCTGGTTCAGATCGACAAACCCGCAGTACAATAAACGGTCAGAGTCACTCACATCGAAGCTATGGATGAGAAGATTCGAAGAGAAGGAGGAGAGCTCGGGGGAATATGGGATATCCTGAAAAGTGATATTGGAAATGACAGAATTGGCGATGATAGTTGTTGTGAGGTTTGGATGAGGCAGAAGTTGATTCCGCGTGGAAGATATGAGAGACGAGACTGTCGAGGTAATAATCGATAGAGTTCCCCCGTTTGGAGAATATGATGAAATTTGCGGGAGAAGTGCAGAATTGGACATCAGTTGGACAGACGTCAGATTCACTGACGAATCATCAATTTCCACAACTGATTCCATCCAACTTCCAACCAGCACAACTGCATCAGACAGCGAGAGGTCAGAATTCTTGGAAACCTCGGCAAAGTGAGATTGTTGGTCTGTTTCAAAAAGGAAGCCTTCGGCAAAGAATGTTCCATTTGACACGAACAGCAAGGTATTCCCTTCAAACCCACACGGATTGGCAACAATATTAGTGTTGCACGAGGTCTGAAAATGTGCAACAGTGTTAATTGTCGATAATGCCGTAGTAAGAGAGATGAGAGGTTCGGAGATGATGCTTTGTGACGAAGAACTTTGGAATCCGTTGCCAAACTCCAAGATGGAGATATCAGGAGAATGGTGTGACGGATATTCGACAAACGAACTTCGTACAGTAAAGACGAAAACAAGGAGAAATGACATAATGATCTAGCCATTATTCGACCCAAACCCACACTTTTCTGTCGACAATTCACTCTCACGTCTTGTGTGTCTGGTGAAGATTTGATGGGGTCAGAACAGTCGACATTGGATGGTGAACACCTTCATGAACATGAAAATGGTGAAAGAGGAGGGAAAACAGTTTGGTCAAATAAATGTCTTTTCTCATTGTATCTCGCCCAGTCAAACATCTCCTCGCTTCTAAAAAGATTAAAGCGTGATGATGAATCCATTCTCGTTGACACACTCCAAGAGTTGCAGAAAGTCGCCTCTCGTTCGCCATTTCGTTTTCTTCATCGATTTCTTGCTTACTGTTGTGGATGTTTCAGAAAGTGGGTCGGATGACTCTTTTGACGGTTGGTGTCGATTTATATCCCCATTGTGTAATCAAGCACACTCATCTGAAATAATGGTCTTTTGTTTTCGCTTATTTTCATTCTCGCTTTTCAGGCTGAACTGATGAAATTGCTGGACATTCTTTGTTTGTGATTATCGTCCATGATATGATGGATGACTTTCTTTCTTTCTTTCAGATTCGAAATCACCATCATTCGTTCGAAAATCGATTTCTTCTGAAATCCCTTCTTTCCTCATGACTCAATTCGGAGATTGGTCGGACTGCCCTGCATTGGAATTGGTATCTTTTTTTTCTACATCAACTGATTTTGTTGTCAGTGTTGTTCTTGCATGGAATCCCTCTTTTTCAAACCAGAAATCGTCGACTCACTCTTTCTGCGATACAAAGATCTTATCGTTTCCACATTCGACGATATTGATTATCCATCACCTTTGCCATCTGTTCGCACCACTTGTGCTCGAATCTCTCTCTTCCCACATCTCAGAATCGCGTTTAATGCTGACGATGCTCTCAACAATATCATCGATGACGATCCTCATGCTCTTACTCTCCTTCCCTCGCCAATCTTCCCGTCATCTTCCCCAAGCCAACAATATTCTGGTCTCTCATTTCTGGCCGCTCTGACAAAGAAACGCCGAACTGTTTTCGCCTAGTTCCAAACCAACCTCCCAACTGTGCTTCACGCCTCCAGAAATACACCAAACTCACAAAAAATGATCGATTCATCATCACACGTTCACTTGACTTCTGTTCTCATTCGTTCAGAATCCCAACACTTCTTTTGGCCGCCACTCCACCGATCGAAGTGTGTTTTCCCCATTTTCGTCATTTCTCATCACTTTAGGTCGATTCTGAGATCATTCGAGAATTACTTCTCTTTGTTAAAGAAGCGCTCACAACGATTCTGTCCAACATTTCATACATCGACCCTTTGATCGCTTTTCTTCCATCCGACTCTTCTCCAACCACTCCATTCTTCTCTGGAGTTGACAAACAAGTGAAATCTTCCCTGACACTCCTTCGAAATCAATGTGAAGAGTTTGTGTCCAAAGGATGGGCTTTCCTATTCGATTCGACTTTCTATATCACAGAACCCCACAAACCGTCCTTCCAAACAATCATTCTCGACGATCTATCCTTCCCTGATCTCATTCTCAACTCTCTCAAGCTCAAACACAAAGACATCAGAAAGAGAACAATCAAAGCCCTCTCAAGCATCGTTACGGAGTTTGAAATAATCAAGAAAAAGTTAATGGAAGTGAATCTTGTTGGGAGGATGTTTGAAACAATCGATTTTGTTTCTCTTCCTCTTTCGGAGTCCAGAACCCTTTCTGAACTCACCGACTTCATCAGTTCCGTGTGTGATCCGATTGGAGACGATGATGATCAATCCGAACAATATCTTCACATTCGAGCATCTGTGTTCGAGCCTGCCAAACCGTTCATCATCTTCATCTTCAACAATTCGGACAAACTCGTTCTGAGTGAAAATTACCAATTCCTCCTCACGCGTTATCTCAACACGATCTTTTTTCACACCACAGAGATGGAACTTCGATCGGACGAACACGACGCTGACGTTGTTTCAGCACTTGTGAAATGGGAAACCAGAACGATGGTCGAGATGGAGAGCGAAGAGCATTTTGATAGTGCCCTCACGACAATGCTGAACAGAACTTCAGAATGGAATGAAGACAAGCCAGAGCAGCAGAAGAGACGAGAAGTGTAGACATGTTACAATCCCACCCATCTCCCACGCGAATCCCACTTTTTTCCTGGAAATCCCAGAAAAATCCCATCCATAATTTGTTTTTATGACACTTCAGTTTTCTTCACCTATGAACTTGATTTGACTTAAAATTTCCTTTGCATGAGAGACAATACACGGAATTAACCTATAAACAGAATGTTTTGGTGGTCTGGTACCAATAGTCGATGATCAACCCTTATCTCCACAAAAAAATCCCAGAAAATCCCAGTTGAGAAAACCTCAATATTCCTGCACTTATCAATTAGATCATCGACGTGATGGCGGAGAAATGCCGATTCCCAACAATCCCCAAAATCCCAAGGGATGGGACTGGGAGATCTCCCCATTTCATCCCGAACTTTCATTCTTTTGAGAACGGTGACATTAAGTGTTTGATGACTCCAAGAAGATGCACAAACAGTGAGTTTTGTCTCAGTTTTCTCTGTAATAGACAGAATTTTCTGCATATTTAACTCGTATTCGTCGATCAGCTTAATGTCCCTCTTTTGTCTCTTGGAAATTGTATTCTCCTTTGATGACCTTTGATTTCTCTACAGTGTTCATCTATCCGTCTGAAATTCCAAAAAGGAGAAGGATATTTTGAGAAAGAAACTTGAGAAGACCAAACAAGATGGATTGAGAAGAGGGAAAGAAAAAAGCAGATGACATCCGCTGGAGAAGCGAAAGAAATAACGATTAATAGAACACGGATCATATCGGAATCATGATCTTCATGAACATAGTATTCAGATGCAAGTGGATCAGCTGAAGACGAGAAAGAAGGTAAGATGAAAAACGCGGCCCCCCAAAGAAGAACCCAACCGAGAAAGCTTGGTGACATACTGGAGACTGCCCGTTCTCGGTCATGTGATGGCTGCTGGTGTTGAAACGTGCGGGCCTCAACTTTGAGTGAACCATCCTCCATCTAGACAGCGTCTGTGGGGAGATGCGATATCTTCACACTGTCGAAAGTCGTGCTGGTGTTCGTCAGAGTAATGATAGAGTCTGTCCATTCACACACATCCAGAGACGCTCATTCGCGTCATAGTTCGAGACGACAGCCGATCCATCTAATGCACATGATTTCAGCGTCAGATGACTTCCATTCTCCGATTTCAGGAAACACGACATCGAACAAGAAGAAACTGTCACATCCGAGAACGACGACAGCTCAGACATCGAAAGATCGAACAACACAGACGAGAACGACAGATCGGACAGCGTCAGGTTCGACTCGATCACTTGTCCACCTGTCAGACGAACCAGCGAGCACGCAACACTCAACGAAGTTGTAATCGCAGCTGACAAGAAGTCAACTTCTCCATTCTGATTAACAATCAACGCGTCCGACGATGTGATAGTGGAGGGCGACAGATCCAGAGTGACGAATGAGAGCAACAGAGTGTCGGGATTGTCGAAAATATTGTTCACAAGTCCACTCTTCCCAACCATCCACACCCACGGACAGTGTCACTTTCGCAACAGGCTCACTTTTCGATCCTGCTGTTGTGTCGGTCAACTCCATTTCGTATGCATCGTTCGCAAGACCGACGGAGTCAAACGTGTCAGTCAGCCCTCGCCCATCGTCCAGCCTTTCAGACGTCTTCAACGACACCACACGAGCATCAGCCGCCGGAAGGCTGCATTCTTTCGTTCCAGTGAAGAACACTTCTTTCTTTGACGAAGACCCAACAATCTTCGAGATTGTGTCGTCTTCCCATATTCCGGTTGAACCGTCTTCGATATCGAAAAGAGTGTCGCAGCGATTGAGCCAGTCTAGACATTCGATCGGCATCGAACTCGAACGAGAGGTTGTTGATCACAGCTGGCTCTGTAGTCACTGTTACTGTCAATGGTCCCTCCATAAGCACATCTTCTCTTCTCTCCCCACCCATCTTCAATCCTGTCACGGTGTATGTTTGGTCCTTCTTCAGAAAAGGAGAATCGACGAGTGAGAGCGAGGCAGACCGCGATCCTGATCCTGTTGACGAGTTAGCAATCGGTACTTGGAGTGTCTGTCTCGACGGCGGAGTTCGTCAGGAAGAGCGTGTGGTCTTGTGGCAAAAGCAAACGTCCGGAGAGTGTGAGGACAGCAACAGTTTCGTTCGGTTCGTCTGAAATCGCAACACTTGTCAATATGCTCGGCTCATCATGGATCGAGAACACGATCGAGTTCAGAGCGTTGAACGACGTTCCTGATGATAGAGCCATCGTCGTCGGTGGTCAATGTGAGGGTACGGGAATGCGACTTTTCTGATCCTTTCGGAACAGAATCCACAACCATTTTGTGTTTCATCGACGGCGACAGTCCAGAAGAGACGAATGGATCCACTGGAGTTGTTAACACACTCGTCTCAATGATCCGATCCAGAAAATGTCCTTCCCATGTCACACTCTCCAAACTGTATTCTGTGTCGTATTAATCATCCTCGAAGTTGATGTTGTTGTTGTTGTTGTTGTTGTTGTTGTTGTTGTTGTTGTTGTTGTTGTTGTTGTTGTTGTTGTTGTTGTTTTGTTGTTGTTGTTGTTTGTTGTTGTTGTTGTTGTTGTTGTTGTTGTTGTTGTTGTTGTTGTTGTTGTTGTTGTTGTTGTTGTTGTTGTTGTGGCAGTGCGAGAAGACCAAGTTGGAGAGGCTGGCCGACGTTTCAGGGTTCAAGACATGAATGGATGATTGAAAAAGAAACGATGAGGAAAGTTCGCTTCATCATTCACCACAAAGTCATCACGGTGCAAAACAGCATCGAAGTCATCCATAAAACAACAAATCCGAGTAATAATCCAAGCAGTGTGTGGAGGAGAGATCTCAACTTCAAAGAGAATGTGTGTGTGCATGCTAGAGTGAGTGTGTGATGACTTCCTCTGAATCCATCCATTGACGGATCTCTTTTTGGGTTCGATCATAGGATCATCGCACTTTTGCGACAAATTGCTGAAATTTTGCATTAAAAGTGATGGAATTCATTGATACAGTGTGGAATACTGACAATGAAAGTTGAGTTGACAGATTTAAAAAAAATGGGCAAAAATCCCAAGCAAAATCCCACTTTCTTCCGTCCCATCCCACTCATAACATGCCTAGAGAAGTGCTTTTAAGAGAAGAAGGGTGGGACGATGCCTTCGAACTGCGAGTGGTGGGGATCGAGAAGGACACCAATCAGAGAATGAAAGATCATGCGAGACGATTTCGGGTCGAGCTGACTTTGAATGCTGACGAGCTCGAATGAAGGTATGTCGTCTGTCGAACCCTCGTTATTCACTCTTCCACTTGTGTGGAGCTGCATCTCATTTTCTTTTCTTCAAGGCCGATTTTGACAGAATACGAGTAATAGGTAGTTAAAAATGACATTGAAGTGATGAATGATTGCTGGCACGACAATCGTTCATTATGGTTGGAGCAACTGAGGATTGGGGTCTTCGTTGATCTGTGACAAGAGGAGACGGCTGCGACCGATCTGGGCGAGAGATGGTTCGATTGAAATCAAAGATTTGTGCAGAACCACATCTCGGATTGATTGAGGGGTAGTGTTGGATGATCCTGCAGACGAAATGTCGAAAGGACTCTGGAAAAGGGTGTGGAATTGACGAGAGACAAGCGTGATGAATCAGTCGATAAGCTGAGAGATTCGTGAAGGAGTGCGAGAGAATCATTACACACTGCAGCGGGGTCTGTGCAATCTTGACCAATGGACACCGACTAATCATCGATGTCCAGTGAAATGAGAACGAAGTGTTGGAGAATATTCAGTCTTCTACATCTGTCTAAAATGGAGCATTTCCACCTAAATTGTCGATTAGACGTGCTCCCAGAGAGGGAATTCGACGTCCAAACTTGTGATTTCCGCTGCATTGGATGTGGAGTTCCATCTCGTCAGGAAGGCCTTCTTCGTCCAGTTTGGCCTGAATCTGCCTTTCTCCGCTTCTTCCTCCCTCTCGCCCTTCCACTCTTCTGACTCTCGTCGTTCGTCGTCCTCCCTTCATGTGTTTATCAATCTCTCTTCTCCTCATTTCTTCCCCTCCAATAATTGCCTCTTCTCCTCCCCAACCCCAAATCCTCCGATGTCAGTTCAGACAACCACAGAGACCAGAATCAGCGCAGCAATTTGAAATGGGGACCGAATCGATCGAGGAATCGTCACAATCGTCAGCTTCCTTTTCGGAGCAGAGGGGAAGTGGGGACGAGAGAGAATGGTGGGAGAGAATCCCAATAGTTCCCACAAACGAAGCCATGAGGTGATGCCAGAGCCGGTAAAGATCACACATAAACTGTGTGTGTTGTCCAAAACAAGCGAGAAACTATTCGTAATGTTCGCTGGTTTCTGTCTGTTTCTATGCACGTCGTGGAACTTTCATGCCCTGCAGGTTGTTCCATCTGATCGACTTGTCAACAATCCATCCTCCCAATCTGTTTAGGTCATTTTGCAGCTTTTCCTCCATCACATCTTCAATGCCCTCCATTCTCAACATTCGATGGATTATCTTCCCCATCTCTCCGTCTTCTCCCCATTTTTGTTCCATTCTCGCTGGCCATCGACCATAAGATACAGAAAATTGCGGATTGCGTCATCATTTTCGAAGATTTGCGACAACTTGGAATCGCGAGAAATATGGGCATACGAAGAAGAAAATTCATTGTCTGTTGATAAGAAGGAGAGATTTGGAGGAGTTGGGCAAGGATGGTCATGAACTCAGTTGACAGACTTCTCTCGACGATCGAATATCGGTTCGCGCACAAATGGCAAATATATTGCTCCAAAGGCGTCAGAATTTGCTTCAGAACCGTCTCGTGAACAGCGTGTTGTTCATAGCCATCTTTAATTTTAAGATTTTCGAGACCATCTGGAGTTGACAGTCAGATACGATAGTCGATGGTTTTCATGAGGTTGAGGTGGATATCGACTGCTTCAGCAAAAGAAAGAGAATGTGGATTAAGAGCGTGAATAAGTTGAGGGATCATATTAGCTTTGACGAGGGTAAGATGGACTTTAGCAGAACATCTCTAGATTAGAGTTGTTAGTATCTCTATTGCTGCGGCTATAATGATCTGACTGGCAGATGAAATGAGCACCCCAACGGATTGTGTAAAGCTTGCAAGAGAAATATTAGAGATTGATGAAAGATTGCTGAGAAAAGCATCTGCTGATTCTTGATCCTTCAGATTCACAGATTTAAAAAAATTCACGGCTTTAACCTCCAGAGATACATCAAGTGTAGGATGGGACTTCAAAGTGGCAACGAGAGCCTGAAAGACAACTGCTTGGTCGTCCTCAGAATCCAAATCTTCTTCATCCCAATTTAGGAAAGGAGAGCAATCCATTGAGAGTGACAACTGAGGGGAGGACAAATCAGAGAGATCTGTACTTGAAAAGATGTCTATTTTCTTGTCAATCGCGGTTTTTCGAGGTGATTCTACAGTGCGGAAGATTAAACTGCAACGCCCACATGAGAAAGCTAGGGAGACCATACTGTGTTTATTTTCTTCCTTGGAGAGTTGGTAAGTGCTCCTTTAGACGCTCGCTGTCAAAACAGCCTGGTTGGTCTGTGAGGACCCAAAATGACCACTTGGGGTGAGATCGGATCTCAGTCGGATAAACTCGTTTTTATTGCTCAATTCGACTTACGCAAACAATTTCGGTAAGAATACAGATAAAAGTAAAATAAATGTCGAAATGGAGAGATAAACTGAGAAAAGGGGGAAAAGTTAAAAGTGAGAATCCACAATGGCATTATCCTTTTGAATGGATTAAAAAGAAGAAACGGACAAATGTAAATTGGTATCTTTCTCACATATCTCGCTATTTTGTCCCTTCTTTCGAGTTTAAGAGTGTGAAACAGTCGCTGTATTTTTGAAGTTGCCTTTTCTGCTTTCAAAACGGAGTTTGACAATTGAATGACAGAATAATCTCAGACAAGGTATGCTTGAGTCAGGATTCGGAGCTGAAAGGTCAATTGACTCGAACATCGAAAGATCCTGTTTTTTCCTGTTCGCACAGAAAACTCTTCTGTGACGTCCGGGGTGATCCTCAAAATTATCTGATTCGACTGTGAGACATATTTCCGACAGAAATAGTTTCGAGATGTGTCAAAGCAGGAACAATTTCAGCTATAGTTGAGAGAGAGAAAGAAAGCAGGGCAAGAGAAAGGTGAGAGGAAAACATTCAGTACAAAAGTGATGAGAAAAAGTGAGGACACACCATGAAAACGTGGAGTTTTGTTTGGTTCCATCGAAAAGCAACTTGATGGGAACTGTCGGCATGAGTCGTGTTCACTTCAGCTTGACTGCTATTCTTGTCTGGTGAGAGAGAAATTCTGAGAATAGCAGGATTGTTGTCAGATGTTCAAAATAAAGATGAACACAAAAACAATAAACACCTTGAATTGGCTGAACAGTAACAATTGTCGAATCTGGCTGAATAGCTTGTCTGATTGTGGAAGAAATTTGAAAAACAGTTTGAAAGAGTGTATTAAGTCAAACTGTGAAAGGAAGAGCGACTGGACGCGATTGGAGGAGAATGATTGGAAGATCAAACCATGTTGTTTCTTTTTCTCGTCACGTCAACAAGATTGTTTCTCAGCGTTTATTTTCTGAAACGATCATATGGATAAAAATCGTGAAATGGAGGCAAAATGGAAAAAGGACGCTTCTGTCAGCGTTGCAGTTTTGCCTTCCCCACTGTACAGTCCTTTTCAAAAAGATGTTCAACTGGTTCAAAAATGTGATCAACTGTTTCAAAAAGATGGCTGATCGACACGATACCCTCGCCCACAATACTGATTTTCCTCTTCTGACCACTTTCCACCCCTGACTCATCTCTCGTTTTAGAATGCCTGCATGGACAGATAGTGACAAAAAAGATGGTCTGTCTTATTTTTCGCCAAAAATGTGCACATTTTGTCGAGATTTTCAGCATTTTCATTTTTTTCAACATTTTGCTCTCATCCTTCTTCTTTCTTTCAAATAGAACAAGATCCTTCCTCCAATTGAGATCTTATTTGGTGAATCGCTGTTTTATCACTGATAAAGTCATGCTTTATTAAATTTCGATCTCGTCCATTCAGCCGTGGCAATTTGGAATGTATGTCAATTGTTTGCTCTATTCACAGAGGTTCCCATCCTCGATTCGTCTGTTCGGCGCAGATCCAGATGGTCCGGTAGTTTTAAACGGACTGCAGACTGTTCTGGACTTTTCTAACACCCGTCGTGCCCATCTTTCATCGTATAGCCACTATCGCGTTTTCATTAGGTTTCTTGGTTTATTCTCATCATTACATGCAGTCATCTCGATCATGCTTTGTGTGTTCTATAGTATTCCTCGTGTTCCCATCTCGACATTGAAAATAAGTCATATCATTCCAAGTATCCATATTCATGCTTGCTTTCACGGTTAGTCTCGTTCATTCTCTTTGATTAATCTCCTCTCTATATTTTTCTTGCAGTTTTATGACATATCAATTCAACAACTGTCACTTCACGAAAGAAGATGATCTTGTCATTTGAAAAGTCAGAAACGCAAATAAAGTTAAATCAAGATGGAAATGAGTGTCTGTGTTGGGACCAAGAAATTGGATCGACAAGAAAAAATGTTTCAAGGAGAAAAGAGATCAGAAGGTATTGAATCGAAATGTTGAACCGTATCGATTTTATTTTCCCTTTGACATAAAAAAATGAAGATGAATGATAATTTTTGTCAGAAAAAGTACAAGTTACATCAAACATCAAGTGTGCATCTAAAGATCTGGATGAGGATCTCGTGATGTGACTGTTTTGGAAACAAGCAGGGAGTGTAAGAGCGATGAAAATGAGTGAAGAGAATACACGAAGAGACTGACCGTGTTGGATTGTGAAATGAAGTTCTATGAGGGATATTGGCAGTGTATTGAGAGCTTTGCGGATACAAGCATGCAAGTATTGGACAACTGATTGTTTTGCCAAAATTAGTTGAGAGATCTATATTAAATGATGAGCATAAAGAGAAAACATGTGAAAACCAGATTAAGGACGATGACGAGAGAGCGTCAGAACGAGAGTTCATCAACAGATTGCGAGTTTGATGTCACATTAGAACGGATGAAAGGATACGGGGAACTGTCTACATACAGGGCGTGCAATAGAGAAGTATGAGAAAAGAACAAACAATTGACATACATTCCAAATTGCCACGGCTGAATGGACGAGATCGAAATTTAATAAAGCATGACTTTATCAGTGATAAAACAGCGATTCACCAAATAAGATCTCAATTGGAGGAAGGATCTTGTTCTATTTGAAAGAAAGAAGAAGGATGAGAGCAAAATGATGAAAAAAATGAAAATGCTGAAAATCTCGACAAAATGTGCACATTTTTGGCGAAAAATAAGACAGACCATCTTTTTTGTCACTATCTGTCCATGCAGGCATTCTAAAACGAGAGATGAGTCAGGGGTGGAAAGTGGTCAGAAGAGGAAAATCAGTATTGTGGGCGAGGGTATCGTGTCGATCAGCCATCTTTTTGAACCAGTTGAACATCTTTTTGAAAAGGACTGTATGAGATTTAGATGGGATTCAAGGGACGATCTGAATGACAGATGAATCCAGTTCTCGAACCTTGCCAAATGAGAATCCTCCATCGTACTTGACAGTTTTGCCGCCAATGAATCCAGTCACGCCAGATATTAGTCGCTTTGCGACAGAAATTGTGAAGAAGGAGTTTGCGATGGCAGAACTAGATTATGCTCAATCGATTGTGAAAATAGTTCAAGATCCACAACCTGGACTGATGCAGTTCGGAAGGGTTGAAATTGATCGAGGTCGTGGACACTTGACGTTGACATCGTCAACTCGCCTTGTTTCGTGGCCGACATTCTGGAAGACGATAATGAAAGAACGGATCACAGTTAACCGCACAGTGTGTGACTTGTTTTTGGGATTACTATTAGTTTTTCATCTCTCTATTTCTTGATTGTGTGCAATCAGTGTTTCGGCGCCACAAGCTGGGGCTTGGTCAAGAAGTGCTGAATGAAGATGATATCTTTCTGGACGTTGAGTGTAACATCGAAATGCGTTTGTTGTTCTCGTTTTTAATTCGTGTTCAGTGCAAGTGAACGCTCGCTCCTTCTTGCGAGACGAACCAAACTCGCAATCGTTTGTAATTGTTCTTGAAAAGAGTTTTCAGGAGTTCATTTCGTGAGGACATGCAATCACTGGGATGGCTGTTCCAGACAGTGTTGGATTGTGTGGAGGAAAGTGGCTGTTTTGAAGAACCGCCTCCGACGTCGCAGATGAAACACCGAATCAATGAATTCATTGCCGACACGATCCGCCGACTTGCTTCAACAAGAGTGGTGGAATTTGTGGATGGATCAGAACAGAAGGTGAGCGGGATTGATTTCATTGGTCTGGCTTCAGAACTGGACATTCCTGAGTGGAAGGATGAAACTGGGCTTTTCCGGACAAATGAACACGCAGCAGGGAAGGACAGTCTCTCTCCCGAAGAGATGTTTCTGGCGTCTTCAGAGTCAGGCGTGTATTGTTTGAATGGAATTGTCCGATGGCTTCTGGAGGAGAACATGTTGAGAAGCGAAGGACCTTTTCTGGAGAACGTGAAGTCGCTGACAAGACGGATTGTTTCGATGCGGTTTGGGGAGTTGGAGGGAGAGAGTTGGCGGAAAGAGTCAGAAAAGTGGCTTTGCTTCCAGGAGCTTGTGCTTATGATTGTGGGAGAAGAAATCGACCCAGTTTGGATTCTTTGTTTGTATTTTGATTTCAGACGAATTTGCAATTCCTTCGAAATGGTTGTCTGGCTTCGGGGTTTGACTTGCTTGAAGCTCGCACGCAAATCGAACAGCCAGCAGATCTGCACTTCGTCGAACCAGTGTCACAGGAACAGTTCGAGTCAGGTGGTGAGAGTCTGATGAACTCAAAACATTGTTTTGATGACACATTTACGCTTCCGTCATCAGCATCGTCTTCGAATGCTTCTGATTCACTCCGCACGTCACTGCCCTCAACTCTGTCCACTTTATCGTCAGATTCATCCTCTGAATTTTCCACTTCCCTTCAAGATGATATGAGTCGGGAAGGAGATCAGATCGAATTGGAAATCGAAGATCCTTCGTCAACTGTCCTCAACTTCACCTTTCCTGACCAATCATCTCCTCAAAATCGGCAAAAACTCAAATTGATGCGTCGCCAATGGATATCTGATGCATCTTCTCCATTCATCGTCATCGGCCACACGTCAACTCTTCCATCGTCTTCGCTTCTGGTCACGAACACTCCACTCAGCGGTAATCCCATAATATTGACCGAACCAATCGATGAAGAAGCATTTATGTGTGTTTTGTTTCGATATCGTTCCCACATCCTTCGATCCCACCGTTCTATTTTTTCTTCTCTGCTCCTGTTTTCATCCTCATTTCCTCCTCTTCTTTTCAGGAATGACGATTCTGAAGTTATAAACACCCTCGAAAACCTGATATTTACATTCAAAGAGACAAATTCTTTCTCAACATTCCCGCTCAGTCCAACCCTCTTTACCCACCTCGCATTCCTCCTCAACTCCGACAACTCCACTATCCGGGCACAATCGTACATGCTAGTTTCGTTGCTGTTCTCATCTCCCACTCATGCGCCTCTTCTCCGCCACACTCGCAATGCCATTCGAGATTCGATCTCAGATCTCACAATAGAGTCCAGACTCGCCTTCTCCACCATCCCGCTCCCCAATCAACTGGATCCCTCTCTCATCCCACACGACGAACCAAGTAACCATGCGGCCCTCCAACAGTTTTTCGAACTTGGCGAACAAGTCTCAACCATGGTCCCCATCGCCGCCCTAAAATCGCTGGAAGAAGTTCCTCAATTTCTCTCCGAATTCGGAAGATTGTGCAAAAATGATTTCGCTTCTCTCACAACCCTTGTCAAGAATCTCGATGGCCCATTATCGTTCATCGAGCATGCACTCCCATACTTCCTACCACAATTACGTGTCCAAATGTTCAACAATGTGATGATCACTTGTGTCACTCAGAAACTGCCATTTCCGTCCACAATAACCAACTTCTACGTCAGCCAATCAGATCCGTTTCTCGATCAGGTCATCGGCGGCCTTTCCACTCTCTTTCCGGGGCAGTTGCCTCTAATCTTCAAGAAAACGTTCCCAGGCGATGTTTTCTTGGAGCGAGCCGTACGGTCCTCATTCACTGATCTGAACCTTATGACGTTGATCATGGCAACTGTCGCAATCACTTTTTTCATTCCCGAACCTCATCTCATAAAGATCCATCCTCTCCTCCTCCGCGGCTTCCATGTTAGCTATCTCTCCTTCGACGAGACCCATCGAGGCTTGATCGACGACGTGATATTGGAAGCGTTCTTTGCTGACCCACTGTTCACCGACATGTCAGGACAAAACACTTTGGAGATCTTCAAGACGCATCCACCTCCACAAATGTCAGGTTTCGTGAACACAACCATTTATTTGCTTATGTCTTCAACGGTCTACCCACTCGAGCAGAAGTGGGAATTAATCAACACCATCCTCCACAACATCACCCACTACACTCTCACCTTTGGAGCATTGTCCGAATTGCGTCTTCTTGTCCTCCTCTTCACACACTCCCCTCTCAAACAATTCATCTGGGAAACCCAAGACACATTGAGTCTTTCGATGGTTGTGACTGTCCTTCTCTCAACTCTGAGTTTGCCACCTCTCTTCGACACCCCACTCCATTCACTCTTCCCGAAAGACACAGAGTGGTTTTGGAGAAATCTGTATCAGCCAGTTCCAGTGATGAGGGGGTCGGTGACGTATGGAGGGACAGATTTGAGGACGTTACAGACGTTTGCAATCTTCAGGGCGAGAGCAACGCGAGGTGTGTGAAGGGGCGATGGGGATATCTTTTTTGCGTGTTTGATGCTGTTCTTGCTATTCGTTTCTGCTCATCTTGTTCCTCCCTCTCTTCAGCTGACTGGGCCACGTTCTTCTCGACTCCTGCAATGGTGAAGCTCGTTCTGTCCACACTGAGGTCTCTCCTTTTCTGTCTTCACTTCCCAGCTCGCCTGTTCCTGCCCTCGTCTCCGCCACACTCGAATTCCTGAAAACTGCAGCTGGCCTGCGATCGGACACGTTCAACAGGATTCTTCTCTCCTTCGACGCAGCTGCACTTGTGATGCAGACAGTCGAGTCCTCACTCTTTTTGGAGGATTATGAGAATGGGTGTTCGATTCTCGCGAATCTGTTTCAGACGTCTTTAAGCATGAAGTGAGGATGTGACACTCTTTGTGACGAGAATAATCCCGCCCTGTTTGGTCCGATTGGTTGAAGCGTTGTTTCTTATCTTGTCATTGCATGACATGATCTATTTTCTCGAATCTCCCGGGTTTGTCTGGGTGCTTGAATGTGTGGCTGTTGCTGCGAATGGTCTCAGCGACACATTGAATAATTGGGGGTTTTGAGGATAGAAAGGGTTGTAGAATTGTGATAGTGACGAGAAATCTTGACAATGACTATCGTTTAAGCCGGAAAGCGTCGGAGACAGTGAAGTTGCAAAAAACATGGTTAGATCTCATCCACACAGGATTCAGCCATGTTTATTCGTGAGAAAGGCTTTTGGAACCAAACACTATCTCTTCATAATTCAGTTGTTTGCCTTATCAGTGACATTATCATCTTGTCAGACGAAGGAACAGGAACTTATTCGAAACACATTCGCTCTCTTCAAAAAGGACTCCATTCAATGTCTACTTGATCATCTCCGAGGTACATTTACTCTATCTTTGTCTGAACCGTATTTTCATATTTCAGGATCAGAACAAATTGTGACAGACGAGAATATTGGATGGTTCGAAGATGGCTTCTCTGAACCGTTTAAATCAGATTTCATTCCCAACCGTGTTGTGTGCCTCGTTCGTAGATTATTGTTTCAGCATCTCCAGAAGTGTGTCATGGACGGTCTTTTGATGATTGGTCTGTTTTCGTCAACATCTTCATCATCACAGTACAGTCCACAATCTCCAACAATTGTGAGAATATGTTGGTCAAGGTCCTTTCTCACATCATTATCGCTAAATCGTTCGGCTATATTCCTCCTGAACTGACTCCTAATGTGTGTTTTTCCATCGACTCTTCATTTTGTCAAGTTCTCCGAATTTCTCTGTCAATTCACTTCACGCCAAGAAGGACTGAGGCTCGTGCTGAAGACACAGCGGGACTTCAATTTGAAGTGGTTTTTGATGGAGTTTCTTGTCAACCATTGCCAACCTTCATGCGATGATTCAAAACCATTCCAAATCATCCTCACTCGACCACTTCCACTTCTCATCTCAACAATCGACGAGATGAACTCACGTTTCTCCATCCACGATCTGTCCCGATATCTCTCCACTCCCACTGAACTCACAGATGACAAAGACATGGATTCCTCAGCCAGAACCGACCTCGCCTTTGATGTTCTGTTTCTGTCTCTGCTGAGCATCGTGTCGGACGAGGAGTTCCACAAACCAGCTCGACACCTCCTGGCTCGCATGTTTCAGATCTCAGAAAGCGAGTTGGAGAGACTTCTGTTGGAGCGAGAGGTTCGACGTGGAGATTTGGAGATGGAGTGGCTGGGCGAACGAAAACAGAAAGAAGACACTCTGTCGTTCGCAG
The DNA here is from genome assembly GCA_033064195.1 of Blattamonas nauphoetae. Lineage (NCBI taxonomy): Eukaryota > Preaxostyla > Oxymonadida > Blattamonas > Blattamonas nauphoetae. The sequence goes on from JARBJD010000040.1 coordinate 290,598, forward strand.
AAGGAGTGTGGACATTGCTGGGAAGAAGAGAGACAGAGGAGGAACGAGACGAAGATCCGAACGAGGCAGACCAAGATGATGAGAATGAGGAACAAATCGAACAAGAAACAGAAGAAAAAGAGCAAGAACCTGAAAGTGTCGAGTATCCTCGAACTGTCAGCATTGACAAACCCCACGAAAACCCATCAACTCCAACTGTCCTCCTCCATCGAGTGGCGTGCCTGTTGATATCTGCTCTTTTCTCGACTGAATGTGATTGTCTCCCATCCAACGACAAACCAACTGCATCGACAGACAAAACGCACAACGATCCCGACTCCACAAACGACAGTGTGTCTGAACCTCACTATCGCACCCTGAGTGAGTCGCACCTGTTCAGAATCTGTCTGAAACTGACTGGCTGGTTCCAGACAACTTTCGAGAAATGGAGGACAGGCTCTGTGTTCACTAAAACAGTGCGGATGGATGTGGAGTCAGCCGTGTCTCTCGTGTTCCTCCTCCTTCCCCACGCCGACCTCTCCTCGCAATGCTTCCTCGTCAACCTCCTCCGAACCTTCTCCCACTTCACCGAAATGGTGCCCCACGTGATCACACCCGACCTCGTCCGAAAAGTGGCTCTCTTCTTCGCCCGTCTCAGCCCATCACTCCCAAACGAGCTCGTGCGGAGTGTAGAATACGGTGTGCGGTGGATGATGGCTGGAAAATGGCCTGCTCAATACGGCCCGTTCTTTGAAGAAGCAGCCGAGCTGTGCAAACCGATTCTGGCCGACTTGTTGGGTAGGTTGGAGAGTGATGTGGAGGGAAGGAGGGAGATTGCAGCGCAGATTTGGGTGATAATGTCATCAAATGATCAACACTTATTGTACGACTCCAATCCACTCGACGTTCTTCTCTCCGTCCTTTCTTCAACTGCTGATGACGAAACTGCGTTCTTCCTCCTTCGTGCATGCACCAAAACCGTCACTGAAATGAAGCTGTGGTTCGGATCTCCGCTCACCATTCTTCTTCAACACTCTACCTCCATCCTTCGATTTGGGAAGCGGATCGACGATCAGCAGGCGGTGGATGAGGCGAGAAATCTCTTCCTTCAGATTCTAAGTCAGATGAATGAACGTCATCAGCATGATAACGATGCAAATAATATGATTGCGGAATTATCCAAACTGCTTGTGATGGAATTTGGAGAGATTGTGGAGAGAGTGCTACAGATTCGAGAACAGTCGGATCACATCTTTGAGAGAGAGGACGACCTGCTGAGCCTGCTTTCTTTTCTCGGTTCATCCTTCGAAAAAGCATATCAACTTTTCGACATTGACTTCTCTCCTCTGTCACTCTCTCTCATTCCTGCTGTCACACCATCGCACACGTTCCTCCAAAATGTCAAAGACTTCATTTGGGTTTCGGGGCACCCTCACAATCAGAACGCACTCACTTCTTTCGACCCGTCGAATCTCTTCCGCTTTATCCAGATATCGCCTTCTTTCCCAACCGAACAATCTGTGTTCGAAGATGTTGTGAACAGCAAACTCATTCGTGTGGAATCCATCATCCGATTTGGCAAACATCACGAAAAGGCAAAAGACAGGGGAATCGAATTTGTCAAACGACGACTGTTCAAATCAGTGAACAGCGCGCTTCGAGTGAAGATGGCATTTGAGTGCGCGATCCGTCTGCCTCGTCTTCTCCACAAGTCCCAACACTTCCTCCGAGCGAAGCAGACACAGATCGAACATAGTGAAGAAACGAACTGGCAGGACGAATTGTTCGACAGAGCTTCGAAGGTCTTCTCAACATTGAATCTGGATCTCATCACCTCAATTCCACAAAGAATCCGCCCTTCTTTCTTCAAGGACATCGATTTCATCAACTGGGCACTGACAGGTGGAAATAGGCGAGACTCCCTCAATCACTCAAGTGAGGACGATTCGAGTCAATCCGAGCCATGTCTGTCGTTCTTCGAGAATCTTCAGTTTGCTGTGATGTGGATGTTGAATGGGATGATTGAGTTTCCTTTCTCATCTCCAGCCAGCTGGTTCAATTTCGACACTCCAATTCTTTGGAAGATGATGATTCACTCCATCCTGTTCAGTCCATCCTTCCATCCCTCCATCGAGCAGACTGCCATTCAGATGCGTGTCTGTCTTTCGGAGGAAGGTGTGGAGGATATGATGGGTGCAGTGGAATGTCTGCTCGATAATTCATTTCGGATCAAATTCTGGCCAGCAACTTCTCTTCCTGTCAAGACAGTTGATTCTTCATCCGATGAGATATGTGAAGACTGGATGAGCCTGTTTGGGTGAGCGGCTGCCGCTTTTCATTTTGTGGGAAAGCACTTCATGTTCGTTGATCCTGACATTTCGAGTGAGAAAATGGAAACAAATGGATCTTATCGCATCGAAACCATCTTGAGTTTCTGAGAAAACGACAAGAAATGGAAACCAGTGTATAATAATGTGAAGATAAACAAGGTGGATACGCCATTGAACTCACATTCCTGACAAATCATTACGATTGAATTTCATGGTCATGCTTTGTGCTATTTTGGTAAATTCTTTTGAAATTAGAATAAAAAGGTGTGAATGTCAGGAATTTCGCTTTTGAAAAAGTATTAAAGCCATAGTCACAACGATCTGACCAAGTTCCTCTTTCCACCCGCCCAAGAGATGCAAATTGCGCAATTTTGGCAGAGTAAGAGAGATGTCAGGAATCGTAGGGATTGAACGATGCCAATACGCCGAGTTTGAACACTTTGCCTTTCAGATCCGGCGACATTTCCGGATTGAGTCCCGCAACTCGAGCCTCCACTGCATCGTCCCATCCTTCCTTCCGCTGCATCCTCTCGCGTCGTTTCTGTCTTTCCCAGTTCTCAGTCATCCATCCACTTGCCCGGGATTCGACCGTCAGAATTCGTTCTTTCAATGTTTTTTCGTTCTCCACTTCTGTCAGCCATCGCACTTCCCATTTCGCTTGTTCAAGAAGGAATCTTTCATCCAGCTCTTCTCCGTTCCTTTCCATGCAACTGATATTCCGATGGCAAATAGTGACATCAGACTCATGGTCGGCTCTGTTTTGATGATTGAGATTCAAAGTTGGTGAGTGTGTGATGATGTAAGCGAGATACGGCCAGACGTGGTTGAAGACTGTGATACGCAATGATGGTAATTGTGCGAGTTTGATTTCTTCTGTTTCCCCATTCACTTGCAACATCCTTCGGATGAATTCGATTGTGCTCGAGTGAAATACTGGGATGTAGAGAGGCACAGACAGAAAGTCGAAAGATGAGAACACTTTCTCAACAAAATCTCTAAATTGGAATCGCGGTCGAATGCTTGGAGTGATCCTGAGGAAGCCGTTGACAGCAAAGAATGTGTGCATGATCACGTCTTTGTCACTTTCCGCTATCGATCTGAGAATGTCGTCCTCCAGTCCGAGATCATCTGTCACAATCGAACGTAGATGAGAATGCAGGTCAACACCAGAAAAGGGGACCAGGTTCGATAGAAAATTCCACGCTGATCTCGTCATGCTGATCAGGTCCCGTTTGAGTCCGACGAGATTGTTCTCTTTTAAGAATGGGTGAGTTGAATCTGTTTCAGTCGCGTCCACTCCGATTAGAGGCGAGTGGATGTCGGAAGGAGGGTGTGAATCATCTGAAGTTGATCCAAATTGAATCGGATGACAGTCTTCGCAAGTGCAATGATGTTTGATCCTGCTTCTACATCGATCTTCAACAGAAGAGCGAAGAAGATGAAGAAAAGAAGGAGACAAACTTCGATTGGGCGTCTGGTCAATATGAGCAGAAAGATGTCCCAGCCGTACTCACAGAAGAGGAGATGTCGATATGCTCTGTAATACTCGTCAGTTGTCAAACTCAGAAATGATGGAAGATCCGAAAGAAGCAATCTGACATTTGTTTGGAACTGACAGAACACGGTTCGCATTTTGATGGACAACGACTTGAGGAAAGAGAGACCACAAAATGGAGAAGTCGGAGGAGAATCGGGAAGGATCGGTGTTTGAAGGAGAGACAACACTTCGGTATTTTCGAGAGTGATCGAGTACATTGAGAAGAGAGAGTTGTAGGCGATGCGGAGATCCAGGAAGAGAGAAATCTTGGCCAGAGTGTTTAAAACAATGGCTGAAGGAGTTTTTTCTCTCAGTTGGTGGAAAGTGTCCAGTATCACTTGCTTGTTTTCAGTGAAGATCTGACCAACCACGACAGAATCTTCGCAAAGGGAGAGAAAGCAAGAACAGCACTGAAAACGGAAATAAACAAAGATGAAGACAATACATCGTCAATTGCGGGACAGATCTCCCAATTTTGAAGCGAGGAAAGGATGAACTTGGTGAGTGTCGAAGTCGGGACGGATAATCTGAAAGACTGAGAATGAATTACTGAAGAGACTGAAAAAGGGTGAAGGATACAAAGAGTCTTCAGAAGGCTGAAGAGAAGAGGCTGGAAAAGGTGATGAACAGAATCTCACAAACTATGGTTTCTGGGGAGATGGGATCGTCAGTAAGGGGTTCTAAACAGTGAGGCCAATCGGTTAAGTTGATATTGTGAACTGAGTGAAGACATTCTGGGTGGATTGGGAGCAAAAGTGGATGAAAAGAATAGAGGAGACTTCGGACGAGATGGAGCAATGTTCGGAGTGATTCCAACCGCAAAGTGGATGGAACACTTTGAATATCATCGAGAAGAAATGCGATCTGCATCTGTCGAATGAACATGAGAACATAATCACGGCAAGACAAACATTGTCCCACGTTGGGCTTGGCTCGTGAGAACTGTTGGTGTCCTTCAACATGATTTTTTAAAGCGGTAAATGATGATTGACTGAGTGGCGCGCAAGATCGCAAAGCCAGATGTGATTACGACGTTTCTATACTTGCGGGAGATCAGACTGATCTTCTGGGCGATCAAGCCACAATTCGGAAATGGATAAGAGTCACCCCAAGCCAAAAGCAAAAACACGATTTGAAGTCAAGGTCCCTGAACCATGTGTGATTTATCATGATTTGTTTGTATTCATGCCGCATTTCTTATCTTTCCTGTTGAGAAAAATCCAATTCGTTTTCTTATTTTTTCACCTTTTTTGTTTCAATGCTAGACAAATTCCTCCGAACATTGGGTCAAGGACGATTTGGATCAGTGCACGAAGTGTCGAAAATACAATCAGTAGAACCAATCTTTCCAGCAGAAAGAATGACGAGCCAATCTCAAATAAACCAGAAAAGGACAGAATGTTGAAGAAGAGCCAATTGTTGGCAGAAAAGAAGCAACAATACCGAACCAAAAGCGATGGAGAAGGACAGTTGCGTGATATGCGTTTGAATGAATTGTGAAGTGATTCAGAAAGAGTGATGTTTGAAGTGAACAGAGAGCCACTTTGATCGAAATGATGAATCGTCTGAGACAACACGAGTCAACACTGTCTTGGCTGCCAATGTAGATGAAACAAGGTTGGTGATGATGCGGTCAATGGTGGGTAGAGACAGCGGAGAAAGATGTCGAATCAGTATGGTGAGAATCGACGAATGAGGGTGTGGTGAGAATGAAGAGGTGGGTGGATATAAAGCGAGCTGAAGTATGGTTTCAGAAAATTATTGGACAAGACGAAATCATGTCAAAGTTGATGATGAAGAAGGACGATGCGATATGAGAACGAAGATAAATGGAATGGGGAGAATGAAAACGAAAGAAATTGTGTGAAGGAAGTACAGACGTTTGAGAACGAAAGTTGAAATGCCGGTAAGAAAAAGGAAGAAGGGTGGATTGTTGAGAGTGAAAAGAAGAAAGTGGTTAGGAATCAGAGCAGTTCGAAGGGAGAGGCAGAAAGTCCTTTTTCGGGTTGAGCAGTTCGTTCAGTTCAACCAGAGTTGGCCTTTCATCAGGATTGGTTGAGATGCATTGCGAAATCGCGTACTTCATCGCGGAGTCTTTGGTTCCTTCCATCTTCAGCGTCGATCCAACTCCCAGTTGCCGTTGAGCGTTCATCGCATCAATCTCCCCGAAGGGCACAAGACCAGTCTCAAGTTCCCACAAGATCAGGCCAAGACTAAAAACTGCCGCTTTCGAATAATCAATCTCTTTCTCTGAACCTTTCGAGTTCCCTCCATTCTCCTCGTCCAGTTCAGGTGCACTCCATCGCTTCTGTTCAAGCTGTGTCGCTTCCTTGTTCTGCCCGTTCTCCCCAAGTGTTTTTCCATCCGAGTTCATGTTCAGGAACACGTTGCTCGCAAAGTCAACCATCACAACATGCGACGACAGCTTCGTCAGAATCCGCGCGTGTTTGTCTGTCTCCCAAATCTTCTCAATTCCACGAAGAAGCTGCCGTCGAACCGATTCCGTCGTCAGTGCCATTTTCCTCCCTTGTTCTGTGTGCAGGCGATTGTAGAGTGTGTCTTGCTTTCGCACAACTGCCATCTCCAGGCTTCTGATTTGATCCCAGTGATCCCAGTCGGATCTGATCCCACTAAATACCTACAATACCATTTCGTTTCTTTCATTTCAAAAAAGTCTTCTTATATATGATATTTGAATGGAAAAAAAAGTAAAAAGGAAAATGGTCACTTCATAGATCATGAAAATGCAAACTTTGGGTGCTGCTGTTCAGTTTGTTCTACAACAATAATTATAAAAACAAGTCGATAATGCGTTATTATGTCTTCTTTGATGGTTTTTTCTCACTGACAAAAGTCAATGAAGGGAATACATCGAAAAAAGAAGTGTTGGTGATTGTGATCGTGCGTGTTTTTGGGAAATAAGAGCTGTCTGAAATATTGAAGAGCATTATGTGAAAACAAGAAGTGAATTGAACATGATTAATGAAGTGATAATGAGAAAATCTCAAAGGAAAAGAGTTGAAATATGATCTCAGTACAAATTTAGGCACTGACATCAATTGATCCCAGTTTTACCTATTTTGATGGGACTACTCAGATGCCTGGCCATCTCCATCTTTCCATGACAAGCCAGAGCTTCGATACACTGTGCATGAGGCATTGGCATTTCTAAATCCATTGATACAGGTTGGAGATTGGTGTTCTGGCCTTCTGCACTGGCAGGTTTCGAGTTCAGAGTGGAAAGAGCGCTGTTCGGGGGATGGGATTGTGTGTTGAGAACATCCATCTTTTCGTCTTCGATTGGTTCCTGTGGCTCCATTTCAGACATGTTTGTGGGCATTTTCTGTTTTCGGCGACGACAGAGAACAAAAAGAATGATTCCGACGATGAGGAGAAGAGAGAGAACAACAATCAGTGGAATCAGCCACGGGAGTGTCTTCTTCATCTCGTTCGCGCGCGCCATCTTCGCACTCAGCTTCATTTCGAAGGAGTCGGTTGAGTGCACACCGCCAAACGAGATCCGACCAAGCCATTGAGGAGTGTTGGACAGAGAAGATAGGCGAGTCGCTGGGATCACAAGAGACAGTGATGTCTCGTTCCATTCTGATGCAATCTCAGAAAGGGGAATCAAAACACGATTCGTTGACGATTTCTCGTTCTCAAACACTTCCAGAGAAAGTCCACAAGGAATCAGAGTCGACCCAACAATTGAAACTTCATATTTCTTCTCTTTCTTGTTCAGAGTGCTCAAACTCAATTTCGAATCCAGCGTCGGTTCGAAGAACAGTTTTCGTTCTTCCCCAACAACTCCCTCCACCACACATTCCGAATCCCCACTCACCCATCCATTCTTCACGTCCCCAGTTCCCATTGCAGATGTCTCAAAACTGATCCGACTCGACCCAACACATCGGATGTTCTGACGAGCCGAGGGGAACAAGCCAGTCGAGATACCATTGTTCGTCACACTCGACTGATGGAATGTCACGATGCTGTTCCGAGCATGCATCGCGCCCTGTCCAAGATGAGACAACGTCGTCCACGACACTTCGCAGTTCACGTCTTCCAGCTCAACTGCTCCACTCGACCAAGCACACAGATTCGCGTTCTCGTCGTGTTCCTCGTTTCGATCAGTTTCGGATCCTTTGATTGAACTTTGTGTGATCGTTAGTTTCCATCGTCCAGTTGGCGTCCCTTTCGCAGAGATGAGTGCGGCACCAAAGTGAGCGGTTGAATCGAGCGTGTGAAACTTCGCCGACGAAAGATCAGAAAACGCGAATGCTGGTTTCGAGAATCGGAGGTCGATCGACAACGACACTTCAGTGATCGTCGCAATTCCACCAGTCGCTGAGACGAGAGAGAAGTCGATCGCAGACGAGCAGACGAACCAACAGTTGTCAATTTTCAATTCTCCTCCAAGCGACTTCATCAGCGAATCCGAGTCGAGTGATGGTTGGAGAGAGAAGGAGAGATGGCTGAGCGACAGAATCGGTGCTTGTCCTCCATCGGGACTGTTCACAATCGCTCCTTCCTTCGAAACAACAATCACACTCTGTGAAGACGATGATTCCACTGTCGTTCGCTTCGCTGCTGGATCAAACACTCCATCCAAAAATGAAGATCCCACAACTGTGATTGTGCATCCTGTGTCGCCCCCAACATTCCGACCTGCTCGGACAAGACCTCGGCAGCTCCATTCTCCCTCCCCACACCCAACCATGTCCTTCCCCGACTCTTCTGTCTTGATCGTTGTGTTCGTGAAGTGTGTCAGAACAACACGCAGAGGAACCACTCTCCAAATGTTTCCTGAACCTTCCAAGGTGTCGATTCCCCAGTTCAGTGTGTCCGACAGCGTCAGAGAATCGAAACCATTCCATTTCGAAGTATCCATTCGCTCCAAGTTCCTTCCGGTCACAACAATTCGAGTCGTTTCAACAGCTTCTGTCTGATTGCAGTTCACAAACTTCAAATCATTCACCAAAACTGACGCAGACACGTCGAACACCATCAACGCCTCCACTCCATCTGCGAGTTGCATTCTCGCTAGACATTTCCAGACTTCCTCCGTTCATTTCAATGCATGAACAGCCACTCAACGTCATTGAGATGAAGTGCGTACAGAAGACATTGACTTGGCCTTGTGACTGGAGGAATGGGCGAGTGGGTTGACCTTCGTCGCCTCTGATGATTGAGTGGGCAATTCGAATTTCAGCTTCCTTTTCGACACGCACCATTGTTTCAGTGTTGAGTGAATCAACCAAGACATCAGCCGAATGGAATTGGAAGCTGCCTGAGTCGAGAATTGTGATGAGAATTCCTTGTTCTGATTCGTCTTGTTCAAAGCGGTATCTTGGCAACAAGTCGTGTAAAAGCTCGTCATCGAAAAAAATCCAAGATTTCACAACCATCGGTTTCAAAACAATGGGTGTGTCGAGCATGGATTCAGCTCTCACAGTGAGTCCCTGACTCTGTGGAAGACTTCGGACAATGTCGCTAAGGTGGAAATCCGAGGGATGGAGATAAATCTCATTGTCAAAGGATTGAGAGACGAATCCAGCTGCTGATCTGAGGTTGATATATGTGAGCCGGGTGGTAGTGAATGAACCAGTTCCAGAATCGTCTTCCTTCTTCCATCCGAAGTGAGGACCTTCCCCAAGAAAGATTGAATACTTGAGGATGGTTTCGCATTCTGATTTGGATCGGTCTTCGAACAAGATGTCTGTTGGTGCATTGTCAGCACCAGAGTTCAAAAGGCAGGTCAGATTAATCTTGAGAATGGTGGCACTGAGAGCGACGATTCAAACAGCTCCAACATTCCCTTTGTCAGAACGGGATCGACAGAAAAAAGGATTGTTCATCGTGACTGAAGCTGCGGAGTCGATTTCAACCGCTGCAGGGCCAACTCCAGCAGTTCTGTTGATTCCTGTGAACGAGGTTTTGTTGATTGTGACAGTGTTACAAAGCTGGGCGGAGATGACAGCATTTGTGGACGAGACGTCGAAAAATTGTGAGTCGGTGATGAAGAAGTGTGCTTCATCCTTCACAACGACGAGACTCGATGTGATGTCAACAATGTTCATGATGCGACACTCATCCATAAAGAGTTCCGAGCCCACTCCAGAGCAGATGAAAAGATGAACCAGTTGACCAGAGAGGCCATCAATGTGAACTTGCGTGAATAGAGACATCCCTTCTGAGGTAAGAATTGACGATGATGGCGAGCGTGTCTCGAGGAGAAGGGTGTGCAGATCACATCCCGCTCCTGCTTGAACGATTCCCGAGAACTTGGTTGTGATCGAGGAAGATGGGTTCACAGGAGCATTTGGGTGCCATCCTTTCAGCGCGATTGATCGTTCAATCACTTCAAAGTCTCCAAAATCGCCAGCTCCGACGAAAATCATGGGAGCATCTGAGTTTGTCATGATTGATTGGATGGTAGCGGAGTCTGCGATGATTTCTCCGGAATAAGGAACAAGAGTGGGAGGAGAAAGACCGATTGTTTGATGGCTCATTCCTTCAGCGCTGTTTGACACACATCCGAAATACATCGAATTCTTCTCAAAGTATGATGTGTACGTGTCACGATCAGCCTGCGAATCCGAGTGAAACGAGCAAAATCGAAATGACGCGAAAGCCTCGATCTGTATTGCACGTTTGTTCACTGTTGAATTGTAGTCAAATGAACAGGAGGACGCGATCAAATTGTCTGATTCGACGATGTAATTATTCCGGACAGCCGTGTGTCCAGTGATGACACTCGACGAGAGAGTTGCACATCCAAAAGAATAGAAATAGAGAATGGAAGGCTGATAAGATTCTGCTGACGAATACTCTTCGAATGTCGACGAATTAACCAGAACTGATGGGTCTCCACTGTCCATCTCAACATGAATGACGCCCGAGAAGATCTCACTTGTGCAGAGCGTGAAATGGCATTGGTCAACAAAAAGGGAAGAATGACATCTGACGAGGATGGCTGTTCCGTAATCTCCCCTGTAATCCTCGTCAGTTGGATCGGTCCCGTCGATGTTGCTGAAGGTGCAGCGAGTGAAGTGGATGGTGTCGTCACTGGTCGAGAAGAAGACCTTGGTTCCCTTTTCGAAATATCTCTCTCCTTCTGAGCTGAAATCATAAAAGTCGAATAGCGTGCCCGTCCCGAATGCTGCGTCCTGCCATTCGTACCGACCATCTTGTGATTTGTGTCGGCGGAGGTTCGGCCGTAGATAGGGCTGAAGAAGCGACATTTCGATCGAGCGGCGAGTCATCGGGCGAACTGTGCTTGTCGAGCAGGATGTGAACGTCGTGTTCGAACACAACAGGTCTCCTCCATCGTTGAAGTCACGGATCACCGTTCCAGACAGAACGGACGAACTTTTCGAGATCGAGTTCGACAGAAGTCGCTGTCTCCACAATTTTGATCCTCCATCTGCATGTCGGTGCGGAGATGATCCTGTCACGTTTTCCAATCGACAGGCCGACAACAACGTCTCAATTCTCACCACATCCGAGTTTGACGTCGACGCTTTTCGTTCGTCAACAAGAAGGCCATTTCATGATTCAATTCGACCACAATCCATATTGCACGACACAAACGAAACAGAGAGCCCCAAATCTCCACTGTCCGCAACAATTGATGATGTTGCTCCGATAATCCAATCCGTCCAGCGAAGAACGCTCCCCACAACACAGATCATCGTGTCCTCCGAGTTTCCTGCGTCCTGCCGCCCTGAAACCATAAATGGAGATTGTCCTGATCCAATTCGCATTTCGCTGTTTGACAGTCTCACAAGACGAACAAATCGAAAAAAGCGAAAACGCTCCGGCATCAGATGCAGATGAATATGAGCGATGTGGTGAGTTCGGTTCGTGGATACATCCATCCAGCCGCAATTTGTCCATTTCAACTGTCGAATTCCAGATCCACAGCAGCGATTCTACTCCATTTGACGAGTCGCTCGTTTTGTCCAATACGAAAACTGTGTTCGAAGTCCCTTGCAGTTCCACAACATTGTTCGTGATCTCCACATTTCTGCATTCATATTGATTTGATCCAAGCGTCACTTGTTGGGTGGAGAGGCATGATGAGTGATTCTGTGTCACTTGTTTGCTCAGCACACTGTAAAGCGAAATAGCCTGAGAGAGAATCAACAGCTGAATCACGATCATCTGGATGAGGCGATATCAGCGATTATTGAGATCGTTGAGAATGGTGCTTTGATCTGACCGTACGTTGTCATCGGTTTTCCACAGAAACTGACGAGTCCATGTCCTTTACAGCCCCTATTCGCTGTTGTTTGAAACTAAAATGTTAAGCCTGGTTTCATCGTAATCCGAGACGGATTCGATGAAGATGGACCATTTTTTCTTTTATCCTGTGAACTACTCGGTCGTTGAAACAATCCGCGTCTTATCCATGAAGCCAATCGTTCTGTTGGCTCGAGAAGGCAAAGAAAGGGTATGATCTCTTGCCCAACACCTCAAATTGGACAGATCTCGACCTTCCCCTCTTCATCGACTCATGTTCTCCCTCCTGCTCATTCTCTCCCCCTTTCAACAAGCAGTAGCGGTCACTACCTCTTCACACCAAACACAAAGAGTCTCAACCAATCTAAACACAATCCCAAGTGCGCAAAATCTTGAATCATAGTGGTCGGATAAACCCGTTAACTCCGATAAACCCGTTAAAACATCCCCCATTTCACATATATCATCTCTTTCACACGACTCATCTGTTGTGCCTGTAAGAAAAACCTAGTGAGAATTCTGGAAGGAATTGTGACTCTTTCAGAGATTGGATCAAAGACAATGGGTCCATTCAAATGAATGAAATGCCAACGACGACACAGCGCAAGTTATTCTGACCATGAAAAGCTCGACTCGCAACACATTATCCCTCTAGTTCTCGGAAATAGATTTGTTCAACTTCGTACAAAAAACAACGTACACTTTTCGCTTTCCATTTCACAATCATTCTTTCATGAAGAACTCTAGTTTTGAAAATAATGAGGAAAGTCATGAAAGTGAAGTGGAAGGAGAATTAAGATGAGGAGGGGAGACTGATTTGTCCCTGTGGAAGGGTTAACGGGTTTTTCCGCTCTAACGGGTTTGTCCGGGTACTATCAGTTTTTGGAGAGGAACCGAGCAGAAAAGGATCTAAATCGAGCGAAACTCATCTTTTCCCAATCGGAGAAGGAATATATGTTGCCAGTGATATCGAAATCACTGATCGATCTCTTGAACTGTCCGGCGAGGGGTCATCTCTTGGAAAAGGGCATGGGACACGAATTATCACATCATGTGAATCAAAACGAACAATAAATGAAAATATTGACAACACAAAAGCTGTGGAGAGTTGGCCTGTTTATTGGACTGGACGGCGCCAACGTTGGACTGGACGATTGACCTCAATTGGACGCTCTATTCTGATCATGCCCATTTCATCCACATTCTATCCACATTTCATCCAAATTCCACTTTTTCAATCTTTTTCACAGCCAAATGAATAGAATATCACGAAAAACGGCGAAATGGAGAGAATTAGGTCTTATTCAGCGAACCGTGACAATCGGCCTGATCCACCCACCATTGGACGGCATCGGCCGACACTGGACGTTGCGTTCATACACTTTTTCTGAGTTCTCCTCAATTAGTTCATCCCATATTCGGCAACATGTTACTTCGTCGGACCACTCAAACAGTGATCTTGTTCTATTTTTCTTGTCAATTTCGCACTATTCCGACGAATAGAGTCAGTACAAGTCTGGTTTATTAGTTTAGAGATGAATCTAGGAAGTCCGACCAGAACAGTGATCACTGGTATTCTTCTGAGTTTCTAGAAGAAGTCAAGGCGGAGACCGATCATCAAGACGAAAGATAGGAAAGAATCTAGAAAGCGACGTAGGGAGCCGATAGTTGTCATCTTATCGGATTTCAAGACCAAATCTTCTCGAATTGCATAAAGCACTCGTTTTCCTCTAGTTTGGAGAGAAAATTAGAAATATCGTAATAGCAAGGTATTTAGGATCAGAAAACGGATAAAGAAGCCTCATCTCCAATTATTCAGCTTGATCGATACTGGTCAACTGAACGTTGTCGATCACGGTGTATTTATTCAAGTAATTTGGTAATCGTTCATCTAGAATAGAAGAAGAGTCAGTATTGTCTATATTAGGTGAATAGTGGAGTAGAAGAGGTGATACTGATGATGAGAGTTTGATCCAACCCAAAACATTTTTCTGAGATCTCACTTGAATTCAATTTTCCTATCCGAAGTTAATGTTCTGAAAAAATGCTAATTTCAATTCGAAAATCAGATTAGAAATCTCAAAAACTCGAAGAAAGTGGTCCGACGAAGTAACTTATTGCCCCATATTCTGAGGATGTTCACGATCCGTGAATTGGACGGTCGATTGGACGACCGTCCAATCGACCGTCCAATCGACACGTGTTGTGGGTCACAGTTCCGAGATCATTTCTCTAACGGTTTGCTATTCCCATCTCTCTCTAACTTTTTTGATTTATATTAGACCTCATCTCTTTGTTTGAGTATTGTTGTGTCTTCATCTCTGCATTTCGCTGACCCTGGATGTGACCAAACTCACAACAGGTTGAGTCATCATTGACTGTGTTTTCTCTCATTTTTTTATATTATTGCCACTTCCTTCACTCTGTCTCCCCATCTCTCGCAGAAATAGGGTGCTCATTCATCCACATGCGAGAAGGCACAATCATCAGTGAGTCGGACGCCTTCTCATCTGAGAAAAATCCAATGACTGTCATCGAGACGAAAGATAACGTAATTCGAATGTGTACAAAGAAAACTTTTTAAATGAAGTGCGTATTGTTCCCCAATATGCAGTAGGATGAGGGATCAGTTACCGTCGGTTTGTATCTCTCGCTTCTTCACTTTTTAACGACTTCTTTTCTTCAAAGTTACCCACCTTCAATCATATTGTAACTTTCCACATTGGGATACGCAATGGAGGGGAGATTTGAGCAGATAGCGAACGAGACTGTAGAAAAGAGGCAAGGAGCAGAGGAGAGAACAGCAAAGAAGACAACCAAGAACAATAAGATGAAGTTGAAGAAATATATGATGCCAAAGGAAGTAAAAACAACAGAACCCAGCCAGATCAAGAAAAAACAGGAACGCACTATTGCTCTTGTTGCAACTCTAACAGCATACAAGATGGCCAAAACAATCGGTGAAGAAAAGAAGGAAGAACTTAATCAAATCGAGAAGAAGGAAGAACCAACAGTTCAGGAAATTGAACGGGGATGCGAAAAAAACGGAAGAAAGGCTTTGTCATTGGTCAAAGGTTTGTAGGAATGCATCCCCAAATTATTCATCTCATCGTCACCATCCTCTCAAGAGATATCTCCATCCTTCGTCCTCCATCACTCTCTCCACATTGATCCTTCTCCTCTTTCCAGCCTTTCACTTCAAAACGCAACATGTACCTCACACAACAATGCAACAACGAAGTCAACGTTTTCGAACACAGCTTCCCCAACCGAGTATCCAACACAATCGCTCTCATCAACAGTTTCCTCCAAATCAACAGACTATTTGTTCACGGTCTCACCCACGCTTTCTTGGTCATGTACTAACCCCCCTCTTCTGAATTTGTGTGTCATTCCCGTCGAACTCAGCGTCTTTCTATTTCGGCATGGCCCTGAAGATCACACTTGCGAAAATCGGAAGGGAGAAGAATCAAAGACTCTTGGAGGCTCGCCTCGATCAGGACAGGGAGTGAAGGGGAGAGCAAAGCAAAAAAGGAAGTGAATGAGAGGAAGAACGACCATGTACGCACTATTGGCTTTTGATAGGCCTCAACCAACACGTAATAAGGCCTGACCAACAATTTAAGAAGATTATGAAGATCCACAACAAGCTAAAGGTCGGCTCTACACTGTCCTGCCTTCTTTTCACGCTATCTGATCCTGATCAACGTGTTTTCCACTTCGTCAGTTAAACCAGCCAGGTTCTGACATCCACCCTCGCCATTTCATTTATGGCATCTTTGATATCATTGCTGTCAGAATCTTTTTGTGGAATTGATAATTCGAGGATAAATGGAAGATAGATTTGATCAGCCCTTTTCCATGTCAGAAACTTTTTCTCTTGCGATAATTGACCTCACTCCACCGAAATCACTCTAATATGCCCACAGAACACCTTCACTAGTTGTTTCGAGTCATTTTGTCGCAAGTTATTGAACTTCACCCATTGCCCGGTTTTATGATCTCCCTCAGCTCCCAAATAGGAGACCGGTCGCTGGACTGGACGATGCCACCTCGACTGGACGGTGCTTAACAGGCCAAGTGGAGAGATCCATGTTCTCGTTGGCCAACTCAACTCTGTCATTGAAATGGATGAGTTTTTCACTGATCGACAACTCTGCAGAAGGAAGACAGCAGAGGAATGAAGCAAGATTGTCAAGACTGGCAATTGTGTTAAGTGGCATACTGACGATTTCTGAATGCAGAATTGAAGTGTCACCGTGGACAAGTCCGATTCTGATTTCTGACTCGACATTTGAGAAAAAAGCAACGGAATCATCAGTTGTGGTGAAAAAATGCTCGATTTTGAATGATGTTGGGGAGATGCGGGGTGTTTTCGAAACATCAGATTTTCCAGGCCTTGGAACCTCTCCATCAATCTCGATTGTTGGCTGCTCGTTCAGCTCGCAAGGAATTCTCGGAACAGACGGAATTGGCCTTTCACTGACACGAACAGCACGAAAGAGTGAAGAAGCGATTGGAGCAATCTCGTCGTCGTTGATTGGTTGCTCGTTTGCGAACATGAGTTCGTTTAGGTCTTCTCACCTGCCACACCTTCCACATTTGAGTCAGAAGATGTTGGGATGTGGCGTGTCATTGACAAGTTCCCATCTGTCCGGATCGACGATTCGAGACGTGAACAATGGAGGCTCGCTGTTGTGCTCGAACTCGTCGTTCTCCTCCCTCCTCTCCTCGCCCAACGCCGACCAACCAACAGTTATTAAAACACCCGGTGAATACACTGCAGATGATCATGTGGATGGCACCAGGTATTTGCTCGACGGAGGCAGTGGCGGCAAGACAACTTCCGTTTCCTTCTCCCACTGCCACTTCACCGGAGCAAAATATCCATCCGCTCGCCCGCTCACATTCGGCTCATACAAAGGCACCATCTCCATCAACTTCTGCTCCTTCACTGACATTGTCTACGAGCAATTATTCGGCAGAGGCGGAGCTGTGTTTGTCGAGATCACTTCACAACAAGACACCAAATATCTGACAGTCACATCGTCGAACTTCACATCATGCTCAGCACACTCAATCGGCGGTGCCATGTACGTTCGTTGCCATGACGATGTTCTCATCGATTCATGCCGCTTCGAGCACTGTTCGGTAACTGATCTTGAAAGTTCTGAAGCAGGAGGATTCTATCTGATGGGATATATTATCGGAACCCACGTCCCCCAGTTCGAAGTCGTTGGTTGTTACGTCGCAGACTCCACTTCTCCCTCACAAGGCGCTGGTGTGTTTGCGAGAGGAGATGTCGGTATGTCTGTTGTCAACACGAAGTTTGAACGTTGCAAGGTCTTCGGGAACGTTGACTGTCAGTTCGGAGGGGGACTCGGCGTGCTCTCGAAGATCGCGTTGACATTGGAGAGCTGTCACTTCATCGACTGCTCGTCCAAACATGTCGGTGGTGCTTTTTCATTTGATTGTCAAAATGACCTCAGTGTCTCCGACACTCTCGTGGAGGGTTGCTCATCAGGAACGACTGGCGCCGTTTACCTCAAAACGTATCGCGATGCTCAACATCTTTCGTTCTCACGAGTGTTCTTTGATGGAAACTCGGTTGGGAAAGACACCACTTTCTTCACAGAGGCCATGGATTGGGAAGACAATGCAACCAAATTCTCTGATGTCGCCATTCATTACTACTCCTACTCATCCGAGGTCATTCCCACGCTCACGTTTGACGATTGCTTCACCACAGTCAGACCTGACTCAACTGGAATGCTCACCTATGGAGAGATGGGGGGGTCGGGGTTGTCCAAACCTGAACGATGTTTTGCTGCCGAGTTCAAAAAGATTGGTCCACTTCTGACACAGCAACCGACAGCGAGAGTGAATGGAAAGACAGGAAAGATTGAGTTGGAGATGAAGGTGAAGACACCGCTGACATCGCAGGAATATGAAGTGACAGTGAAAGAGGAGGATGGAACCGAAACAAGATTGAGAATGTCGTTCTCAGGTGGGACAGGGACTCTCATCTCTGTGTCTGAAGGAAGTCTTGAATTCGGCACGAGCTACACGATCACCTCGATTGTAGGGGTTACTGATCCATCCTCTTCTTCGACGATGACCAATGATATCACAGTGCCTATTGCAGCGTGGGCCTTCAACCTCGCCGCGACTCCCGACTTCCTCTCCTTCACAACACCAGAAACTCTCTCCTTTTCCACGCTCCAAGACGCAACAGCCCGCCTTGTCGAATCTGACACCCAATCCGCATATGTGATTCTTCACTTCAACAAAGAAGTGTGTGGATCGTACGACTTTGTTGTTTTGGAAGAAGGGGAAGATGTGACACTGACCATCACCGCCGAAGCCGGCTCGAGATCGGCAGGAACGAAGGAGTTCAAAGTGATTGGGGATGAGAAACTTCTGACACACGATACAACGTACACAATTAAATCGATAGTTCCAACACCAGAATCAGACTCTCTGTTTGTGTACATGAACGAGACGATCACGTTTCACATCCCGAAATCGTCTTATGTTCCACCCGAAGATCCAGAAGAACCTGAACCAGAGGATCCCGAAGACAAGAAAGCGATGTCACCCGAAATGCAGTCGCTGCTGAGCTGGCTGATTCCGCTTGTTGCTTGTCTGCTGATCGCTCTCGTCCTCGCCGTCATCGTCATCGTTCTCCTTCGGCGAAGACAGCAGAAGAATACTGAACCGGCTCAGAAAGAGATGGAATCCCAAGAACCGCTGGATGTTGAGAAAGTTGAAGAATGTGGAGTGGATTATTCAATCGGAGTGATTCGGACAGATGAAAACGATCAAACAGCGTTGAATCCAGGAAACAAGAACGGACCAGAGAAGGAGATGGATCAGCAGAATGGATCGCAGTTTGGAGAAGTGATGGCGTGCCAAGGAGATTTTGCGATCACGACAGCTCGACTGGAGGAACCTTCGGTTTGTTGAATAGAACGGCGGGAGATTGGGAAGCGAGGAGTTGGAATGCAGATTGTGAATGGATTGAAACACGTTGCAGCAACTCGAGGATGGAGTGATGTTCTGACTCGTCTTTCGTCTCACTGGATTCTGATTGACTCAGCTGGGAATGTTCAACTGAAACTTCAAATGACGTCAGAAGAAGTGGATCAGGAAACAGCTCGCACCCAAATTCAGAACCCACGATCACTCCCAAACTTGGAAGGAAACACGAACCAGGCAGCTGAGATTCCACAAGAACCACACACAGACAAGACAGGAATGGATGGTCTTCGCTGGCGAGCGCCTGAAGTTGTGTCTGCAGATGGAAGAAATGGAGTGAAATCGGTGGATGGTCACAAAGCGTCAGTTTTTAGTCTTGGCCTGGTCTTGTGGGAGATTGAGACTGGACAAGTGCCATTTGGAGAACTGGATGCAGTGAATGCTCAGCGACATTCGGGAACAGGAATTGGACCGAAAATGGAATCATTGAAGAACGAAGAGTTTGTGTCGTTGATCCATCGCTGTGTTTCAGTTGATCCGAAGCAACGTCCAACACTTTCTGAAATTGGTGAGTTCCTGAGTTCTCATCCCGGCGAGACTCCGATAGCGTCTGGAATGGAGATGAAAGAATGAACCCAACATTCACTCATCCACTTCACAGCCAACACGAACGATGCAGTTTCATCCCATCAGCATCGATCTTTGCTCGTTCCTCATTCCAACATCCTTTCCTTTGAGTCACTCCATCTTCGACACTTCCTCTTTTCGATATTCATTCTCAAATATTCCGTCACACATTCTTCGGCGGACACGTCATTCACTCCAGTCCTGCTGGTTGGATCGATTCGCTCATATTTTGGAGACAGCGGGTTCATCCTCGCTGTTGGCGATGGAGTTGATTGTTCATTCTCGTCCTCTCATCGTGTTCATCTGACTTTTTGACCCCATTTCTTTCGCATTGATTCTCGTCTTCATTCAAGCTCTCCTTCCATCTCTCTCCACAGCCGACTCGGTTTTGAGAGCAGGTTGTGGATTGAGGAGAAGCCTTTCTGATTTCTCGAATTCACTTCTCACTTCTGTGTTCTCCATTGCTAGTTTTGTGATTTGTTGGACTGATTTTCTCAACGACGAATGAATTAGAAGTGTTTCGAATGGAACACCTCACACTCCCAAAACGTTGTTATCGGATCATCCAGTCCCATCAGATTATTTTTCGAGTTGATGTTTCCATCTCAAGCGCAATCGACAGTGTCAAACTTTTGTGGAACTGTTCCCACATCTGAAGGACTGGTTTGAATCGAATTTTTCGCAATTTAATCGTCTCGCGGGACTCCTATTCACTTTATCAAACTCACCACTTTTCGCATCCTTTCAATGACTTTCTGTCTCTTCTCAATGATAACCACCCATATTGCAAATGATTCCCTTCAGATGGAGAAATTCAGGAGATATGAAAATGAGTTCAAGAATGGCGATGAAACTGTCCAACTCAAAATCGCACTTTCTGTCCTCACAACGATTTCATCCGGTATGGTACTTGTCTCATCTGATTTCCTTTGTTTCTTATACTATTTTTTTGTCCTTTCGAATGATCTCCTAAACCTTCTTTGTGTTCTGATAGAATCGACAAGGATGAAAGAATGTGGTGAGATCGGGATTCGGAGTGGATTGTTGGAGAGCTTTTCGGAACGAATTTCTTCAAATTGTTCTTCTTCACTTTCTGTCTGTCTCCTTTTTCTCTCCATATGATCATATTTCCCGTTCATTTTGCACTCAACAATTTTCAGGCAGTTCTGTCGAGTGTCATTCTAATGATGGTCCTGTCGGTGTCAGAAGGACGACAGAGACCTCCAAGTGATTTGATTCCTTCTCTCATTGCCCTATCCTCCGTCTGTTCCTCACTTTCTTCATTCCTTCTCTTTCTCCTTCTTCATCCTTTTCGCGTTATCATTTGGTTGATCAGCATGCAGACAGTTCATTATCAACTCCAGCCGCTCACTCGATTGGGTTTGATCTCTTCTCTCTTCTTCATCACTCTTTTCTCATCTCTCTTCTTTCTATATCAATCCTCAACTGTTGTGATTTCTCCCATTTTGATTTCATTTGTGTTTGAAGTCTTCTGTGTGGAGGAAGTCTTTCACGGATGGAAGTGGAGGGAGTATTGAGTTCGGGAATTGTTGAGAGACTTTGCACTCGACTTGAATTTGAAAATAAGTCAGTGGATCTTCACCCGACACTTCTTATTTTGGATCGATTGTGCTCTGGATTGAAGAAAATCATCTCGTCACATTCCCAATCAAGTCAGTCTGCCCCATCAATTCTCCGAGGAACCCAAGAACAGAACGAGACTTTCTCAGTCTCTGATCGTTTCTCTCTTGTTTCACGCTGTGGATTTGCACTCTCTCGAATCGAGAAGGCGGTTGTGTCGTTTGGGCGATCGTTGGAGGACGTGGAGGATGACGAAAAGGCTCGGAATCTTCAAGACAGGGTTGGGGGCATCGTGTTCCGTTATTTCTCTTCATCAATCCCGTCACCTCCTCAGAAAGATATTGGAGAGATTGGAATTGACTTGGCAGCTGTTCGACGGGAGATGGACGAAACAATGAGACAAATGGAAGAGATGAGGAAGATGAACGAACATCTGATTGAGAAAGGACGTCAACAGGAAGAGAAAGAAAAAGAGAAAAGAAAGAGAAAGGAAGAAGAAGAACGAAAAAGTCTGTTTAGGGAGGGAGCAGCAGCAATCGAAGTATTCCAACAAGACAAGTTCACTCTCGTCGGGAATGTGTTCACATCAAAACAATCCCAAAACTTCCATCTTCTCTCACAATCGTTTGGAGCTGTTGTCGCACGGATCACATTCATCATTCGAGTCATCCATGGTGAGTTTGATTTCGGGTTGATCTCGACGGACCAGACAGAACAAGCCAAAACAGCAAAGAATGTGTTTTGGTGTTTCAAAGGAGGAGCTGGATGGTTGGCCCATTCGTCGCATCAATTGGTGTATCAAAATGGGAATCTGTCACACAAAGCAACAGCATGCAAGAAAGGAGAAGTTGGACAGCGAGTGGTGATGGAGGCAGATGGACGCGAAGGAAAACGAACACTTCGAATGTCGCAAGATGGAGAGACCCAGCCAGTCTTCTTCTCCAACATTCCTGTTCCCTTCCGATTTGTTGTCCATCCGTACCTAACAGGGAATTCGGTTGAGATTGTGTCATCAGAAGTGTTGAGAGAGGCAGAGATGACTGGAGGGAGTCTGGAAGTGGTGATGGACTAATCGTAACTCTTTTCTCTTCCCACCCATTTCTCATTTCACTCTTCTTTTTTCTCGTCTTCTCATCACAAGTTTGCCTTCTGACACTCATAGTCCCCTCATCAGGCCGTACATGTTCATCAGGCCGGACAACAACCATTTCTTGCTGAGTTGTATTTTCTTCATTTCATTACTCGAGTTATTGCTCTTGTGTGCCTTTTTTGTTGATTTTCCAGGATCAATGGGTGCAAGTTCAAATCAAATACTTCATACACAAATATGGACGATCTCAAAGTTGCTTGGATGTATCACCATTGAGTTTCAAGACATTTTTCCCCACTAATTCGACTGATAGTTGTTTGTATGTCTGAAATTTAGCTCTCCATTCATCTTCTCATTTGTTGACAATTTTACCTTGAATATGCCCCTTATCATCATTTTTTTCTCATCATTTATGCTTTTTTGATCGAATCTTGATTTCTAGACGATCCATCAATATGCAACAGATTATTTCCACCCATCTTCTCGCGACCCAACTTTCACACCTCATCCTGTCACTGATCAAACCCCTCCCCGACATTGTTCGAAGTTAATTGACCACACGCCGACGCAACCATCTTCCCCTCACTCGTGGGTGCACAGCTTGGACGTCCAAAACGTCGAGTTGCATGTGCTACGGGTTCGATGGCTATGCGGAAGGACTCAGCTCAAAGGCAGTTGAAGAGAAGATACTGTTGATTCTGACGATGCTGACCAAGGTGGAACGATATTGAAATTCGAAATCGATCAGAACTTCGAAGGGTGGAACACCGGACACGCGACAAACACGCATTCCCTTGCGACTCGACCCGATCACCCTCAAATCGAACTTCAGCTGGCATTCGGCATCTGACTACGGACAACACGTTCTCTCTCTGCGGGGGGAATGGACAGCGTGACGAATGCTGGCCACTTGATCAAGATATCCGTCGATCCCCATCCCAACATGCACTCTCCTCTCCGACTCATCGACCGTGTTCCCACGCCTGCGTCAACTTTCGCGATATTTTTGCATGAGGACGATTCTGGGTGTTGGGCCGAATGAACGACGACAAGCTGCTCTTGAACGACATCCATTCCTCTCTACCGACTAGAACTTCATCTTTACCACACTCCTCTTCGTGTCCAGCAACATTCTTCCCTCAAAACACAGACGATGTCAAACCTTGGACAGAAGTCGTAAAGGGTCGTTTTCAGTTTTTTTACCAATTTTACGCCTTCTTTCGGTTAATATCTTTCCCAGAGTTTCATTTCAAGATTGTTTAGTTGGTTTCAATCTCAGAAATATCGCAAATAAGAATGGTTGATTTGAGAAAAAATGAATGGATTGATCGATCTGAACATGTTCATGGCAATAGAAAATTGTGTATTCAATAACTGCATCGTCACACATGTGATACGACGGTGCTTCTCTAGCCTTGGTCCTACTTGATGAACAAGTCCGGCTTGGTCGGGCAACTATCACCACTTCCGCTTCTGCTTGTTCGTGTTGCTCTCCAATGCGAGGAGTGTGGTATGTTTGTGTGGAAACTTTCTCACGTTTGGAACGATCTGTGAGAGAAAAAGGATAATGAATGGAAAGAGCGAACTTTAATATCACGTTGAGACATGGCGATACCAAAACGATGAAGGATAGTCCGTCGTTCATCAACTTCTTTCTTTGTCACTTTTAACACAAGAATCATTTCACATTGCCAAAGAAAACTGAGAAATGTCATTTCCAAAGAGATCTTTTCCATACAAGAAATCAAGTGATCATAAAAAGGAAGAAACGCGATGAAGAGAGAAGTTGACAAATGTATCTATCCAAATGACAACTCAAACCAACTCAATCATCACTGGTGGAAATACCACAATATAAACGGATTTTTACAATTGATAAACGAATTAGAGAAGCAGGTCCGACGTACTTGGACCTCTGAGAACTTTGAAGATGGGCCTTTTTCTCAGGAATAAAGAGACATTTCACAAAATGAACACTTTTATGGTTATCGAGTGAGTGAAATGTTCACAAAAATTACAATAGTACACTCCCATCACGTTACGACCAATCGGCCCCCATCTGTTCCCTCCTTTTTGCAGGTGATTGGCGTATCAGACTCGAACGATGATCCAGTGAGGACGAATGACTCTGATTAGAGAGTCTTAAGGCTTCACAGATCAACAAACACAGCTCCTCCATTCCCTGTCGACGAGCAGTCAGTGAACACTGCCGAGATGGTTGCTGTTCCACCTGTCAGAAGAACCACTTCCAGTGCTCCTCCATTCACTGAAGATCACGATGCGAATATAGAGGCTGCATCGTCACTTTCTTGATCATCAATCTCGGCGATTTCATCTTCGGTCCTTTGCCAGTCTCCTTGTCCTCCTCCTCACTCACCTTCCGATCCATGTTCACCTGGATTTGTAAAGACTCAGGTCCGATGGTGGATTCATGACATCGAACCCAGATAGAAGTGAACCATCGATCCAAACCCACACTTTTCTGTCGACAATTCATCCTCACGTCTTGTGTGTCTGGTGAAGATTTGATGGGGTCAGAACAGTCGACATTGGATGGTGAACACCTTCATGAACATGAAAATGGTGAAAGAGGAGGGAAAACAGTTTGGTCAAATAAATGTCTTTTCTCATTGTATCTCGCCCAGTCAAACATCTCCTCGCTTCTAAGAAGCTTAAAGCGTGATGATGAATCCATTGTCGTTGACACACTCCAAGAGTTGCAGAAAGTCGCCTCACGTTCGTCATTTTGTTTTCTTCATCGATTTCTTGATGGCTGTTGTGGATGTTTCAGAAAGTGGGTCAGATGACTCTTTTGATGGTTGGTGTCGATTTATATCCCCATTGTGTAATCAAGCACACTCATCTGAAATAATGGTCTTTTGTTTTCGCTTCTTTTCATTCTCGCTTTTCAGGCTGAACTGATGAAATTGCTGGACATTCTTTGTTTGTGGTTTTCGTCCATGATATGATGGATGCCTTTCTTGATTTCTTTCAGATTCGGAATCACCATCATTCGTTCGAAAATCGCTTTCTTCTGAAATCCCTTCTTTCCTCATGACTCAATTCGGAGATTGGTCGGACTGCCCTGCATTGGAATTGGTATCTTTTTTTTCTACATCAACTGATTTTGTTGTCAGTGTTGTTCTTGCATGGAATCCCTCTTTTTCAAACCAGAAATCGTCGACTCACTCTTTCTCCAAAGCAAAGATCTTATCGTCTCCACATTCAACAAAATCGGGTATCCATCACCTCCTCCTGCTGTTCGCACCACTTGTACTCGAATCTCTCTCTTCCCACATCTCAGAATCGCCTTTAATGCTGTCGATGCTCTCTTCAATATCATCAAACGAGATCCCCCTGCTCTCACACTCCTTCCCTCGCCAATCTTCTCATCATCTTCCCCATACCAACAATATTCTGACTTCTCATTCCTGGATGCGATGACCAAGAAACTCCGAACAGTGTTCGCCGAATTCCAAACCAACCTCCCAACTGATCCTTCACGCCTCCAGAAATACGCCAAGCTCACAAAAAATGATCGATTCATCATTACACGTTCACTTGACTTCTGTTCACATTCATTCAACATCCCAACACTTCTTTTGGCCGCTACTCCACCAATCGAAGTGTGTTTTAACCATTTTCCTTATTTCTCATCACTTTAGGTCGATTCTGAGATCATTCGAGAATTATTTCTCTTTGTAAAAGAGGGCCTCACCACAATTCTCACGAACATCTCCACAATCGACAATCTCATCGTTTCTCTTCCCTCCCCCTCTTCTCCAACCACCTCATTTTTTTCTGGAGTTGACCCACAAATGAAATCTTCCCTGACTCTCCTTCGAAATCAATGTGAAGTGTTTATGTCCGAAGGATGGGATTTCGTATTCGATGTGACCTTCTATTCTTCAGATCGCCAAAAATCTTTATTCCAAACAATCCTCCTCGACGATCCATCCTTCCAAGATCTTATTCTCAACTCGCTTAAACTCAATCACAAAGAAATCAGAGAGAGAACAATCAGAGCCCTATCAAGCATCATAATGCAGGGTCCATTGATCAAAGAAAGGTTCATGACAACGAATCTTGTTGGTCAGATGTTTGATATTGTCGATTTTGCTTCTCTTCCTCTTTCGGAGTCCATGACTTTGTAGTACCTTGCCAACCTCTTCTCCTCCATGTTTGATCCGATTGGAGACTATCACCAACACTCCGAACAGTATCCTCTCATTCGTGTTTCTGTGTTCGAGCCTGCCAAACCGTTCATCATCTTCATTTTCACCAATTCAAACAAACTCATTCTGAGTGAAATCGGCCAATCCCTCCACAATCGTTATCTCAACAGGCTCTATTATCACACCAAAGAGATGGAAATTCGATCCGATGAACACGACGTTGCTATTGTGTCAGCACTTGTGAAATGGGAAACCCGAACGATGGTCGAGATGGAGAGCGAAGAGCGTTGTTCATCTTTCTTCGCGGCCATGCTGAACAGAACTACTGAATAGAGACGGAACATGCCAGAGCGACAGAAGCGACGAGAAGTGCTTTTGAGAGAAGAAGGGTGGGACGATGCTTTCGAACTGCGAGTGGTGGGGATCGAAGCAGGCACAAATCAGGACATCCAAGATACTGCGAGACGATTTCAGGTCGAACTGATCTTCAATACAAACAATCACTGATCTCGATTGGTCGTTTGTCGAAGCCTCGTCATTCACTCTTCCACTTGTGTGGAGCTGCATCTCATTTTCTTTTCTTCAAGGCTGTTTCTGACAGAATACGAGTAATAGGAAGTAAAAAAGAAAATTGAAGTGATAAAAGATTGCTGACACGATACGCGTTCATTCTGGTTAGAGCAACAAATTTTCGAGCGAAGTGTTGAAGAAGATTCAGTCTTCTCTTTCTGAAGTCAATGGAGCATTCGATCGTTAATCGACAAACCGCGATAAATTTAACGGATTTTGTTTTGATCGCGCTCGAGAGGACCCTTTTTTCATCAGCCAAATTTGACACACTTTTTGTAACAACACACGTCATAAAACCAATTAGTGGTGCGAATGCACACAGCGAGATTGATCGTCCGATTCTCGATCCGTTTCTTGCGAGAGGGTCTAGTCATGTCAGAGGCAACCGTCCTCCGATGCACAATCGTAATCATCGTCCACCAGTTCACGTTGCCACTTTTGCCCATCTCCTTCCTCGGCCACCACACCATCCGCATGCATTTCATGTTCCTCCTCCACCACCCCATCGTCAGCGACCTGATAGAATCGGGAATGCTCCACGGCGTCAATTTGGACAAAACCATCGTCACCCCGATGTGCTTGGTGATGGTCCACTTCCTCTCTTTGATCGGTTTGGTGCTGTTGAGTTCGTTCCATTCATCGCAGATAGTACACAACCTCCAGTTCGGCCTGGAACTGACTCCCAGCCTGCTCCAACGAATTTTGATCAATTGACGCCTGGAGCTTCTGATGAACACGACTCACTTTAACCACATTTCAACTTCTCTTTCATCTCTTCTTGACCCTGGTTTGTCTAATAGTCCCCTCATCAGGCCGTACATGTTCATCAGGCCGGACAACAACCATTTCTTGCTGAGTTGTATTTTCTTCATTTCATTACTCGAGTTATTGCTCTTGTGTGCCTTTTTTGTTGATTTTCCAGGATCAATGGGTGCAAGTTCAAATCAAATACTTCATACACAAATATGGACGATCTCAAAGTTGCTTGGATGTATCACCATTGAGTTTCAAGACATTTTTCCCCACTAATTCGACTGATAGTTGTTTGTATGTCTGAAATTTAGCTCTCCATTCATCTTCTCATTTGTTGACAATTTTACCTTGAATATGCCCCTTATCATCATTTTTTTCTCATCATTTATGCTTTTTTGATCGAATCTTGATTTCTAGACGATCCATCAATATGCAACAGATTATTTCCACCCATCTTCTCGCGACCCAACTTTCACACCTCATCCTGTCACTGATCAAACCCCTCCCCGACATTGTTCGAAGTTAATTGACCACACGCCGACGCAACCATCTTCCCCTCACTCGTGGGTGCACAGCTTGGACGTCCAAAACGTCGAGTTGCATGTGCTACGGGTTCGATGGCTATGCGGAAGGACTCAGCTCAAAGGCAGTTGAAGAGAAGATACTGTTGATTCTGACGATGCTGACCAAGGTGGAACGATATTGAAATTCGAAATCGATCAGAACTTCGAAGGGTGGAACACCGGACACGCGACAAACACGCATTCCCTTGCGACTCGACCCGATCACCCTCAAATCGAACTTCAGCTGGCATTCGGCATCTGACTACGGACAACACGTTCTCTCTCTGCGGGGGAATGGACAGCGTGACGAATGCTGGCCACTTGATCAAGATATCCGTCGATCCCCATCCCAACATGCACTCTCCTCTCCGACTCATCGACCGTGTTCCCACGCCTGCGTCAACTTTCGCGATATTTTTGCATGAGGACGATTCTGGGTGTTGGGCCGAATGAACGACGACAAGCTGCTCTTGAACGACATCCATTCCTCTCTACCGACTAGAACTTCATCTTTACCACACTCCTCTTCGTGTCCAGCAACATTCTTCCCTCAAAACACAGACGATGTCAAACCTTGGACAGAAGTCGTAAAGGGTCGTTTTCAGTTTTTTTACCAATTTTACGCCTTCTTTCGGTTAATATCTTTCCCAGAGTTTCATTTCAAGATTGTTTAGTTGGTTTCAATCTCAGAAATATCGCAAATAAGAATGGTTGATTTGAGAAAAAATGAATGGATTGATCGATCTGAACATGTTCATGGCAATAGAAAATTGTGTATTCAATAACTGCATCGTCACACATGTGATACGACGGTGCTTCTCTAGCCTTGGTCCTACTTGATGAACAAGTCCGGCTTGGTCGGGCAACTATAAATCTTCATCGTGAAGATGAGTGATTCAAAACAAGACAACTGTGAAAAAGAAGTTTGTGCAAGTTTTAAAGAGCATTCGCCGGATTGTCAAACTCAATGGCAGCGTACTCCGGATTGTCCAAACGCCATTTCTGTTCCGCTGCCAATCCCGCTGCTTTGGCCCGTTTCTGTCCTTCGAGTTCGTTGTTCGCATAACCGCCTGGGCATGTCACTCCAGGTGTCTGCCAGTGGATGTGTGGGTCTTGTCTTCCTGTCGACGCTCCGCAATGATAACACATACCATTCCCACACGACCCACAGACAACCGCATTGCATCCTTCCTGCTTGTCAATCGGAACTCGGCAGGCAGGACAGTTTCGGATGCGAGCAGTGTCCATTGCGAGTGTCACTGCCTTCATCAGCGACACCAGCTTGTTCCCAGCACGCATCCCCGCACAGTCTGTCGTCGGATGATACAGCCCGCCGCACAACGTGCACGTCACGCGGGAGCACGTGGGGCCTTTGCAGATGAACAAAAAGCTGCCCTTCTTCATCTCCCCGCGGTAGTCGCAGAACGGACACTCCGACAGACCAGCCGGTTCCTGCCCCCGCGCGTTTTGCCGCTCGTACTTCTCCAACAGCATCTGTGAGTCGGCTGCGGACAGGTGCTCTTCGATCAGCTCGCGGGAGTACGTGTGCGAGCAGTTTGGATCTCCAACACACGTTAGGTTCACCACTGGCTTCGAGGCTCGCGTGGAAAGCTCAAACGAGATGCAATTGAAGCAGACTCTGTGATTCTCGGCACACGTGAACAGCTCCGATTCCAAATAAGGGTCGTAGCAGATGTCGCAGGTGGGAATCTCAATTCCGTTCTGTTCCATCTCATACAGCTCGCTTGCTCGGCGGATTCGTTTCCGCTGCTCGATCAGCATTTTTTCGCGTTTTTTCTTGCAGTATTCAACATCTTCCAGGAATGTCTGGTCGAACGATAGAGGAGGAGGCGCTGGTTCTCGCGACTTCTCCAGTTTCAGAATCATTTCCCCATCAATATTCGCATAATACGGTTTTTCCATTTTGACCTTCGTCCAGAGAAACATAAGCGTATCATAGAGTTGAAACTTGGAAGCTTTGAGGATCTTCTTCATTTCGATTGCGGGGAGAGATCGGTGGTACATCATCGCCACAAACTCCGTGTTCTCCCGGTAGAGTGGTGTCACCCGGTCATGTTGTGGCGGACTGTCTTGGTTGTTTCGTAAAGACTGATATTTGTTGCTGCGAGGGTAGTTTCCTTCCTTCTCCGCCAAAAAGCGTGTCAATTCTGAAATCGTTTGTGGATTGTTGGGATTGGAGAGAAAATCCTGGCAGAATTGTCGGTCCACTCCAGGAAAGACGGTTTCAAGATCGTCGAGATCTTTCTCCAGACGGGTCTGAGTAGTGTCAGGCTTGGTGTCAAACAGTTGCGGAAAGCAATACAGTAGGAGGGGATCAGTAACTTTGAGCTCCTGAGCTAACATGAGATGGGTGAGAATGATGATAAAAATTTGTTTTGGGTGGGATCCTTGGTTGATCCATCATACTGAAACGAACGTACACGTGCTTGACGAAATGTGATGTGACGACATTGACTCTATGAACAACATAAGAGTCTCTGTTAATAGATGAATGAATTGACTCCTAAACGAACAGAAAATCCCATTGATCTCTCAGCTGCTTCAAAACTCGATTCCCATTCTCGATGACGACTTTGGTCCAGCTCATCTCCGAATCCTTCTCCGTCCAAGTCACACAACACTGCATCGACCAAGAC
Organism: Blattamonas nauphoetae; assembly: GCA_033064195.1. Classification (NCBI taxonomy): domain Eukaryota; phylum Preaxostyla; order Oxymonadida; genus Blattamonas; species Blattamonas nauphoetae. The sequence continues at coordinate 321,682 of JARBJD010000040.1, forward strand.
CCGTGTGTCTTTCTCCGTGGAGGACATCCAGAGACCCAAGCAGTCGTCCACTTCGAAGAATACGTTGTCGACACTGTTGCTGTTCTCCAGACAATCAAGATGCCATGTCAGGAGGAGCGAGACAGGCAGAGACGATAGCATATCTGTTGGTTTTTTGGAGTACAACGAGAGGTTCACCATTTCAATCAAAAAAGAAGTGAGGTAGAAATGATCAGGACTCCTCTTGAACGAAAATCGGTTCGAGAACAGAGCACGCCAAAACGGTTGCAATGGACGAATCAAATCTGTGACCAGTGTCTGTATGATGTCCTCCTTCGACATCGTTTCAGTTCCATCTTGTGATGGTGTGAGTGCGTATTCCCCAGCCTTCAAACATTGATAAATAGTGCGAAGGAAGAAGAATGATTGTTCGGGCGAGAAATGATCTCGTTTTTCCTGAAACTCCACAGGGAGGCGACTAAAGAAGTTTGACCTGGTGAAGACGAAGACGTCGAAAGGTTGTGTGTATTCCAAAGTGTTTCTAAAGAAGTGAAGTGTGGCATTTTCCAGTCGAGGATCATTTGATGTCAAAAGCACCAAGAGGGGTTCAGGTGTGCAGATTGATCGATGAAGAAAATGCGAATAGTATCCTGTGCCCCAGTTAATGGGAGCAATTGATTCAAGGAATCTCACCGCATCATCCGTTTCTGGAACACTCAGTGTATGGCCTGACTGGATGAAATCGATCAATGGGAAGAATGAGTCTTCAGCGTCGCGTATGTCACGATCAGAATGCGACATAATATGGAATGTCAAGCGGGGAGCAACATCACTGCTTGTTCCTGCACCTGGTGATTGATTCACAGTTTGATTCATGTGTATGGGAAGGTCGATAAATAAAAAATATGGCCACCGTGATCAATTATGACTTTTTTCACTAACGATTGAATCCCCATCAAGACCAGTATCCTAAAATGTCATGTCTCGATCATTTTGGGATGTATTCGACAAACTGACTCTTGTAGCACAGAGTTTTGCTGATTCTCGAAAACGACAAAATCGACATTCTCCATCGTCTGCTGTTTCTCGTCTCTGTTATTTTTGCAGCTTGTTTCAACAAACAGTATTCAACAACAACTGAATCACCTTGAGGAGTTCCTAGAAGGTGAAACTGGAGAAACATGGGATCATTTAATCAACTTCTTTCAATTCATTCGCTGAACTTGATTGATTGTACAATGGCCTTTATTTCCAACTTGAATAGTCTCTTCTCATCAACGCAACTCGCCCTCAATTCTGAATGAGTTCAGTCCCATGCAAAGCGAGTCCAGCGATCTCAGAACTTCAAGTCCATTTCCACTTCCAATCCCATCTGGTGATGAAACAACCATCGTGGTTTGTTTGCACAGCCCTTCCACAACTCCGCTGTTCAGAACTCCTTCCACATCTCCTCCCGACATCGACACACGGCACAGATGCCTGACACACCAAACAACCAACAATCAAGAAAACAGAAAAGAAGAAGAGAACAAGAAAGAGAAAGGAAGAGATGAGAAGAAGAGAAGACACACCCAACCACTCGCGATGCACTTTCCACAACTTTCGATGACGATTTCTGAACAAGAACAGAAACATCAACACAAGTACAAGGAGAAAAAGAAAAAAAGGAAAGAGTGAGGAGAAAGGAGAAGAGACACACAGAGACGAGATTCACACGAGCTGGAAGAAACCTTTTGCCCATGACTGCAGAAATCCCTTTTCGTTCCGATCCCGTCATATTTTCGAAATGTCGATGGCATTGTCGAGATCATCGCTGAGATGGATATTGAATCTCACATCTGAACAGGAATCGTTCCTCCAACCAGCAGTGCCTCTTTCACAACTTCCACCGACTCGATTGTCACTGAATTGTTTTGTACGTACATGAAAACAACGAATCGGAAGGGAACAGGGATGTTTGTGAAGAACGCTGGCTGTGTCTGTCCATCTTGCGACATTCGAACAGTTCTCCTTCCTTTGCGTCCATCTGCCTCGATCACCACTCGCTGTCCAGCTGCTCCAGCTGCACATGCGTGAAATTGATTTGTGTAGGTTGAGTTCAGCCTTGTCCCACGATTTATCGAACACAGATCCCAACCTCCTGCTCCTCCCTTCAGATCAATTAACGAAGTTGCCTGTGCATTGGCTGCGAGTACTGAAGAGATGATGCCAACATTAAAATGCGATTGAAGGTCGAAATAGCTTTGTGGGTCACCTCCAACGATCAGCGAGAGGCGAGCAACAACATCGCCGAATTCAAAAGAGACGAGACACCCACCGCCATCGTATTGTTTGGTGAATGTGTTTCCGGCGAGGCCATAATTTTCAGGATGGAAGAATTCGATGGCCGCGGCACCCATTTTGCTTTGTCGTTTCCTTCCAGCTTCCTCCATTTCCTGTCGTTCTCGACCTTCTTTGATGAACTGTTGGTTTTGTCTTCTTTCATTTTGAAGTTCTGTGAGCAGTCGCGAGATAGATTCTCTCTCTTCTCTCAGGATTGCCCTCTCGTTCCTGCTCTCCATCTCTCGTCGTTTCTCGTTTTCTTCCATTTCTAGTCGAAGTCGCCCAATGTCGATTCCGATCATTCCATCCTTCTTCTCTCTTCGACCCCCAAACGATTCAGGGAAGTGTCGGATCAGCATCCCTCCAATCTTCTCAGAAATCTCTCTTCTTCCTTCGTCTTCCCCTCTCTCCTCTTCTTTCCCAATCTCCACAATCATCTCGCGAAGTGTCCATTCAATCTCCGACAGTGCTACTCGGCTCCGATTCACAACTGAAAATCGATTTTCTGATTCTTCCTTCTTCCCTTCGTTCTTCTTCGTTTCGGTCGTCTTCTTCGATTGTTCTTCATTTCGCAAGAACGACTTCAGTCCCATGCAAAGCGAGTCCAGTGATTTCAGAACTGAAAGTCCATGTCCACTTCCAATCCCATCTCCACACGAAACAATCATTGAGCTTTGTTTGCACAGCCCTTCCACAACTCCACTGTTCAGAACTCCTTCCACATCTCCTCCCGACATCGACACACGGCACAGATGCCTGACACACCAACCAATCAACAATCAAGAAAAGAAGAAGAGAAAATAAAAAGAAAGGAAGTCATGAAAAGAAGAAAAGACACACCCAACTACTCGCGATGCACTTTCCACAACTTTCGATGACGATTTCTGAACATCAACAGAAACACAAACAGATGCACAAGGAGAAAAAGAAAAAAAGGAAAGAGTGAAGAGAAGGAAGAAGAGGCACACAGAGACGAGATTCACGAGTGATGGAAGAAGACTGCTCACTCCAACACGAAAAGGCAGACTCGCTCCACTCACAACAATCGACACAATTCCAGAAACAGACACCTGAACACCAAACATCATTCAGCAACAGAAGATGTGAAGAGGTCAAGACAATCACGAAGAAGATGACGAGGAAGATGAAGAAACGAACAAAAGACAGACGAAGAGCTCCTCTGAACAGGGACTCGCCAATGTTGAGCAGAACTCTTCCATCAATCCCGATGACATCACTTCTTCACTCAGTTTGTGAATATCGTTGTTCTCTGAACAGAGAATCACACAAACACGATCAGAAGAGAAACGAACGAACGACAAGCAATATGACGATAAGAAAGAAATATCAACAAGAACACAACAACAATGAACAACAGAAGGATGACCACACCCGACAAGAAGAGAGAATAGACCACAAGCGCCGTTTTCTGTTTCGACGATTTATCACCATCTCTGTATTTCTGCAGACAATCTGCTATCAGTGGACCCTACACATGAAAATGATAGGATGATGAGATTTGAAAGGGAAAATCAGGAAATTAGTGTTCGGAAAATTACAAAAATGATGAACGAGATTCGGTGTGAGTTAATCAGTGAATGAAGGACAGGGTGCCAAGAAAAGGGATCACACCAGTTCTCGTTCTGTTCTCGCACGAGGATTTGCTCTGTCGATTGGATTCAATGTCGGTTCAGCTGTCATCACAATTTTTGAATAAACTGTTTTGGGAGGGATCGATTTTCACTAGTTTTTTCGCGAGAATAATGGGTAAGTTGATAAGGGACGTCGAAGGTGAAGGCTATCATATGCTAGAATGCAGATTTTTTTCGTGTTGATAATCGTTCTTAAGAGTTCTCTTATTCTTTTCCGAAATGAAACACACTATGGTCGTGATCTACTTGAAACTTTGTATATTGCAGAAATGGCGTTCTTATCATGGATGATATCGTTCTTTGTCATCTCTTATGCTCTTATGACGTCTCAAGGTCGTCTATTATCACCTCTTCCGTCGCTTCATCACATAACCACAAGAACAGTTCCATTCTCCACTCGTGTGAAAAACAGTTGGAAATTGGAAGCAATATCATATCAATCCAATGATTTCTATATCGAGAATGACAATTTCTCGTTCATTGGTGAAAATGGCACATCAATAGTCCATTCAACCAAATTGCCTCAATCCAAACAAGATATTGCTGCGCAAAATGTGAAGCTGGACCATTCCAGTTTTTCTATGTTCTCTTTGAAAAACTCTACCCTTGTTTTGAGGTTTATTGCACTCCACGTCACTCCAACAAAAGATGCTACCAATCTTGAAATTTCCAGTTCTCATACTGACCCTCCTCTGTATTGCGCAAATCTTCACAGCTCTGTTCTGAACCTCCAACAATGTTCACTCGTTCTTTCCACGCAAGATTCGCCTTTCTCCATCGATCCATCGCCAACAGATCAAACCGCGCCCACCGCAATCTCACTGATCTCCTGCCACGTTCATCATATCCACAATCATCTCACATCATTTTGCAGCTTCGATAATACCGACCATCTGGCCTTATATGCTGGGAAATCAGCCCTCGCCACAGCGTCATTCACCGTCATCGGTCTCTCGATTTCGTCCGTTCTCCTGCACACCACATCTGGCCTTTCGTTTTCTCTGCGCCAAAATGTTCATTCTCCATCACAGTCTCTTTCGACGCAAATCAGCAATTCGCACTTTTCAAACATCACTTCGATGTCACCCTCTTTCCAGCAGCGGAGGGATCTCAAACAGATTATGTACGGTTGCAATATCAGTGAGACTCAAAACTACCTCTACGGCGGCATCTTAATGGATTTTAATTATGGCTCAGGGCTCCACTATGTGAACAACTCTCACACGGACAACTCCAGCTCTCCCCATATCCAACCCAACTACAACACCAGATTTACATACAAAGACCTCGAGTATGATGGCACACTGAAGCGCTATTATTGGTGGAAGTACACAGAGCAATATCCAGCTGGTCCCGAAATCGATTACGAAACAGCTGAACAATCCGACTATATCCATTTTGCACGCTGTACATGGCGTAATATCGAATACTCTTCAATGACCAATACTCATGGTGGTGTTATCGGGATCTGGAACGCGGAATGCGACGTTCTCATCGAAAAATGCGTCTTTGATACTGTCCACATTGTGATAGATACAGAAAACGACCTAGAAGCATGGAGTGCTTGCATCGGGTTTATGTATTACAAAATGTATTCTCCGTGTTCTCTTACCATCAAGAACAACCAGTTCACTAATTGTCTTGCTGAAACCACAGGTGCCGTTGGGAACTTCCAATATTGCCCCTACTTCGTGTTTTCTGGCAATTTGGTGAGTGACTGTGCTTCTTTCGAAAGCAACTCTGTGATCTCGCTTGTCGATACGCTCGTCATGATCATCTCCAATACGATCTTCGAAAACAATCAAGGGATCGCAGCGAATAGCATCGTGATGTTTAACAAATATTACTACGAAGCAGATGAATATACCTTTGAGCCCCTCACCCTTCATATCGATTCGTGCCAGTTCATCGGAGGCAAAAACAATTTCGATATCAACGTCGAATGCCTTTGGACTCCTGGGTCCCCGCGATTTACAAATTGCTTTACAACAAACGATATCGCTATTGGATTCGAGAATAATGACGATCCTGAATGGGTTATGTCAGCAGAATTCGGGCCTAACATTCGAAGCATCGATGCAACAACTCTGACGCGCGACCCCTCCCAAGTTGTCCTTCGAATCTCTGGACTCATCCCATCAACATCTCTGGTTCACCGATTCGTGTTTTCATCCCCAGAATTCAGTGATGTCAGTGTGGATATCCAAATCACTTCAAGCTCCATCATTCACATTCTCAACGACACCGACAAACTCAAGTTCACTCCAAACACCGAATATGCTCTCAAGTCTGTCACTCCTCTCAATCTGGACTCCTCCGGAGAGCCAGCATGGTTCTGGCGTCTTGGTCCATACGATCCAATTTCCGAAAATGACATTCCAGCTCGCTTTCTCTTTCCAGAACCTCCGAACCCAGTTGTATCAGAAGTCAGACTGGAAAAAGCCTCAGTGATCAACGACCTCTTCAAATTCGTTGTTGTTGGAAAGCACTTCCGAGTGGGGTGGGAAGGACATCTCGCAATCCAAGATGTGGGTGACGTTGCCATCACCACAGTCTCTCTCACAGAAGCTGTCAGTTCAGATTTTGGGATCAGCGAGAGCAGTAATCTCAAACCCAACAAAGAATACCTTGTGACAGGTGTTGTGTTCGGAGAAAGTCGATTGGAGACTGATTTCACACCGACCCAGCTCACAACCCCAGCGACACCAACCACAACCACTTTCCTGACGACCCACAATGGCTCCAAAGACACAACAGCCTGCGGCCAGTCCAGCGCTCCATGCAACTCCATTGCAGTTGCCTATACATCCGCCACATCACAACACGAAACTGTCGACCGTGTCATTTTAAAAGTGATCACACAAACAACAATCGGCGAGCAGTTCTCGCTCGGATCAGGAACCTTGTTCGTCAAGTCCGCCAATGGAGCTCCTCCCAAAGTCACTTTTGGTGATGTCCTCTCAAACAGTCCCGGAAGCTCGTCGAACGGCCCATCAACAGGAGTGATCACGCTGTCAGGGGGGACTCTGTGCCTTATTCATCTCACTCTTGCGTTTCCATCGTTGGATGTGGTGTCAGGTGATTCGCAAATCTCATGCATCATCGGAACAGGATTGTTCGAAGCTGATAAAGTCACGATTAAAGAGGAATCTGCGTCTTGGGGCGTTGGAGTGTCACTTGTCGGGCTATCAGCTGGTTCTGTTCGACTGACGCGAATGAAAGCGTCGGGATTGTCTCTGAAATCTTCCCTCCCTTTCATTTCAGTCGAATCGACTAGCGCTAAGTCATCTCTCATCGAAGAATCACTCTTTTCCAACATCAAACTCAACGCCCCCCTCATCCAACAATTCTCAACAACAGGGCAGAACGCTTTGGTTGTGAATCGGTGTTCGTTTGTTTCCTGCAAGCTGAATTCCACCAACACAACATCCCCACCCTCCCTCGTCACTTTCGACTCGTCCTCTTCAACGTTACTTGTTTCTCAATCAATTTTTGAAAACTCCGCGACATACTCCTCAACAGATGCAATTACTTCTGGACCACTTTTCGTTTCTTTTTCATCCCAGCCAGTCACATCTCAATCAATTTCGTTTTCTTTCATAGATTCTCTTCTCATCGACTGCGTCACACCGTCAAACTCTTCGTTCGGCGGAATAACTTTGCACGTTTCTGACAATCCCACGACAATCTCCTTCGACGGCAGCTGGTTTGAATCCACCTCTGCGAGTGGCATTCCATTCCAGCACGACGAAGACAACCTTCCCATACTCGCTCCAAAGCGGAAAGTCTCCCATCCTTCGTCATCTGCTGGGAATGCTGTCATTATCAAGCGGAAAACACTTCTCCCAAAAGTTAGAAGGACGAAATCCGTTTTTTCCGGCTGCCATTTGCGAATGCGACAGTAGCACGTACATTATTTGCTGAAACTTTACACTACTTATTTTATATTTCATAGTCCGTTTATTCATTTATTCTCAAGTTTGAAAACTCCGATCAGTCTGATCTGATTGAATTGACTGTGTGAAGGCTATCCGACAGGATTTCAGACGAAACCGATGAACAAAGTGGAGCTTAGATTCATCTCGGTCATTCTTCTGGTTGATCTCACCCAGACAAAAGGCTGTATGATTTGACGATTTGATCAAACCATTGATGTAATAAACATCCAATCACCAATACTCACCCAAACTCTCCCAGCTCGATTCAGTACTCCAAAAGAAGCTCCAAGCACACCACCGTCTCCAAATCCATCATTAAACGAGTTCTCTGACCGCTTCGAGAAAACTCGTCAAAAACGACCATTCTCGGCAGGCGCGGTTGGAAGACTTGAGCGACAGCCAACGCCCACTCCGACTCCGCTTTTTTGTTTTGGGAGACGGAGGGAGACAGATGACTCTCACCGACTGTGGCGAACGTTGACAACATCGCAAATCTTGAGTCACAAACAGACTCAGAAAGTTGATTCTTCCAACCACGAAAAGAACGAGCGAACGGAAAACGAAACAACGATTTCGGACATGAAGAAGATGATGAAGACACAACGGACGTGCAAGAAAGGAAACCCAAAATTGTTTGTTGGAAAGAAAAGAAAGAAAACGAAATCGAACGGATTGAAGGATCAGAAGTTTCCAGAGAAGCAGAACAGATTCTTGGCACCAACAACTGAGAGTGTGGCATCGATTGGGTCGATGAGATCAAAGCACAACACTTCAAATCGTTCCCACGTTGAGACAGGACTTCCCGATCTTCTTTTGATCAACTCTCAACCAAGCAATGCCATTCACACGTCACGATCTACAACATATCTAACCCATGACCACTCGAATCGGGAACAGTCACGCGGATTGTCGTCGAAAACTGTCGAACGACGAAACGACTTGACTCTTTCCATTCACTCCCGACGGTCTCTCCCCACTTGCCCACAATCGTCGGCGGAAACGATTCGAACTGTGGACTCGGAAGACGTTGTGTTTGAGTGGAGGATGGACGAGACAAAGAAACCGAATGGCCGTTCTTCTGAACACCACCGATCTGTGCGACCCAAAACCGGACCATCTCTTTCCAAGCACAAGACAGTGCTCTTCCCCGAACACCCCACACTGGCGCCATCGACACAGCGCATCCCAACTCGATTTGTGGAATCGAAAGACTCTCATCGAAAATGGGGCGCTATCGACGCTGCCTGTTCCACCCCACAATCAGACAATCTCAGGAATGGTCATACTGCGAAGGACATGCCATCTGACCGGGTTTGGTTGGAGAGAGCACAGTTGGATTCGACATCCTCGAAATCGATGCAGATTCCACGAAGTTCATCGCCAATCATTTCTGTTCGATCTCCCCACCCTCGTCCATACTCGTCACTTCATTATGGGGCTGTGGGGGTTGATTCAACAAGAGTTGAGAGAATGTCACTCTCACAAACTCTCGAAACAGCTCAACCCAGACCGATCTCCAAACGTTCACCAGAACGGGATATTGGGGGATGCTTGACAATTCTTCCATCTCGTCCATCTCTCCCGACTGACACTGTGCGTGACAAAGAAGAACGAAAAGAAAAAGTGGAACGCATTGATTCTACAGCTCACATCCTTGCCTCACCCAGCATTTCCCACAAATCCCTCGCGTTTGACAGTTTTGCGACGATGTTTTCGACACCTCCTCGAGAAGAGGAAAAGGCAGAACCAGAAGAACAACAGTCGAGATGGAGTGGAGTGCCTGTGAGACGGTATCGGACACAGTTTGCACCGACATTGGCATCACTTCGTCGCAAATCTCCCCCATGCCACCCTCTTCTTCTGTCGCCCTCGCTTTGCCAGACTCTCGCGCACTCTCTCCCAAAATGACATATTGTCATCCTTCTCTGTTCTTGGTTTCTGTGAATATGACCTTTTTCGATTGCTCTCTTTCCTTTGTGTCTCTTTTCTTATCTTCTGCTATTCTATCACCCTCTCTCTGTTTGTTTTGAGGCGTTTTCGCTTTTCGTGCTTCTTCGCTTTCCGAGGTGCATCCCCTCCTGATCCATTCATTTGGAGATTGGTTCATGTTTGATTCTCATCTCAGATGGGTTATAACAACTCAATTGCCATGCTCTTTCCACAAAAAACACAATCAAATCAAGAAAAACGCAAACAAATCTGAACCATATCAAAATGTGATGAAGTTCTGGTTACCCTCCCAAACACTACGCCTTCTCCCTCTTCGCCTTCTCCTCCAACAATTCATCAAACATCACTCCCATACGGCGCAGCGCTTCGTCAACTGTTTCTGGCTTCGCTGCAATGTTAATCCGCACCCATCCGTCTCCCTCCTTCCCAAACAGGCATCCTTCATGCAGCACAACCCCACACCGCTGGGTGATTGCGTCTGTCAGCAGGTTTGGGTGGCTTGGGTCCGCCACTTCGGGAACCCATTCTCCCGTCCTTCGATCCACGTTCAGCGGAAGCGGATACACCGTCTTCCCTTCCGAGTCCACATACTTCAAGTGCTCGATCGCGCCGTTCAGATCAATAAACATCAGAAACGTCGATTCGTGCTTGGGAACATAAACGAGCGACGAGTATTTTGGATTCGAGAAGAACGACCGCACTTTCGCTGCCATCCGCGCATAATGCTCATTGATCGCATCCACCCATCCCTCACACTCGTTGTACGCCACAGGAAGCGCTTCAAACGCTGAAACACAAAAACGAACAAGAATCAACGATGAAACAGGCAAATACGAAAGAAATCCCAAAACCATCCAAAGGAAGAGAGGCAGCAGGGGAGCACACCGAAGATGCTTTGGACATAGCCCGCTGAGAGGCGGTCCTTTTCCCGCCGCAGAGCCTCGTTCATCTTTTTGTTCTTCACAATCATGTAGCTCAGCTGAAGCGCCGGAATGTTGAATGTTTTCGACGGCGCCGACAACGTCACTGTGATGTCCGCAATCTCGTCGCTCACCGACGCAATCGGGACATGTTTCGTCGTCGACGCAATAATCTTCCCTTCCGAGTCCAGTTCGGGAAGCACAAAGTCCCAGTGGATCTCGTCCGACAGAATGTTCACGTTGTGCTTCACACACAGCTGCCCCATCCGCTCCAGCTCCGAGCGGGTCCATTTCCGGCCACACGGATTGTGCGGGTTGCACAGAATGAACTGTGTCGTCGACGGAAGAGCAAGCTTCGCTTCCAGATCGGCCCAATCAACCTCCCATTGGTCTGTTTCCTTCGAGAACGACAGTGGCGATCGGAGAACATGGAATCTGGAAACAATAACAAAATGAAGAAAGACCCATTCGCTTCCGGAATCGTCGTCATCGGGTAATACACTGGGGACAGCAGCACCACATTGTCTCCCGGATGCCCCAACGCTCGAAGAGCAATCGCCAGGCTGGGACACACGCCAGTCGAGAACGAAATCCAATCAAGATCGACCTCCCAATCGAACCGACGCTTGCACCACGACTTCACTGACTCCCCCATGTCGGGCTTCATCATCGTGTATCCGAAGACTGGATACTCCGCGCGCTTTCGGATCGCCTCCATCACGGGACGAGGAACTTCCATGTCCGTGTCGGCAACCTGATGTATCAGTGGAGAAACATAAAATCACAGAAAAGGATCAGGAGAAATAGGCTCCAATGATTTTCATCCAAATTCAACACCAAAGACTTGTGGTGAGAGAGAAAACAACTGAACTATCGGAGATATCGATTTCTCTCTCTCAAGACAAACCCACATGAATATCGGGTCGGGATGCTTCGCTGGATAATCCCACTTTATAGAATTGCTTCCACGACGGTCAATGAATGTGATTTCGTTGAATGTCATCTCGATGTTTGATCCTACCCATCGACTGTCAATCATCAATCCGATGAACATAAGAACTCATTCACAACACTGTACAAGACTTCAACAAACGAGTGAAAGGTAATCCAGACAATGGGGGAGATGGAAATCAGAATAGAGAACAAGAAGATGTGTTGTAGAGATTCTTTGTGAAATGCGATGTGATCCGATTCTGGTCGAATGCCAGTAAGATGAGTCACGTGAAAAAAGTCGTCTGTGGCGATATGTGAACGGTTCCAGTTTCAAAAGTTGAGAGCTTTTTGGTTCCCCTGCGATTTCGCTGATTTATGTTGTCGAGATGACGTTCGCTTGATATTCATTTTTCAGAATGGGAATGCTTCCATCGAACAGGATCGCTTCCATTCTTCCCGAATTTGGACAAAAACTGTCTTCATCATGGCTGCAATCAGAATACAGTCGATTGTGTTTCATCGACTCTCCAATCGTGAACTAAGTCAAGGAAGGCGACCCTGATCCCTTCAGCATTCTCCAAACAACATCTGTCCACAAAATATCTGGATTTGTGGAGATTATTGTTGGTGGGACACGATGTGTTGGTCTCAAACATCGATGTCGTCAGAATCGTCGGCCTGCTCTCAAAAGATTCGATCCTTCGTAATCCATCGCACCCATCGAATAGTTTTGAATGCGCCTGCGGTACGATTCAGACGGATGCCAAAACGAGAACATTTCCAGTTCGTCAGCATGTCCTTCTTCGTTCAGCTTGGACAGAACAGCCTTCCGCCGTCTCGTCACAAACGCATCGGGTCGCTGGTATCGTCCAAAGAACATTGCCAGTTCTGTCTGATACATGAGTGCCGAATGATCAAGTGCGAGCGAGAGGATGTTTCGGGTGATGACCAGACAAGTTGGAAGAGAGAAGACGAATGCCAGTGTCGGCTCGTGAAAGAGACCGGATCGAAGAAATTGGATCAGAAATCGCACGATGAGCGACGAATCCAGCGAGTCATCGGGAACATCGAATCTGTTGACACAGCAAAAGGAGATGAATGGCGTCATAGGCTGCAACTCCCGTTCTAAGACGATCTGGCAGACTGATTCTGACGAAAGAGCCAAAGAACGGGAGATATGTTCGACGTCCTCGTGAAACCCTCCAATTGAACAGATCCGGACGATACCAAGCAAATGCTGAAGCGCTTGTGCAGTCAGGTTGGTCATCATCGATTGAAGAGTCGAGGCCAAGCGAATGAAGAATCCAGAACTGATCAACGAAAATCGTTCTTCCAGTGGAGTCGTCCTGAACGAATATCGAAGAATGTGTAGAGAATCATTCACGAGTGACGGGTAACCACTTGCCAGAAGTGTCAGAATCGCTTCACAAAACACATCTGCGCTCTTGCTTTTGCTTGGTGCGAGTTTTTCGTAGAATGGCTTGTCAGATGCATCCTTAAGGAGTTCAACCAATTGCTCCAGCAAACATTCTGCCTTGTGCACAGCAATATCATTCAAGGTGTTTCCTTCTTCAATGTATTGAACAAGAGAAACAAAAAGCGGGGAAGCTGTTTGGATTGATTCGATCTGAATTGGTGGTGCTGCCAAGAATAGTGGTGGTTGATTGGTTTCATCCAAGGATATCGGTAAGTCATGATGATCGATTGACATTCGGTAATCTGTTCCAGAAGATGATCCAACCCACTCTTTGTACCATCCCTCCAATCAACTCTTTATGGTTCCTGTATCACTCAGAACGGAGCGAGTTCCCACTGACACTGACAATTATTCGGCCACTGACTTGATTATAACCACTTTTCTCTTCAAGTAGTCGTTCCCTCGACGTTTGGACCACTTTTTCTTTTCAATCATCAAACGGATGAGTTCACAATCTTCATCAATTGAAAGGCACTCGGCTCTATCACAAAAGCTGACCCAGTTTTCTTCCAGTGCTGATGAAGCAATTTTCGAGATATCATCGCCTGGAGAAATGAAAAGATTCAAAGCTGTCATCGACGGAGTTATCAGTGAGAAACGGGTCATCAAATGGACAGTATGCTATTTCTACGTTCGTTCTATCTGATCTCATTGCCGACAAGACTCTTCTTGAATGGTTCGTTGAGACCGTTATCCTTCTGGATTCTCGAAGGAAGATGAGCGATTGTCGGTCCTCTCTATCAGAAGAAAGTGGATTGATTGATCAATCACATCCCTCTCGACCGAGTTTGTTCGTTTCATTTCCTCATTTTGTCCCTGCCCTTTTCTCAGAAGCTCCTGATTCTGTCTCGTCTTCTTCCTCCCCTCCCTCGTTCTCCAACGACCTGGTCATCTTTTGCAAAGTCGTCCTTGAAGCTGTTCACACTCTTTCTGCGTCACGTTGCATCCAAATTCCACCATCAACTCATCTCATCTTTGCCAACGCTATCACCTCAATCGTCTCCATCCTTCTCAACTCAGGCGTTCTCGTCCTCAGCCCCAACATCACTCTCGATTGGATCAGATCCTCAGCATCTGATTATGTTTTGGGTGTCTCCGAAACTGATTGCAGACACAGCCTTTTCAACATCGATTTTGTGAATACTCATCTTCATCGCTTTGTGAATGCATCAGGCGTTCTTTTGGTTGCGCACAACTCGTCTTTCGTTTCTTCTTCCGGTGCGACAACTTCGGACACACTGCGGATGGCAGCAATTTCGGTTGTGAACAGCTCGTCGCATCGAAGTGATGTGGATGCACTCTTTGGATTTGAAGAGTGGATTGGGGTGATGACGAAATGTGCTGCGAAGACAGAAGTGTTGGTTTGTGTTTTGTTCTTCTTTCCCTTTTTTCAGAACGACCTCTCCTTTCTGCGTCTTACGTGCTTCAGATCCACTCTCGTTCGTCTCCAATCGAAGTATCAAGCATTCACTCAACTTCATCTTTCATCCAACCAGCCCTCTCCGAACCCTGACCAAATCACGCCTTCGGATCCGACACTTGATTGGAACACATCTACGCCATCACTTGCTATCCAATCGTCATTCTCACTCAACACTGTTCCACTCAGCAACTCAAGTCCAGACCAGTCTCCATTGGAATATGGATCAGAACGATCAGATGTCTCCCTTCCCTACCAAGCTCACTCAAACTCTTCAATCTCCTCACTTCCATCTCAACAGGAAGCACTCACCATTCTGACTGTCTTCCATTCACTCATCGCGGCTCCTCTCACACAAGCTTCACCTCTCTCGAATCCTCCCCCACAGATTCCCATTCATTTGGAGTCAGATTTCTCGTCGATCTCGCATCAACCAATCAATTTGAAGGAGACGTTCTCGCCACGCATCTTCGACGAAGTTGACGAAGAAAATCTGATTCATTCGATTCTCAGATGCCATCGTCTTTGTCAGGTTGTCTCTCCCATCCAATGCATCGTCCACATGGAACAGTTTGTGGAAGGGTTGACAGCGCTTCTCGAGCATCGGAACAGGAACCTCCAATCCGCAGCCACATCGCTTCTCTTCTTGCTGATGACCACGCTCCAGTTTGGGACGATCCACCACAAACTGTTCTTCTCTCTTCGGCATGCTTTCCGAGAGAGATCCAATGTCTCCCAGTTTCTTCTTCTGAATGTGGCTGCCGTGTGCCGACTGCAACTGTACAGCTCTGCTGAATCTCCCGACGATCCATTCTCAGATTTTGATTGGGACGGGATGATCCATCTCGACTTCATGGACGACCGCGTTTTTCAGTCGTGTGTCGTCCTCCTCTGTGTCGACTTCCGTCGTGTCAGGGTCCTCTCGAACAGCTTCGCTGAAAGCCTTTTCGTTGGGTTTGAGAAGAATCAGCACGCCATCTCCCGAATTGTGTCAACTCTGAATGACGAGTCTCAGAATAATGATCCATCCATCATCCAACCATACTTCATCTTCAGCCTGATTTTGTCTTTCTTCTTCAGGGTGACTCTTCCTGACCCACTCGTCCAGTCGCTCTGGCAGAATTTCGGCAGCGACAGTCTTCCATTCATCGTCGGATATCATCCATCCTTCCTCCTCAACCACACATGGTCCAACTGCGATCGTCACTCACAGCAGCCGTTCTTGATGGAACTGCTCTGCGAAAGACTCGTCCGCTTCTCACCACACACCATCTTCGAACGTGAATGCGTTCTGTTGCTTGACAAATCACCACTCTTCCTGTCCACCCCACTCTTCGGTCTTCATCCTCTTTCTTCAGAGGCCTCGTTCCCCATCCCAACGAGCTTCACTCTCCGCATTCCTTTCATGTCATTCTCGGAATCATCACAACAGTCCTGTCTCGCGACTCTTTGGGATTTCAAGAACTCCTCGCGTCATCACCTCCTCCGCTTGTCGTCCAGTTCTTCGCTCCGTCAGCGTGTCGCATCCACTCAACCGAAAGGATGAACCTTGATGTGCAATACTTTCTGTTTCGTCTTCTCTCGCTGTGTGCCCCGTTTCGAGAGCGCAGAAGTCTCGCGATGATCTTCAGAGAGTTCTCAACAGTAAGGAAACCACACACACAAATTGACAAAGATGATATCGACATCCTTCAAGCTGTATTGGACCGACACTGGCTGAGCATTCCTGTCTCGTTCGATTCTCCTCTGCTGGCAATCACTTCTTCATTGAATGGAAGCTCGCTAACAGCCAAAGACTTCTGGATCACAAAATCCAAAATCTTTTTAATACCTCCCATACGCAGAGTTCACTTTAATCATTTCGAGAAGAATGGAAAATATTGCCAGTCCAAGTGTGTCGTTTTATTTGATTTTCTTCGCTCCACAGAATATATTGAGTGGCTTCGTGGTTTCGACAGACTTGGCTTCTTCTTCTGGCTGATTCTGTGTGTCTTTCCTTCTTCTGATTCTCACTCAGCCAACCAATTCCTGCTGTTGTGTCTGTTGTGCTGGAATCTCTGACTCGCCTTGTGCGAGTGAGTTCAGACTCTGTTCGGATGGAGTTGGTGTGGCGTGGAGTGTTGGATGTTGTGATTGTGTCGGTCTCTTCATCGTTGTTTTTGGAAGACTATGAAAACGGCATGGCTTTGATTGGGACTCTCCTCGGTGCGATTCGACGTGAATACTTCAGGCGACATGTCACACAGTTCAGATTCGACATTTTGCCGTTTCTTTAAACCTGTTTTTGTCCTTTCTGAATCGATTCGGCGAGCAGTTCCGAACTCAATTCTGTTTATGGATGTTTTGACAACACTATTTTCGTCGAATCTGGTCAAATTTTGATGATTTAAAAAACGAGAGAAGTGCAAGCTAAACGATGTGGGAAGTGAAAATGAGAAAGCAGAAATGAGAAGTGAAAATGTTTAAGAGCGGCGATGGGCATCTCACCCATCTCCAGTCAAACAAAGACAAAGAAGGAGACGAGATGAAACAAAGAGAAATCAAGAGGAAGTTGAAATCCGAACGAAATCTCGAAATTGAATGAGGTGCAATGTGAAACAACCTGTCCAGACGAGAGGTCGAGCACAACTGGCACATGCCAGGCCAGCCAAAGTGGTGTGAGTGGATGAGTGGGCGATGATGTGGGAAATGAGTGTGATAGTGGATGTGAGTGTTGTTTGACAACAACGAGAAGGAAGAGAGGTGTCAGAGTGAGTGAAGTGACGAGCGATCTTGTCGTCCAACGAACAACAACGATGCTCATGCGAATCGACAACGGCCGACTCGGATTCAGATGAGCGAACTGACGTGAAGAAGAGAAGAGACGAGTGACGCGAAATCAAGAATCATTTGAGGTGAGAAGCAGAGTGAAGTGAGAGAGATGACGTGAATCACATCCAGTTGAGAATGAAGTGTCTCAACACAGACATGGTTTGTTCTGTGAATGTGTGTGGAAAAAAGGAGAGTGTGTGTGCAGTTGAGATGGAGAGCGTTTGGGTGTGACATGAAGAGAGTGGTGTGATAAGCTCAATTGGTGATGTGAGCAACGGTCTGTTCAGTCTCGTCTTTCGTCGATTCCAAAAGCGAGATCCCAAGAAGTGATGCCACTGTCGAAAGCGAAGGACGCTCAACTGGATTCAGTCGCATGCACTGTCGGATCACTTCCGCTTGCGACGACGACACTTTCGACATCCCAAGTTCAGTTCCTGTTCCCAACTGACGATGCGCATTCATCCCATCCAGCTCCCCAAACGGCACTGCCTCGGTCTCCATCTCCCAAAGCAGAATCCCAAGACTGAACACTGCTGCCTTCTCTTTGTCCACAACTGCCAGCGTGTCTGTCGTTTCAGGCGCTGCCCATCGCACATCTTCGTTCGACTTCTCGTTCAGCGTCGACGATCCATGCCACGTCAACTCCGATCCTCGTTCGCCTCCAAATCCAGTTCCTGTTGTCATTCCATTCAATCCACGCATTCCACTCACTCCATTCATTCCTTCAAGGCCACGAAAAAATGAATCGTTCTGAGGAAGAATCGAAACCATGTTCGACGAGTGTGCTCGATCATCAGTCGCGTCAAACGGAAGAAGCGATTGGTTCCCAGCCCCGCTCTCTCCAATTCCCACCTTGTCTTGTTCAGTTGCCAGACATAGTTCGGGTTTCTCGTTCAGCTGTTCTGGAGGAGGAAAATCAATTGGGACTCCAGTTTGGGGGTGTGTCCGTTCGGGTTCTTTCATCTTCAGAAACACTCGGTCCGATCCATCAATCGAAATGTTGTGAGGAGACACGTTCGTCAGAATCCAGTTCGTCACATTCGACTGTCCAGCCATCCGCAAGCCACGAACAATCTTCGCCAGAATCGCTCCCTTCTCCGCTCTGCTCATCCCACTCGATCCTGAACTCTGTTTGTGAAGTCGAGAGTAGAGCGTTTCGCGACGAGGTCCAACTTCAGTTCCAAACTCTCCCTCACACGCCATCACACACACCATTTCCGCTCGAGGATTCCCATCTGAAATCCGTGAAGTTTTTTCTTCTGACTTGTCGTTCATCATCTGTCCCTCAGCTGTGTTGTTTCGAACTGCTCCAACTGATGTTGCTGCAATCGTGTCTTCCACTTCGTACTTCTCGTCGTCCATCCCATAATCCAACTCCGATTTCATCTCTTTCTGTTCGACCATCTCCTTCGTCTTCTTTCGACGGCAGCAAACAATCACAATGAACAGCAAGATCAGAAGACCAACAGCAGCACAGATCACAGGAATCACCCAAACAAGAGACTTTACCGCATTCAGAGCTCGTTTGTCCGATAAACTCAATTGAACAACAACAGAAGAAGTCGATTCGTTCAATCCAAACACAAAATGACTTCGCCATTCCATCGAACTGTCCAGCTCCGCGAGAGAAGATTGAGAGAGGGTGAACATTACGTGAGATTCATTCCATTTCGATGCAGACAGTGAATCTGACGAGAATTCAACAGAATTCCCAGTTCGGTTCGTCTTTCCATCAAACTCAAACACCAAAACAGAAACACCACAAGGAATCAGTTCTGTCCCAACAAGATCAAAAACAAACGACTTCTCCTTCTTTCGAAGAGACACAGAAGACGACGATGACAAAAGAGAAGGGATGAACAGCGGCGACGATTCAGACACAACTGACGAAGTCACAGAACAGTCCGATGCTGAAATCCACGACGACGATCCTTCCTTGAATCCATCTCCTCCACTTAGACTCCCAATCACAATCGACCCTCCTTCCCAACACTCAATGTTCCGACGACAGGACGGGAACTCAGAATCGCCAGGCGAGTTGTCGCGGAATGTCGTGCTCTCCACTGTCATACTCCCTCCGCTCATCACAATCCCTCCAAACCACAGCGAATGCAGAACTGTTCGAGTGATCTCAGTTGATGTGTTCAAAACTGAAATCACTCCACTCTTCCAACTGCACAGCGATTCCTTCGAATTGGACTGATGAGCAGAGGGCGACGACGAAATGAACAGACAACTGTCGCGGATCATCATCGTCCCATCCACAACAGACACAAACACGAACGACGACGATGACACTGAGATGTTCACATCCACATCACGCAGCTCGAACTTCCCTCCAACCATCCGAATCAGTCCAGCACGAGCTGACTCATCAGACAACGACGACGACGATGCAGACGAAGGAATCAGAAGCGTCGGTTCTTCAATCCCTCCACGCTCGAAACTCAAAAATCCTCCATCCAACTCAATCCCCTCCGCCATCTCACTCACAGTGTCCAGAACAACCTCAATCTGAGAGAACCCAATCCCACCAACAATTCGGAACACTTCCGAAATCGAATGGCAAGCTCGCTCTTTCGTCCCACACAAATCCGATCTGTTCAGCGACGACTGATCAGAATGGATCACAAGCAACGTCGGTTTCGCAATCGCTGGCAGAATCACTCCATCACAAGCAATAATATCATTCGGATCTCCCTTCTTTCGAATCCAGTCAAGCGAATAACTCTTCCCAAACTCCAACTCGCCCTTCCATCCAAATCGGAATGACAATTCCGATCTGCCAGAACTCGCATCAGTGAACCGAACATCGATCGTCATCGTGTTGTTCAGACACACTTCGAATACACCACGAAGATCCAGCCATTCCCCACTCAATTCCAGCTCTGCTTCTGTCCAAAGCGACGACACATTCACAAATCGACCACTCAACACTTTCGGAGGGAACGGAATCGTCACATTCACTCCTTCCTCAATCACTGCCGAGAGTTCACTCCCAACCTCACCTCCAACTTTCCCAACTCGCGTCACCAAATATGTCACACCACACACCAATCGAGGCAATTCGCTCCCTTCCACACATCCATCCACACACCCTTCCATCACAATCTCTCCATCCTCTTTTCGACCAGCAATGACCACTTCGCTGTTCGTCTTTCCATCGTTCAGAACAACTTCGAACGACGAGTCGGGAATGCAATGCCCAGAAAGTCGCATGATCACGCTAGTTCGCTGCGAGTTCAGTGTCGCTTTTCCATCCACAACTCGGAACGGCTCAGTCGGTGTCGAGAAGCCCACATCCCCATCCATCAGAATCGGCTGAGAGGTCACTGACGAGATCACAGAGAAGACTTCATATCGAGTTCCATATTCCAGCTCTTTGCTCACTCCATATAACAACAACGAAAACGATGTCGATTCATTTGAGTTTCGACCCTCTGCGAATGTCACTGTCTGTTTGTTGGTTTGAGTGTTACTCAAAGTGATCGTCATTTTCCCTTCTGGAATCTGTCGTCCTTTCAGTTGAAGTTCAATCTTGTTTATATCCGACTGTTCCACGATCACAACTCCAACAATTCGAGTAGGTTCAGATGGAGTGCTGAGTCTCGTTTTTTCCTTCTCAAAGTGAATCAATCCAGATGACGCGTTTGTCAGTGATTTCACTTTGTAGTTCCGACCAAACTCCAGTTGACCAGCTTTTTCAGAGGGATCTGTCTCAAATGGATACAGTTTCGCTGACATCGCTTTCAATTCTCCATTTTCGTCGGTTTCCATCTCCAGAACACGATCATCAGAGCTTGTCGCATCCAAAGCTTCCGATTCCAATGTCAGTGTCACTGTGCTCTTGATTGGAAGCGCAACTGTTGAGAACGACAGCGTGATCGTTGTCTTCAGATCATCAACAAACTCACTCGCTTGAATTCGAACAAGACGAGACGGTTCAGCAATCGTCTTGAAAGACAATCCATCTTCGAATTGAATCGGCGTCGATCCGAAACTCACTCCAATCACTTCGTATCGCGTGTTGTACGACAAGTCAACGAGAGAAGGCAACGACATGTCGAAGAGAACAGCAGTCGCGACTCCGTTTCCTTCGGCATCGAACACGGCATTGAGATTGACTCTGACCGATTTGGTTGAGTTCACTGAAAGTGTCAGATCGTAGTTCCCTTCCAATTTAATCCCAGACAACGACACCTCAATCGTCTTCTCACCTGATCCATATTTCACATCCTCCTCCAATTCTGTCAGTCGACTCGGTTCAGGCGGAACAGTGAAATTGACTCCAGAATTCACAACACAAATCGATGACTCAATCGCCAAATCGAGAACAAGATATGACGTCTCGAAAGAGAGGAGAGGAGACGATTCACCAAAAATCAACTCGCAATGTGAATGAGTCGTCGACAACGCATCTCCACTCAGCGTTCCAGAAAGAAAAAGGTCAGGCAAGGACGGTGTCGATCCAACCATCTTTTGAATCGTCAAAGTGAACGCCTTTTCTCCTCCCAGCTTAACTCCAGACAGAACAACAATCGCTGACTTATTCTTCTCTCCTCCAAGCGAACACGACGCTCCTTCAATCCTCACGGGAGAGGGAGGCAGTGAGAAAACAGGTGCTTTCACAACTGCCACAACATTCTCGCTCCACATCTCAACAATCGAATACCAGCAATCATATTCAAGTGAATCAGAGATGTTGTACACTTCAACTTTCTTAGTTCCAGATTCTGCTGATGTGAATTCGATTGGAATATCCACTGTTTTCGATGGAGTCGAGGTCGATGACAAGCGAAGAGTGAATGTCTCGGAAGGCATCAGAAGAGTGGTCAGTGACAGAATCACACTGTTCGGGTCGGAAGGTGCCAAGTCGCAAGAAATCGAAGAAAGAGTCGGTCCAGATGGTGTGGTGAACGACGATTGCGAGAGAAGGACGTGTTCATCGTCCTTTCCTTCTTCCACAAGAATCACTGAAGAGATTGTGTATGAAGTCCCAAATTTCAAGTCGTTGCTTCCACCAATCGGCAATGTCGATGATCCTTCTGTGGACGATGAGAATTTGAGAGAGAACGAGGGACCAGAAGAGAGCGACACCAAATACGTCTTTCCAGAAGGAAGATCACTTCCAGACACAGCAAACACAAACGACGACGAAGAGACAGACAGAGGAACAAGAATTGACGAGATCAGCGGAGGGCGTGGGATTTCAAACAACGGCTGAGCTGAAGTGTCGAACGAAGACGTCTCGTTCGTCACTGAGAAGATCTCATATTCAACTCCAAACTCAAGATGTGTCGTGTTCTCCTCCCATCCAACCGAAAATTTCACAAAACAGAATGACTCGTGAACATCAAAGATCTCACTCGTCACAGATACAGCAAGTCCAGAGCGACGAAGAGAAACCAAATGATTCCCATCATTCAGTTGCCTCCCAACAAGACAAACAATCACTTCGTCCTTTCGTCCATTCAGAACACACGTCGCTTCTTCAATTCGGGCTGGTTCCGCTGGTGTCGTGAACTCAACTGGACTGTGCACAACAATCGTCCATTTCTCCCCATTCAACTCTCGACCAACTTCCATCACTGTGTACTTCATCTCCCACAACACAAGTCCAGTCGCTGTCGATGGATACAGCGGTGCTCGTCCTGTCAGCGTTGTTGTCCCAGAAAGAGTCAGCGACACCTCAACTTTCGACGATAACGACGATCCATCCCAAATCAGCATCCAATAATTCCCTTCTCGAAGCCCAACTCCAGTCAGCGTCAGTTCTGTCGTGTTCACATCCAAACGAGTGCTCGATCCGCCAAACACGAAATTGTCGAATGTCCATCCAGGCATCACAACTGACTTCACTTCGAAGTTTGTGCCAGCCGGCAGAATATGTCCTGCTCCAACGGACGCTGTTCCACTCCCAATTGTCGAGTCAGCAAACTCGATGAACACCAAACGAGGCACTGCAGGTCCACTTAAAAGAATGGCCATCGTCCCACTCATCTTCTTCTCTGTCTCCACTCGGATCGTCGCCACGTTGCCAGCAACTGTCACACTCTTCCCGATAATCTTCGTCCCCTTCTCAACCAGCGGAATCAACGAACGGTCGTAGGGTTTGTTCAAATAGATCGACCAAGTGTTGTCCAAACCTGAAGAAGAATCGCAATCTGCCATTTCATTCGTTGTGAGTGTCTGCGTCACAGATGCGCTTGTCGAGAAGTCTCTGGCATACACGTCTTGAGTTGCATAGCAATCTCTGAAACTGACACAGCTGATCTTTAGAATCAGTGGGTAAATCAAATACTTCCACCATGAATAGTACAGACCTCCACCGGAATTTGCCCTACATGCAAGGAACGACGAGTTGGAGAGAGTGACGACTGCGTCCTCGAATAAGAGCCCACCGCCACGGACGCCAGCTGAAGAGTCTTCGAAATAGGAGTCGGTGACTTGTTTCTGGTTCTTGCAGAGACAAACAGAGCCACCAGCATCAGTTGCTGAACAATCGGAGAAACTGCATTTGTCGATGGAGGAGATTCCTTCATGGTAAGGGTCAATGTAATCGCTGTAAACAACGATAGCGCCACCGTCTCCAAAACTACCACTCACTCGACACTGAACAAACGAAGATGCAGATACACTGAGTTGGACCGACTTATTGACGATGAAGATCGCTGCTCCGGCGGTGGCGGTCATATTGCAGAAAGTGCAATGATCGACAGTCACCATATCTTCGGTGTCCGACGTGTGAGTGATTTGACCGATACTATTCTCGTAGTCTTCATCTGTGTGCTCCACATCTTCGTTTGAGGTCGATTCCGAAGGATGAGGAGAGGCGAGGAGAGTTGTCGAGTGGCAGTTCGCGAACGAGGAGTTCGAGCAAAGTGTGGATCCTCCAAAATTGATTTCGTGAACTGCTGTCCCCGAAAAGTGGTTCGTGCATCCATCCACATCACACCCGCTGACGGTCTGAGTCATCGACGCGAGATTCACAAAGTGAGGACGGTTCGGAGTGGTCGTCACATTGGTCAACGTTGCGTGCGAAAGAAATGTCCGGATTCGACCAATTTTGGCGCCAGATTCGGGCGAGACAGTCTGGAACGAGAAGAGAGGTCCAGATGAATGAGCCAACGCGTGGCTCTCAAGATGCAGCCCAATCCCGGACACAGAAATGCCCCCGGCGACAATTTCCAGTTCGTCATCCGTTGAGGAAGTTCGAAAGTTGGGACACGAAATACTCACAAGGGGCTGGACAATTCCACAACTTGTGGTCCTGTGGGACGTCGAGATGACTGAAACTGAGATGGGCGCAAAAGATGGAAAGGGCAAAGCCACAAATGGCGAAATAGTCGTCGACGATGTGATTGCACTGTTTTGGACAAGTATCGAAGATTCCGAAACAAAGCAGATGGTCTGCGTCATATCAGATACAGACAGGTCCAGATTATGGAGTACTAGCGAGCTGTTCCGAACAGAAAAAATGGCTGCAGATGGATCATGGTTCGGATGTGAATCGATGGTGTTTTTTCCGACAGGACGTGTATGCGAGCCAAGTCCATCCGGACGACAGAGGATGGTGGTCGTGTCTCCAAACAATGACAGGGTTTGAGATGCCACTTCGATGTTCGATCCTGTGAAAACTTGATTCGGCATTTGGATACTTTGTGTGGGAGAATTGACGTTCTTCTTTTGGTGAATGGTGATGAACTGCTCCAGATCTGGCAATTGTTCCACATTCTGAGGTGATACAGCCAGCGGTATTTGAACGTCTGTGGCGAGACTTCGCAGAACAAGGATCAGGATGAACCTCATGAACGACAATTCAACGACCCATTCTTCCGATTTCTCGCATTGAACTCCCTTCAACTCGCTATTTTAGATTCATGATGAAACCATGACGATGGTAATGGGATGCTTCAATCTGAACTTCCGATAGAAGACCCTATCGAATGTGAAGCAATGTTTGACTCAGGATCCGAGCATTGATAGTCCCTCCACAAACCCGTCTAAAATATATAAACCCGTTTTTATTCACCAAGACCCAGAATTCGAATAATAGTGTGATTTTCATTTCTTCTAAACCCTTATTTACACGTTGACAATGAAATTTAGAGAGAAAAATGAACCGGTAATGAAGTGATGAAATGTGAATGTTTCCAAACAATGGGGCATCTTTCTCTCACTCCGATACCTTTTCTTTGATGATGATGCTGGTCGTGGCTTTCTTATGTACGAGAAGAAGATGTGGAGGGCATGCCCAGATGCTTCTGTGATTGTTCTTCTATGAGCGGGACTGTCGTTGTCCAAGGATTGTTCATGTCTGGCATTCGGAAGTGCGGGCTTGTTTTCTGGGAGAGATGGGGAAGGAGAGGAAGAGTGAGAGAACTATGGACAATTGATGAGATCGAGGAGAAATGACACGGAAAGACGCGATGAGAAAAGGAGATAAATATCCCCAATCCAATGAATTTCATGTCAACAAACATTGAAAGATACAAAATGCTCATCCTTTCCGTCCTGGTTCTCGTGCGGCAGCATCCAATGCACACAAGCGAGCAATTGTGTAATGTGTTTGATCAGAGTCCATGTGAATGGAATATGACATTTGTGCATTGTGTATAGATGTCGGAGCACTTCCATTGAGCCTCCGAAGGGACCGTTGTTGAGAAAGAAGCCTTTTATATGCTTGGCCTCTTCTTCGGTTGAGAAGGGGGTGATGAAGATGTGGGAGAGAGGGGAACCTGGAGAGGGAAAAGTAAGGAGGAAAACATGAGGGAAGGGTGAAGAAATAGAAAGAAGGCTGTGTCGAGGGAAATGGAGTGAATGGCAAGGAACAGGAAGAAGTGGACGAAAAGGTGTGAGTAGGCAGACCTCAGGAGCGTGTGAGCGCTACTGTTGGTTTCTGGTTGATTTAATAGTTCCTTCCCAGCTTCCATTCTTGCTTTTGGCATTCTCCGTTTGTGGCGAGTTGATCTGTTGTTCAGACGGAAACATATCTGTAGGCGTTTAGACACGCGTTTACCTACAAGGAAGAGTGGAAACAGTGAGTGAATAACAATTTCCAGCTACGTTTCGGTCAGCTGCCCAATCGGATGGTGTTGAGGACGTGTGATCAGCGAGACCATCACTCGTACCGATTCAATCTGCTGCGAAGAAAAAGGTTGTGATACGTCCGCTCCTGATCTAATTTACTTGTTCTGATGGGCCCACGAGGTCTTTGGGAGGATTAGAGGGTATTTTTGGATGATGGATGTCTGGTTGGGCAAAATCGGAATGGTGTGATTTATTTGGATATATTCTGCATCCAATGAAGTCATGCTGGCTTTTTCATCTGTTTGTGGAGCGCTTGGTTGATTTTGATTTGTTCACAGCGACTAGATAGCTTCAGAAAGTGTCTGAGTAAATATCTTCCCCGCCTGGACATGATCGACTGAAGTCGGCATGAAACGTATGGCTGATGAACTTCGATGATGTTAGGTGGATGGTGAGAGGCTGTGGTAAGAGAGAGTGTGCGGGTCGAGACTTGGAGTGTGTGGTGAACGTTGACTTGTATTCGAATCAGGAAAACGGTTGAAAAATTGCATCGAATGATGGAGAAGAGGAGTTAGATGCCAAATTTTGGATCATTCATAGATAATGATCGGAGAGAAGTTACAGTCCTTTCCAAAAAGTTGATCAGGTGTTCCAAAAAGATGACTGATCGACTGGATACCCTCGCCCATAATACTCTTTCTCGTGTCAGGACCACTTTCTCCGTTAACCTCATATCTCTTTTTTGTGTGCATACATGGACAGATCGTGACTTGAAAGAGGGTATGTCTTCTTTGTGGAGGGAACAAAACACACTTTGTCGAGATTTTTTGTCGTTTGTTTTCCGTCATGTTTTTGCTCTCACTATTCGTCCTTATCTCTAACAGGGCAAGATAATTCATTAAAATGTGAAATTACTCGGCAGTTTGCTTTTTCATCGCTGTTAAATACATATTTTCAGATGAAGAGAACTCATCCATTCCAAAGCAAGAATTGGGTGCGTATGTCAATTCTTAGCTCTTTTCTCTTCGTCCTTCTTCATAGTCACGACTTCTGGACGCCACTTCAAATGTGTTTTCCAGTTCCGAATGCACTACCTGCCTGTAATGACCACAAGAACGCTGATCCCGATTCTCTCTCTTCAACAACTTAACGTTGACTTTCGCATGTTTTCTCTCTTATTTTAATCATGTTATTCAGGAATCACAAACAATACTTCCGAGAGAGGAAGCATTACAAGAATTTCTTCCCATACTTTGAAAAGCCGTCATTTCACTGCAAATATACATTTTTATGCTTGATTTCACTTGTCAAAATGTTTATTCCCTTCTATTATTCTCGTATTTCTTTTTTCTCGGTTTCAATACATATTCATCTCATAACTTCCACTTCACTAAATTGTTGTTCGGATCTTTTGATGGACATGTGATGTTTTTGGCACTTTGCATTTTTGTGACATCGACATTCGTTTATTCTCATTTTGCTCTCAAAACTACTGTACAAATTTTTCTTACTCGTCATTTCACCTCGACTACTTTTTGCCTTTTCACTCCCACAAAATTTTTCAATTAATGTCAATTATCATTTCGCGATTTAGACAATACAATACATCTACTATCAATTTTATTCTAATTTCTGTAAACACAAAAGTCGGTCAAAATTCTGGAGTCCCCATAGTAATTTTTCTTCTTTATCTCGAAGCCAATCCATCCATTTTCGATCGTTCTCTTCCATGAACTTCTACGATGGAAACGCTCTTCCAAATCCACTTTATCTTGATCTGCGCAATCCATTAGAACAAGACAATGCAATAAACTACGTTCCGCAACTTCATCAGTACCAAATTCAGCCACAACCAGAGCCGCCACAAATTAATCAGCAAGCCCTTCATGCTGAGGTAGACATGTACGAAGCGTTGGCCCTCCTCCTCCACCTCCGCCTCCGCCTCCGCCTCTGGTACCACTTCTACCAATCCTCCATCGACCATACACTCCAGCCACACCTGAAAAGAGAGTCCGACTGACGCTCCTGTATCGTGAGAATGGAGAGACAAAATCAGTCACGTGGTATGCGCAACGGGTAACGCTCACTGTCCCAACAACAACTCGCTTCATTCGACAACTTCGCCGAGGCGAATCAATTACTCACAATCTTCCACGAAGAGGCAGACCGGATCGAAGGAACGACAGGTTCCGCAATCAGGAAGTTAGACGGCTGCTCCAGGAGGACGGACAGCGAACTCTCAGAGAGATGGCGGCACATCTCAGCGCGCAAGGTCACCAGACAAGCCCAACAACAGTCTTTCGGATGTTGTCACAGCGGAATGAAGTAAACCGAGACATGCCTCTATTCTCCTTCAAACGTGTCAGAGTGAGAGCTCCAGCGGCCAACACAGAAGAAAACAAGAATGCTCGCGTGGCTTTCATCCAAAATGCGATGGCTCACATCCGCGACGGATGGTTTCCAATCTTCTTGGACGAAACATTATGGAACATCGAATGCGTGCGGAGATACGGATGGGCTGAAGTTGGCAGGGCTCCACTCGTCGCAAGACCGACCAATTTCGTTTCGTTGACCGCGATTACGTCAATCTCACCCAATGGAGTTGGTCACACAGAGCTCATTCGAGGTCCAATCACTGCCGATGTCTTCGAAGCATATCTCAGGAGACTCCTTGAAACCAACACAGCTCGACGTAGATGGGTTCTTATCCTGGACAACGCCGGAATACACCATGTGGCCACTCAGAACATCGTTCTCGAGGCAAATCAACGAATTCTGTACAACGCCGCTTACAGTCCAGACCTGAATCCCATCGAAAATGTCTTTGGCTTCTGGAAAAACAGAGTGGAAGCACAAATTCGTGACTGGCAAGGAGAGAATCACTTTTTGGATCAGATTCGTGAAGCATTTTCGCAGATCTCTCCTGATGAAGTCTTCAGATGCATTGAAAGTTGTCGAGCGGTTCAGTGGCCTCGAGCAGTAAGGCGAGAGGATATGTAAGGAATCGAATTCTTTGTTCAGTGAAGTGATGTTTGGTCCACTTCATTTTCAGTTTTGTTCACTGGTAGTTGCAGAAAATGGGAAAAAGTAGTCGAAGTGAAATGACGAGTAAGAAAAATTTGTACAGTAGTTTTGAGAGCAAAAATGAGAATAAACGAATGTCGATGTCACAAAAATGCAAAGTGCCAAAAAACATCACATGTCCATCAAAAGATCCGAACAACAATTTAGTGAAGTGGAAGTTATGAGATGAATATGTATTGAAACCGAGAAAAAAAAGAAATACGAGAATAATAGAAGGGAATAAACATTTTGACAAGTGAAATCAAGCATAAAAATGTATATTTGCAGTGAAATGACGGCTTTTCAAAGTATGGGAAGAAATTCTTGTAATGCTTCCTCTCTCGGAAGTATTGTTTGTGATTCCTGAATAACATGATTAAAATAAGAGAGAAAACATGCGAAAGTCAACGTTAAGTTGTTGAAGAGAGAGAATCGGGATCAGCGTTCTTGTGGTCATTACAGGCAGGTAGTGCATTCGGAACTGGAAAACACATTTGAAGTGGCGTCCAGAAGTCGTGACTATGAAGAAGGACGAAGAGAAAAGAGCTAAGAATTGACATACGCACCCAATTCTTGCTTTGGAATGGATGAGTTCTCTTCATCTGAAAATATGTATTTAACAGCGATGAAAAAGCAAACTGCCGAGTAATTTCACATTTTAATGAATTATCTTGCCCTGTTAGAGATAAGGACGAATAGTGAGAGCAAAAACATGACGGAAAACAAACGACAAAAAATCTCGACAAAGTGTGTTTTGTTCCCTCCACAAAGAAGACATACCCTCTTTCAAGTCACGATCTGTCCATGTATGCACACAAAAAAGAGATATGAGGTTAACGGAGAAAGTGGTCCTGACACGAGAAAGAGTATTATGGGCGAGGGTATCCAGTCGATCAGTCATCTTTTTGGAACACCTGATCAACTTTTTGGAAAGGACTGTAACGATAATTTTGTGACCCATTCTTTCAAAAACAATTCCGAACATCGAAAATAAGAAGCAGATTGCCTAGATATTGCGACTCGTTTGTTGTACACTTCACTTTGACTCCCTGTCGAGTTGAGACAACTATTCTTCTTATTTTTGAATAAAGACGGGTTTATATTTAAAAACGGGTTTGTGGAGGGTCTATGAGGGAAGATAAAATCAATGTGGTCTCCATATCAATCTAAAATAGCGAGTTGAAGGGAGTTCAATGCGAGAAATCGGAAGAATGGGTCGTTGAATTGTCGTTCATGAGGTTCATCCTGATCCTTGTTCTGCGAAGTCTCGCCACAGACGTTCAAATACCGCTGGCTGTATCACCTCAGAATGTGGAACAGTTGCCAGATTTGGAGCAGTTCATCACCATTCACCAAAAGAAGAACGTCAATTCTCCCACACAAAGTATCCAAATGCCGAATCAAGTTTTCACAGGATCGAACATCGAAGTGGCATCTCAAACCCTGTCATTGTTTGGAGACACGACCACCATCCTCTGTCGTCCGGATGGACTTGGCTCGCATACACGTCCTGTCGGAAAAAACACCATCGATTCACATCCGAACCATGATCCATCTGCAGCCATTTTTTCTGTTCGGAACAGCTCGCTAGTACTCCATAATCTGGACCTGTCTGTATCTGATATGACGCAGACCATCTGCTTTGTTTCGGAATCTTCGATACTTGTCCAAAACAGTGCAATCACATCGTCGACGACTATTTCGCCATTTGTGGCTTTGCCCTTTCCATCTCTTGCGCCTATCTTAGTTTCAGTCATCTCGACGTCCCATATGACCACAAGTTGTGGAATTGTCCAGCCACTTGTGAGTATTTCGTGTCACAACTTTCGAACTTCCTCAACGGATGACGAACTGGAAAATGTCGCCGGGGGCGTTTCTGTGTCCGGGATCGGGCTGCATCTTGAGAGCCACGCGTTGGCTCATTCATCTGGACCTCTCTTCTCGTTCCAGACTGTCTCGCCCGAAGCTGGCGCCAAAATTGGTCGAATCCGGACATTTCTTTCGCATTCAACGTTGACCAATGTGACGACCACTCCGAACCGCCCACACTTTGTGAGTCTCGCGTCGATGACTCAGACCGTCAGCGGGTGTGATGTGGATGGATGCACGAACCACTTTTCGGGGACAGCAGTTCACGAAATCAATTTTGGAGGATCCACACTTTGCTCGAACTCCTCGTTCGCGAACTGCCACTCGACAACTCTCCTCGCCTCTCCTCGTCCTTCGGAATCGACTCCAAACGAAGGTGTGGAGTATACAGATGGAGAATACCACACTAATGAAGACCAAATCACCTACTCCTCTCTCACCGAAGACCGAGTGATTGTTGTCCGTTGCGCTTTTCGTGACATGACTGCAGAAATCGGAGCAGCAATCTCAATCGTCCATTTGCGTATTCAACTCAGCGTGTCTACATCTTGGTTTGCTCGGTGTCGAGTGAGTGGGGGACACCAAGATGGAGGAGCGATCAACGTTAACCAGGCATCAATTGCTAACGATCATCCAGGCATCTCCTCCATCGACAAATGCAGTTTCTCCGACTGTTCGGCAGGAGATGGCGGTGGATGTGTCTGTCTCGTCAAGAACAACAAACAAGTCACCGACTCTTATTTCGAAGATTCATCCGGCGACCGTGGGGGAGGGCTCTTCTTCGAGGATGCCTTCGCCACTCTCTCCAACTCGTCTTTCATTGCATGCCGTGCAGGTCGTGGAGGAGGTCTCTATTTTTCATGGTGGCTGACAGCTTACACAGTCAGTCTGAGTGTCAGTTCAGTCAGTTACAGAGATTGTTACGCAACTGAATACATTGATTCACGAGACTTCTCGACAAGCGCAGCGGTCACGGAAGTTCTAACAACGAACGAAATGGCAGATTGTGATTCTTCTTCAGGTTTGGACAACACTTGGTCGATCTATTTGAACAAACCCTACGACCGTTCGTTGATTCCGCTGGTTGAGAAGGCAACGACGATTGTTGGGAAGAGTGTGACAGTTGCTGGCAACGTGGCGACGATCCGAGTGGAGACGGAGAAGAAGATGAGTGGGACGATGGCCATTCTTTTAAGTGGGCCTGCAGTGCCTCGTTTGGTGTTCATCGAGTTTGCTGACTCGACAATTGGGAGTGGAACAGCGGCAGTTGGAGCAGGACATATTCTGCCAGCTGGCACAAACTTCGAAGTGAAGTCAGCTGTGATGCCTGGATGGACATTCGACAACTTCGTTTTTGGAGGTTCGAGCATTCGTTTGGATGTGAACACGACAGAACTGACGCTGACTGGAGTTGGGCTTCGTGAGGGCAGCTATTGGATGCTGATTTGGGATGGATCGTCATCGTCGTCGAAAGTTGAGGTGTCGCTGACTCTTTCTGGATCAACGACGCTGACAGGAAGAGCACCGCTGTATCCATCGACAGCGACAGGCCTTGTGTTGTGGGAGACGAAGTACACAGTGATGGAAGTTGGTCGAGAGAATGATGAAGAGAAGAGGACGATTGTTGTGAACAGTCCAGTTGAGTTCACAACACCAGCGGAGCCAGCTCGAATTGAAGAAGCGACATGTTCTCTGAATGGAAGAAAAGACGAAGTGATTATTCGTCTTGTTGGGAGGCAGCTGAGTGATGGAAATCATTTGGTTTCTCTTCGTCGCTCTGGACTTGCTGTGTCTGCGACGAGTGAGATCTTCGATGTGAGTGAGACTCGCTGTTTTGTGAAGTTTGGAGTTGGATGGGAGGAGAACACGACGCATCTGGAGTTTGGAGTTGAATATGAGATCTTCTCAGTGACGAACGGGACGTCTTCGTTCGACACTTCAGCTCAGCCGTTGTTTGAAATCCCACGCCCTCCGCTGATCTCGTCGATCGATGTTCCTCTGTCTGTATCTTCATCGCCGTTTGTGTTTGCCGTGTCTGGAAGTAATCTTCCTTCTGGAAAGACGTATTTTGGTGTCACTGTCTTCTGGTCCCTCGTTCGCTCTCCCGTTCTCATCATCCACAGAAGGATCATCGACATTGCCGATTGGTGGAAACAACGACTTGAAATTTGGGACTTCATACACAATCTCTTCCGTGATTCTTGTGGAAGAAGGAAAGTCCGACGAACACGTCCTTCTCTCCCAATCGTCGTTCACCACTCCATCTGGACCGACTCTTTCTTTGATTTCTTGCGACTTGGCACCTTCTGACCCGAACAGTGTGATTCTGTCGCTCACCACTCTTCTGATGCCTTCCGAGACATTCACTCTTCGCTTGTCATCGACCTCGACTCCATCGAAGACGTTTGATCTTCCGATCACATTCACATCAACAGAATCTGGAACTAAGAAAGTCAAAGTGTACAACACATCGGATTCACTTGAATATGGTTGCTCGTATTCGATTGTTGAGATGTGGAGTGCGAATGTTGTGGTAGTTGTGAAAGCGCCAGTGTTCTCACTGCCTCCCTCTCCCGTGAGGATTGAAGGAGCGTCGTGTTCGCTTGGAGGAGAGAAGAATAAGTCAGCGATTGTTGTTCTGTCTGGAGTGAAGCTGGGAGGAGAAAAGGAGTTCACTTTGACGATTCAGAAGATGATTGGATCAACACCGTCTTCGCCTGACATTTATCTTCGTGGAACGCTGAGTGGAGAAGCAACATCGACGACTCATTCACATTGTGAGTTGATTTTTGGTGAATCGTCTCCTCTCCTCTCTTTCGACACGACGTATCTTGTTCTCGATTTGGCGATTGAGTCCTCGATTTGTGTTGTGAATTCCGGAGTCAATTTCACTGTTCCGCCTGAACCGAGTCGATTGACGAAATTGGACGAGGATGTGAAGTACGGATCAGCTGAGAAGACGATTGAGGTGTCGTTGTCTGGGATTGGTCTGGATGGAGAATACGAAGTGATCTTCTCTGTGAATGGGAGTCAGACAGTCTCAGTCGCACTGAATGTGACGTTCGACTCGAGTGGCAAAGGAAAGCTGAAAGGAACACTTTTCGACATGTCTTCGCCTTCTCTTGTTGACTTGTCGTACAACACGAACTATTCTGTGATTGGAGTGAATTTCGGATCGACCACGATTCTGTTCGAAGATGGATTGTCGTTCAAGACAATTGCTGAACCATCTCGACTTCTTGAAATTGAAGCGAGTGACTTCGTGGATTCTCTAAATACGACGATCACGCTGTCGTTCTCGTCAGTTGCACTTCCAATCAAGAGCACAGTGACACTGACATTGGAATTGGACAGTTCGGATGCATCAAGCTCTGATGATCGTGTTCTGGAGATGGAAACCGACGAAAACGGAGAATTGAAAACGATTTCAGCGAAACTGTATCCATTTGAGACCGATCCCTCTGAAACAACTGGTCAACTGGAGTTTGATCGGAACTACAAAGTGAAATCCTTGACAATCGCGTCATCTGGATTGATTCATTTTGAGAAAGAAGAAACAAAATTCAGCACACCTTCTGAACCATCGCGAATTGTTGGAGTTGTGATTGTGGAACAGTCCGATGTGAACAAGATTGAACTTCAACTGGAAGGACGAATGATGTCGGCAGGCCAGGTGACGATCACGTTGAAGAATACTCAAACGAGCAAGCGGACACTGTCGTTCGCTGGGGGTCTAAACTCAGAACGATCGACGTCATTTTCATTTTTGTTGTTTGGAGAAGACAAAGAACTGGAATATGGAACTCGATACGAAGTCTTCTCTGTGATTTCGACTGTGACCTCTCAGCTGATTCTAATTGATGGGGATGTGAGCTTCTCGACACCGACTGAGCCGTTCCGAATTGTGGATGGACAAGCGACACTGAACTCACAGCGAACTCGCGTAAACATGAGACTTTCTGGGCGTTGCATTCCCGACTCGTCGTTCGAAGTTGTTCTGAACGATGGAAAGACGAACAGCGAAGTGGTCATTGCTGGTCGAAAAGAGGATGGAGAGATTGTGATGGAAGGGTGTGTGGATGGATGTGTGGAAGGGAGCGAATTGCCTCGATTGGTGTGTGGTGTGACATATTTTGTGACTCGAGTTGAGAAAGTTGGAGGTGAGGTTGGGAGTGAACTCTTGGCAGTGATTGAGGAAGGAGTGAATGTGACGATTCCGTTCCCTCCGAAAGTGTTGAGTGGTCGATTTGTGAATGTGTCGTCACTTTGGACAGAAGCAGAGCTGGAATTGAGTGGGGAATGGCTGGATCTTCGTGGTGTATTCGAAGTGTGTCTGAACAACAGGATGACGATCGATGTTCGGTTCACTGATGCGAGTTCTGGCGGATCGGTTTCGTCATTCCGATTTGGATGGAAGGGCGAGTTGGAGTTTGGGCAGAGTTATTCACTTGACTGGATTCGAAAGAAAGGAGATCCGAATGAGATTATTGTTTGTGAGGGAGTGATTCTGCCAGCGATTGCGAAGCCGACGTTGCTTGTGATCCATTCTGATGAGTCGTCACTGGACACATCGGAATTCTGTGGGACGAAAGAGCGAGCTTGCCATTCGATTTCGGAAGTGTTCCGAATTGTTAGTGGGATTGGGTTCTCTCAGATTGAGGTTGTTCTGGACACTGTGAGTGAGATGGCGGAGGGGATTGAGTTAGATGGAGGATTGTTGAGTTTCGAGCGTGGAGGGATTGAAGAACCGACGCTTCTGATTCCTTCGTCGGCATCATCGTCGTCGTCGTTGTCTGGTGAGTCAGCTGGTTCAGGACTGATTCGGATGGTTGGAGGGAAGTTCGAGCTTCGTGATGTGGATGTGAACATCACAGTGTCATCGTCGTCGTTCGTGTTTGTGTCGGTTGTGGATGGGACATTGATGATCCGCGACAGCTGTCTGTTCATTTCGTCGTCGCCCACTTCCCATCAGTCCAATTCGCAGGAATCACTGTGCAGTTGGAAGAGTGGAGTGATTTCAGTTTTGAACACATCGACTGAGATCACTCGAACAGTTCTGCACTCGCTGTGGTTTGGAGGGATTGTGATGAGCGGAGGGAGTATGACAGTGGAGAGCACGACATTCCGCGACAACTCGCCTGGTGATTCGGGGTTCCCGTCTTGTCGCTGGAACATTGAGTGCTCTGAAGAAGGGTCGATTGTGGTTGGGAGTCTGAGTGGAGGAGATGGATTCAAGGAAGGATCGTCGTCGTGGATTTCGGCATCGGACTGTTCTGTGACGTCGTCAGTTGTGTCTGAATCGTCGCCCCTGTTCATCCCAACTCTTCTGTCATCGTCGTCTTCCGTGTCTCTTCGAAAGAAGGAGAAATCGTTTGTTTTCGATCTTGTTGGGACAGAACTGATTCCTTGTGGCGTTTCTGTTTTGGTGTTTGAGTTTGATGGAAAGACGAACCGAACTGGGAATTCTGTTGAATTCTCGTCAGATTCGCTGTCAGCATCGAAATGGAATGAGTCTCACGTGATGTTCACGCTCTCACAATCTTCTCTCGCGACGTTGGACAGTTCGATGGAATGGCGAAGTCATTTTGTGTTTGGATTGAACGAATCAACAGCTTCTGTTATTGTTCAGTTGAGTTTGTCGGACAAACGAGCTCTGAATGCCGTGAAGTCGCTTGTTTGGGTGATTCCTGTGATCTGTGCTGCTGTTGGTCTTCTGATCTTGATGTTCATTGTGATTGTTTGCTGCCGTCGAAAGAAGGCGAAGGAAATTGTCGATCAGAAAGAGATGAAATCGGAGTTGGATTATGGGATGGACGAGGAAAAGTACGAAGTGGAAGACACGATTGCAGCAACATCAGTTGGAGCAGTTCGAAACAACACAGCTGAGGGACAGATGGTGAATGACAAATCAGAAGAAAAAACGTCTCGGATTTCTCATGAAGTTCCACGAGCAGAGATGGTGTGTGTGATGGCGTGTGAGGGAGAGTTTGAGACTGAAGTTGGACATCGTCGCGAAACACTCTACTCTCGACTTCACAAACAGAGTTCAGGATCGAGTGGGATGAGCCGGGCTGAGAAGGGAGCGATTCTGGCGAAGATTGTTCGTGGATTGCGGATGGCTGGACAGTCGAATGTGACGAACTGGATTCTGACGAATGTATCTCCTCACAACATTTCGATTGATGGATCGGACCGAGTGTTTCTGAAGATGAAAGAAGCCGAACGGACACACCCTCAAACTGGAATCCCTGTTGTTCTCCCTCCTCTCCAACCACAAGTCGAAACACCAGAAACATGTCTGACAACTGAACAAGACAAGATGGGAATTGGAGAGAGTGGGGTTGGGAACCAATCGCTTCTTCCGTTTGACGCGACTGTTGATCGAGCGCACTCGTCGAACATGGCTTCGATTCTTCCTCAGAACGATTCATTTTTTCGTGGCCTTGAAGGAATGAATGGAGTGAGTAGGATGCGTGGATTGAATGGAATGACAACAGGAACTGGATTTGGAGGCGAACGAGGATCGGAGTTGACGTGGCATGGATCGTCGACGCTGAACGAGAAGTCGAACGAAGATGTGCGATGGGCAGCACCTGAAACGACGGACACGCTGGCCGTTGTGGACAAAGAGAAAGCGGCAGTGTTCAGTCTTGGGATTCTGCTTTGGGAGATGGAGACCGAGGCAGTGCCGTTTGGAGAGCTGGATGGGATGAATGCACATCGTCAGTTGGGAACAGGAACTGAACTTGGGATGTCGAAAGTGTCGTCGTCGCAGGCGGAAGTGATCCGACAGTGCATGCGACTGAATCCAGTTGAGCGTCCTTCGCTTTCGACAGTGGCCTCGCTTCTTGGGATCTCGCTTTTGGAATCGACGAAAGACGAGACTGAACAGACCGTTGCTCACATCACAAATTGAGCTTCTCACACCACTCTCCATGTCACACACACTCTCTTTCTTTCCACACATTCACAGAACAAACCATGTCTGTGTTGGGACACTTCATTCTCAACTGGACGTGGTTCACGTCATCTCTCTCGCTTCACTCTGCCTCTCACCTCAAATGATTCTTGATTCCACGTCACTCGTCTCTTCTCTTCTTCACGTCAGTTCGCTCATCTTAATCAGAGTCGGCCGTTGTCGATTCGCATGAGCGTCGTTGTTCGTTGGACGACTCGATCGC